>CM017803.1:23509588-23723545 GCA_008086715.1 Sitobion miscanthi
GATTGTCGTATATGCTATACATCAGTACGTGTGTTTGTTGTTGGCTTAGGATTTTGTTCGTTTTTAATATCATTATAACTTAGGAATCAAAAAATAATATACAATACAGCTCGCAGCTCGCGGTTAAAAAAAATATTCGAAAGCTGAAATGTATAATGAATTGTCTGATAGTAATTTATTATTACCCTTACTTATATATAGACTATATGGAATAAGTGCAATTAATGTCGTTTGGGTCTTGCAGGTGTAGGTTATTTGTATTATTTTTCTACATAGTGCCAGTTCGCCCACGTTATGACAATTCAAGTCGATTGCAATTATATAGTTGCTTATAAATTGCTAAATATATTGGTACCAGTTTGAAGTTGAATAGGTACCTAAGGGAAGTTGGCCCACTGGTTTTCAAATTTTGATTTTGACCATGAAACCGTCATTAATAATTTTTAATGTAAGTAAATTGTTAAATATTGACACTAGTTTGGTTAGGTTATTTACCTAACAGAATATACGTAAGTGAATTAAAAAAATTAAATTAAACTAGTTAAGTTATGACGGTACCTATACAAATAAGACGTCCATAGGTACATGTAATTGAATAATAAATAGGATATAGTCAAATATTGTTTAATTGTATAATAACATATAACTAGCTAAACCCTAATACTTCACTCACATAGGTATAAAAAGTGTATGTTAGCCAACGTGGTAAGCTATCTGTGTGCTGGTTAAAGTTAAAAATATTAAAAACTATATAAAAATACTTTACGATAAAATGATTGTTTTTTAAACCGTCAAAGAACACAGAATTTATTACTTGTAACTTGTAAGTTATAAAGAATTATTTTTAAATTCTGGGTGGAGCGATAAATGTATTGATTTAGCAATTATATTGTGTTCCTATTTTCAAGCAGTAAAATGCTTCAATCTTCAACTCGAACATATTTTCTAGAATAGGAAAGTGAATCTAGTCGGGTCATAAGCAGGGATTTGAAAGAAAAATTCCGTTTTATATTATTTACAATTAAAACGTTATCCAAGTTTTGAGTTTATCGTTATTTAAAATAGTGTTAACACCGATTAAATTTAAAAATAATAACTAATGTGAGTAGGTAATACTCTGATATGGAATATCACATAACTAATTCTTTGATTGTTTTCAAGAAATAAATGTTTCTACGAAACCAACTTTTAAATAAATAGATTTTAAAATATTTCGTTTTGCACTATTTTTCGTTTAATGATAATCTATAAATTACGTTTTGCGTTATGATAGGGTAAAATGATGTATAATATATTTTGTTAATCGTTATGTTTTGTTTTGTGGTATTTAATTATTTTTGATTATCGCTTTCTGTTATAATTACGTTTACAAATTTCAATCGTTTTTTGTCAAATATAACGTTATAATCATAACGTTATTAGAACGTTTGCAAGCCCTGGTCACAAGTAAATAATTCCCTGTACCTTTCTCAATAATTGGAAAAACCCAAACAATTAAAAATAGTAAAATGTCATTTTTTACGCAATACCAGTTTTTGACAAAATCAAATTTCTTATATTTTATTGTACCTAACTCAAATACGAATAATCATAAGTACTTGCAATTTTAGTAATTTCTGTACATACTATAGTTTCCAGGATATTTTTAGTTTTCTTGAGTAATGTATAGCACTATATAGATTAATAGTTGTTATTTATACTGGAAATTTATGAGCGTTTCATGTTTAAATTTGAACGAAATAATCTAATACAATTTCTCATCAAACGGTTTTAGGCAGTTTTTTTTTTTTTTTTTTTTGCTTTTACGGGCCATTTAGGTCCATTGCCGCAACAACCACCTGCCTCCATCTATCTCTATCTTGAGCTGTTTCTTTCCCGTCATTTAGGCAGTTTTAGTTGTTTTAAATGAAATTTCAAAAGTATCAATCGTAAAAACGTGAAACATTCCACAGTTAAATAAATTTTCATTTTCTATAAGCAATACAATTTAAAAAATATTTAGACTAATATTTAGCTATTTATTTTCGAGATTTTTTAATTATTTCAATGTGTTCATTTAATTGTTATGATTGATCAAAAAGCTTTAAAACTTAATACAAGACCTCTCATACGTTGTTCTTTTAACAATTTTAAAATATTTAAAATATAGAGGCAGAATTTTGAAGATCAAATTTTTCAAAATATTTAAATATTTATTGAATTTTAAGTTACCTTAGCACATTCGAATGAGTTATTTTTAATATTGACTAAAAAAATAAATAAATAACATTTCTGCAGATTAACACATATTAGGTTCCTAGCTATATAGTTTATCATGAATGCATACGATTTAAAATACTAATAATGAATATTATTTTTGATTCGTAAAGCTTTATGTATACCTACTCAATTACTTACTATGGTTATAGTATGTATAGTATATTTCATAGACGTCATATAACTGACATAATAGTGATTTCAGCTAGCGATTAGGTATGCGCACTGAACATAATTGTTAGAATGCATACATAAATATAATTACAATTAATTTACAATTAAAAAGAGATTTACGATTTTTCTCCAACAAATAAAATATATCAATCAACGGTATTACTTCATAGATGAGTTACTTTATTAATTATTGATATGGAGATATACGTACATGAATACAGAACCAATTTTATTTTGTTTTATAATTTTTAAAGATTAATCTATAATACATTAGATTCATAAATAAAAACACTGGTATACATTCTCACATGGCATGCCTACTATAGCATTGATAATTGCAATCGTTTTATTATTTTTCTTTTAATACTTATACAATATATATATGACGTATAATTTATAGGTATTCATTTTTTTTAATCAAGTAAATCATAAACCGTTAATAATTGAAAACTCGATAGGATTTTAATTTTACTAATATAGTAGGTAGCTGCTTTCCTAAATATGTAATATACTACTCGTATAATATACGTATCTATACATTACATAAGTACCTATCTAAGAAAACGTAGTATCTAAATACTATGTAATTTGATAATATTCAATGCTTTTAAATTTTAATTCGTGTTTAATATTAAATTAAAACTTTACAGGCGGCGTGCGCAAAGTTATACGTGCGTGAAATATCAGTTTTATTGCAACAAGACATTATTATTGATTATAATATTATTTTTTATTTTATTAGGTGAACGTGATCGTTTATAATTATATCGAAATTGAAAATATTTTATCGAATACGAATAAGCTGGTATTTTATAATATGTACTTGACTCTTTTTATATCTATGTTAATGACTGTAAATTCAAATATTAGAGAATCGTAATAATATTTTCTATAACATTAATCTTAAAATATTTACATTGAAGTTTTTAAGGCTCATGTTTTTGCTTTTTAATGTTAACCGTTATTGTTATTATATTGATCATTGGTATATACATACTTGTCATAAAAAACAAAAAATCTATTATTAATTCTTCAGTTGTTTATAGTTCATACTAATATAATATATGAATATGATACATTATGATACGTATCTACAATAATAATTGTTGAAAAAAACTATATCATAAATTGTACTTTCCTATAAGTGCCTAAATATATAGGTAATGTATACATCATCACGGTTACCTGTATCGGTATATTAATACGTCCTCGAGGTTAATATATCAATTATTCTGATATTCAATATTATGGATATACTATTATAATGAAATATGTACATTTATATACATACAGGTATATATTGAAACCTCTTTTAACGGACACCTCTGAAATTGCGAACACTTCCAAATAGTGGTATAGCGCAATATTTTTGGAAAAACTACAAACTTTCTATAAACTGAACCCTTTGAATTGCAGACAGTGATCAAGAGTGTCTGGTATGTAGAGATTTTACTGTATATAATATATTGGATACAAATGTAATTTTTGTCGGAGATGGACAGATAGAGGTACAATTTTTAACAAAATAAGTTTAAAATAAACATTTTGTACTTGTATATTATATTATGTCTTACAAAAATATTTCCAAACGAGCATTAATGATGTGATCACATTGTCGATTTCTGCACTTACGCATAAAACATTTTTAATGCTAACTATGTAGGTACATTATGGATGGAGTGTTATACCATATATATATAATAATATTATGTTGTTGTAGTATATAATATATTATGTACACCAAAACACGTGTATTTAGTATTTACATATTATTATTAGGTATATTATATTATTATGAATGGCATGGGCGCCTGCAGGGTTTGCAAGACGTGGCATCCCCCCCCCCTTCTTATTGTAACTTTCAAATGCAATTTATCACGGTTTGCAATAGAAAAACCTGTTTATATTAAATAAAAAATAACAATAGCAATTCTGATCGTATTTTGTAATTTGCAAAGAATACATTTTTTTTTCATGGTAGGTACTTTATTTGGTGTTTGATTTAATATTATACCCCCACCCCCTGGTAAAGTTCCTTCGGGCGCCCATGATGAATAACGAGTTCTGATAATATTGTATAAAACCCCATCATAATATAAAACTCACTTAAATATGAACTTATTATAATATACATACTATAAACGTTTATGTCGTTTGTTAATTTATATCAAGACGTCATAATGTACTATAATTACGTTGGTGTGCATTATATTCTAATATTTGTTGTGTGGCAGTGGCATGCGCACTAGAAAGGTTGCGTAGCCAGAGGGTGTTTTGGTAGTTCTAGGACATATTTCAGCAACATTTTTTCGATGAAAGACATTTTGGCGAAATCTCATTAGTTTTTGTACCACACGTCTTTACTCTGTACAGTATAGTACATATTTTAGCATAAAAATTTAAATTTTCTTTGGACGTGAAGAAATTTAAGTGATAATCTTGAATTCCTTTTCGGTGATACCCGATCCTCGGTAGCGGTCGACAGCGAATTTCATTATTACTGTATGACTTAATAGTAGGTACCAATAAGTCTAACTTTACTCTGGATCCGTGCCTGCGGCTCAAGTAGGCTATAAATAAAGATAATATTGAAGATGTTAATAATAATTCCCTACTCAATTCATTATAAGATTGTTGATTTATCAATTATCAACAAAAAAATACTATTTACTAGATTCATTAAAAACGATCGTATGGTAAAATATATCAACCTTAAGTTTTCTCCTTTAAAATTATATTTTCCGATTCAGAACACTATTAGTCTATAGAGTTTAGACATAAATTCTCAAAATAATTGTAAGTATTCTTATGGCGATAAAAGTGTTTATTTTGTCAATACCTAACTAAAAAATTATGCATAACATATATTATTATATTAAATATATATATTTATTATTACCTATGTAATTAATTACCATAATCTATATTATTATTATTACTGTTTTATTTCTTCGAAATTATAATATAGTATCTCAAACATTTAAACATATAATGTAATGTATTTTTTGTTGTATGCTTAAAATGCTTAATGTTGTATGAGTAATAAATAAAAATAAAAAATGATACAATTTAAACATGTTTTGACTGACTGGATGACTGATCAACAAAGAGCATAAATTATGGTTGCTATTGAAATTGTTCATGTTATCTTTGTATCGAAATGGGTAAATGAAATTATTTGCAAAAATTCGAATTTTAAAGAGCTGATTTTTAGATAATTTTGAGATTAACAATAAAAATTGGAAATTTTTGTTTTCTTAAAAATAGTTGAAATTGGTTACTCAGGCAGACGAGATAAAATAATACATCAACTTGTCTCCTTTATGACCACGAATAAAGAAATTATATCTTAAAATAAATGTTTTTAGTTATACTGTATATAAAATATGCATGTTTATAGCTTATAATATACTTGATCGATTTGTGGACATTTCAAATTGTACTTAAAGATATCAAGAATGTTTAGTCAGTAGTTTGGACAGCGATCGATTTATACCAAGTGGAAAGTGCAAGGTATCCAATCCATCACAGGCAAATGGCCCATCTCTCGCCATCTCGGTCAAATTAGAAATAAAACATTTATTATCATTTGACCTGTATAAGCTATGTAAATATTAGCCATTTTGGCTATATACAAAAAATGTATTAGTCAAGATTTATAGAATTTACTTGTTACTATTATATAGTTATTAAATAAAAATATGTTTTTATACGATAAGGTAACATTCATTACACCCTATATATATTATTGTGCACTAAATACACTATAGTATTGACCAATACAAAATATACACACTCTCTACACTTTTCGATCCGTTCAAATTATTAGGTTCTATTAGTTTTAAAATGACACTCGGCAGTTAGCTCGACAGTCACCGTCGACATGACCGAACCAACCGATACACTTACGAACAGCCACCTTCCAAGGAAGTAAAGCACTATTTTAAATATAATAATAAAATTACTATACGTTTATAAGCCAAACGTTTCTTATTATTGATAAAAAAAACCTTCGTGCGTGCACAGTGCTCTAGCCCCCAGCTATGGAAAACTTATCCATAAGGAATAGAAAACCTCCTCTGGATAACTATTACATGTAACAACTAACAAGGTTACCCCGACCACTTTGCAATACTATATAAACAAGCAACAGACATGTCAAGGAGACTGTGGTGGTCCAATGATTTGCAATGGCTTTGCAATATGGAGTAGCCAGTTTTTCAATAAAATAAATTTTAATTATTAGTTGGAGAGGCAGACAGACAGTGAAAATACGTTCAAATTGTCTACACGTTCATCAGCTGTAGTTATGGTATCATAATATGGCTCTAGCTGCATATAAAATGATTTTTAATACAAATAATCGAATGAACATAATATTTGTTTATTTAAATAATTGTTTTTCTTTAATCGTCCAATTTATAGTTACACAAATGTTTATAACTAGTAGGCAGGTACAGTATAGGTATATTGTCTATAGCAGTGGTTCTCAACCTTTTTGGATTCGTGTCACCCTCATCCACGATAACCCAACACTACGTCTCCCTAACATCAAAATATTAGTTATATAAAAAACAAGCGCTATAAAAAATATAGTACGCAGAAAAATAATAACTGAAAATTTTAGTTTTGCTTTACTGTTAAATGAACATTTAAATTTAAAATTTAAAAAAAAATAATTAAGATTTTTTTAAATATATATTATATAATAATTGAATAAACTTTAAAATCTAAAAATTAATGAGAAATTTGACCCTGGTGGTTTTTACATAGTTGTGGAATTCGAGGGTTGATGGTTGATAGAGCGAGTCTCATATCAAAATATTCTATATTTTTAAACTTTTCCCCAAGGTTTTCTTGTCACCCCTACATTGGATCCATGTCACCCAAGGGTGACATGTCACCCCGGTTGAGAACTACTGGTCTATAGTATATATTAAGAAAAAAATAATTAATAATAGTGTATGATGAATTGAAAAAATATATTTAGTTAGGTATTATTTAAAAAAAAATTGAAAGTTGCACAGTAAATATATGTCTGTGATATGTGTGTATTTTTAATAAAACAAATTAACTTAATTTTAACAGAGTTGAATTAAAGTTGTTTTCTATGTATAAAATATTTATAGGTATATAAACTTTAAGCTTGCATGTAGGTATAGTTTTTTTATATAGTTTATTAACTTACAGCTAAGTTGATTTTTTTCATCAACTATTGCCCATCTTGGCTATTACCATTAATAATTTATACTTTTATATTAATAAAATAGTATATTAGATATATAAATAATATTATTGTTATGAACTTATATAACAATAAACCGATGTACTGTAAAATGGTTTGAGTGGATTCGTGGTATAATAATTCATAAATATGCATGGGTACTTACAAATTAGTGTAAGTAACTAGAAAATGTCTTTGTACATACATAATATTAATTAATAATTTACATAATGGCGAAAAATATCAAAGTCTCAATGATTTATATATATTTTATTTTGAATTACCAGTTTCAATAAAATAATTAAAATTGTTAGTGGAAAAATATAATTTATTCTTATTTTTTAAAATATCCAATTTTATCAAGATATTGTGAATTTAGAGTGATTATAAAAAAAATTGTGTTATTAGTTTTAAGTTAGTGTAGTAAAAATTATGAGAAATTATATATTCAAGCCTTATATGTATTAAAGTTGAAAATTTTATTAATTTTAGATTGCATCAAATGATTTACAAATGTTTGACTTTGACTTCAAACGCACATAAAAACACATTATGACAATTTTATATTTTCGATGATTTAAGAACAATTACTTATGAAGAAGTTTTCATAAATTGTTCAAGCGTTTTGATGACAAACATGTTATTAACGTACAACGAAAAAAATATCAAATTTTTCAAGAGCTCAAAAAGCCAAAATATCATAGTATCAAAATATTATATTATATTAATACGTATTTTAGCAGAATAAGCTATCTTCTCAAAATGTATCACTCGGACAATGTCGAGGGAGAACAACTGTTATTATTATAGAAATATTACTCACAATCATTTTACATTTTTGCGAAACCAAATAATGTAATAATACTATACACAATAGTAATATATAATTATGATAAAACTGTTGTGTATACTATTTACTATATTATAGATTAATAACGACTATGCGATACTCAACTCTTGGATAAAAAAATAAGTCATTGTCACGACAGTCGACAGACTAACAAAAAGTATACATTGACGCTCAGACCTTCTATATATATAGATTTTTGACGAATGTATAAAATTTGGGCAATTCAATACAGTATTATGTAATATTGTATCGTACACTATGCGTCTATGTATGAGATGTACTTTGGTGTATTGAGAAAACAATTTTCACAACTCAGCTGTATCTGTAAGTACGTGTATACACCTATTATACGTCCTACATTTACAGTATACATCATTGTAATATGTTATACGGCTGAAGCAACGCAGAAACGTATTTATCACGTGCGCGTTTTTTAAATAATATGTTTACTTGCAGCGATGTCGATTCCGAACGTCAATAATAACAGTATATACGTTACAATATATTATTGAATTTGATTAGGAAATATTATATTATATGGGTACACCTGCCTGTAGGTATATATCCGACGTCAATAATTATTGGTTGTAATCCATTTCGGATTCACAAATATTGCGCACACACATAGGTATATAGGTTAGGTACTAGGTATGTGTAGGCACCATGCGAACGGTATAATATACTAACCAGGAAGTCACGATGATATGTTATGTATTTATGCATATAGGCGTATATATGTGCTCATCGACGTGCATTTTTCCTCGTACTCGCAAAGTTGCATGTCTTCGAAAGGTATCAATAAATTATTTCTATGACAAAACAATATTAGGCGTATTGTAATATTTATATTTAGTCGAAACAAATAATATATAATATAGATGTACCCCTTATTTTGAACGGTTTGCATTCTTTATCCTTTTCGCCGCATCCTGCATAGCATAATAGGTATATTATGATCTAACGTTATGATAATATTATATACGCGATAAACGCCGTTTAAAATGTAATGATAGGTAATATTAACAAGGAAAAAACCACGAAGCTCGTGTACAAAATAATGATAATAATACTATATGATATATAAGTATATCAGGTAGGCGTACTACCAGTGTCTATGCCTATGTATAATATTAAGTGTATTGTACGCATGCGTATTAACAACAGTTATTGATTGTTATTTACTCGAGTATGGGCAAAAAAAAATAAAACCCCCTCAAAATATTTCAGAAAGAAATTAAAATATCACACAAATAAAATAGTATATTGTTGAAACAACTATTATGGAACATTACGAATGAAGAGAAATATATATATAAGTACAAACTACAGGTGTTTCAAAATAATATTTAAAAAAAAGTCAACGATTCGACAACATATTATTATTGACATCGAATTACTACTTGACAGTGATTTCCTCGTTCAGTGTGACTTGAGAGAGTGCGGCATTCGTTTTGCATATTGTAACGAAATTAAGTTATGTTACGATTATGATATCATAATAACTGCACTGATTTTGACTATTTAACGTTATTAGAGAGGTTCAATTATCCGGTACACGGATAAGTAAAGTCAGTTAACCATTATAGTATAATACACAAGAAAAAAATAATTTGGTGTAGGTTTTTTTCTCTTTTTGATTTCAATAATTTGTTGATATACTATTGATTCTATAAAGCCAGTTATCACATTAAGATTTGAGTGTTACGTAGTAGGTATACTCACGATGTGTATTATTATCGAACCTATATTGTATCCTTTACAAATATATAATAATATAAATTATGGGACACACACGTATATATTATGTTGGTCGACAGTAGGTATAATATGTATAAATGTATTATATTATGACGTGCACCGTATTGTGAGCCGTGCTCTATAATATACCTATACCTGTACATATTTTATACGAATGGAAAATGTAATTAGAAAAATGTAAAGACGCGTTTGAATAATAAATCGTTTTCGGTTAAATATGCACAGAGTTATTAGATATTAATAAACGACATCAATTCAGTGGATTGGTAGGTGTATTATATCATACATATTGCATTATTTCCGAAGACATTTTCCCCAATTCCGGTACGAATGGGAAGTCTAAAATAAAAGAGGTATCGCTGGTATATACTTATTAATATAATTATGTTGTGTGCCATTCCATCGTTCGATTTCTGCGACCGAATAATAATATATAAAAGTCATAGTTCTATTATTCAGCGTAGGATATGATATTATTATACTACACGGCCATGTATAATATAATATTATAATGATATGGATAAGGGAAAAAGCTAATTCGATTGAAGAAAAATTGATTATAAATTAAACGGAGTTGGACTTATTTAAAAAATAAAAGTGTATAATATACATGTTGTATTATATATATAATTAAACGAATAGAGAACAATGAAAAAAAAAAGGTAGAACATTATAATATTGGTATTGGCGCCTAAACCTTTTTTTCGTATTTTTTATTTTTATACGGACAATTATTTTAATAGGTTAGGTAAACGGATAGGTAAACCCATGTTTTATTATTAAATTCAAATTTCATTATAATAACATTTTATGTACGTGTAGGGATATGTATACATTATAATATTATATACAAGTATTATACATATTTTATATTTATTTTATTGTACAGATACTCATAATTCATAGTAAACTTGTATGGAAAAACAATTAGCAATGGAAGGGGGATGAAATAGTTTTCCAATAGCTTCTTCACTATTTTTATATCATATTAATATAATAATTTTCAACAAATGTTTACAAAATACATTTATTTTAATATATGTAGAGTAGTGTGACAAAGTTTATAATTTCTCGATGGAACGTTGCCATGGAGGGAGGGTTAAGCCTGCAGGTCGATCCGCCCGAGTCGTCAAATGTTGACGGTTGAGTAACCTGTGCGTAGGTGTAAGTACCTATAGCAAACAACATTAAAATAATCTAAAATATAAAAAACAAAAAAATTGGCCGTTAACGGGTACCCATTTGCAATTACAGAAAAACCTTTTATCTGCAGCTATCGCCATCGCCACTGCAGTTCAATTAACAAATATATTTTTATTCTACAGTAGGTACATGTTGCAACACCTACATTTTAGGCATGCATAAAGTAGATTATGGTATATTTTGTATAATAGTGTACATTGTACAACCTACCTAACCAAACACTGTAAATTACAAAAATTAAATACACGCCTTTATATTATACGAAGCGACTGCGATAACATTTCTAATTTAAATTGTATATAGTAGTATAGGTATATAGGTATGTGTGATATTAAATAATATTATTATTACTATTATTATTATTATTATATTTATACTTACGTGTTTATGCATTTTTCGCTAAAATATGAATAATGCATAATAATTAAGGTCACCTACCCACTTACGACCCGTGCTCGCACGCCTTAATCCCGTTTGTAGTATACATATTAGTCAGCCATTTTTGTTTTTTAGCGCACGTTTTACTTTACACATATTAAAATTATATTTAGCTTAGGTTTTCTACCCTTTTATATTGTTAGTTAATTATAATATTATGTATTTCGATTATAATTGCCATTTTCTAAACCGATTGGACGTCATGATACATACGTTCTATAGACATTAAACTAAATTACATAAAATGTTTAAGATGGCGTACTTATATAATAATTTATAATATTTAACGTTATACATATTCGATGTATTATAATTTACCTATTACATTAAATATATGCATATCATATAATTTATTATTGTTTAGCGTTTAGCGTTAAAAAAACTAAATAGTTTGAGTATGTGGGCACAGAATTTCTTATATCGTGTATATTATGTATGTAGGTAGGTAGGTGAATTAATAACACAAAGCCACATAGGTAAGTAAAATTTATCGTGTGGACGTATATTATTTCGGTTATATGCATACAACAAAATTTCGTAATAAATAAATAAATAAATAATGTATTTTAGTGTAAGTACCAAAACCTTAACATTAATACCGAACAATTCTGTTAATTTATGAACCAAACAAACCAACTCAATAATAAAATGATTAAGAATGTATAGATAGTAAATATATAAATTATAAGACACGTATAATATTTAAAAATCATTTGCTTGCGCGCATTATCCGTACTAAATTTCCCAAATGCATCTTATACCTTGACCAAACTCAAACTGTTCTACCATCCTATTGTTGTCGGTAAACTCCTAGACCTCAATGAACTTCCTAATTTTGTGTTCCGACCAAGTACAGGAAACAACTTAAGGATACGTTGTAGGATGCTGTATAATGTAGATAAAATAGTATTGCAGTTGGTAATACCCAAAGTTGTCGGACTTTTATGGGAGGTATCTGTGGACTGCAGTGTGAAAATCATCAGGTATAGAGCCATCACGCTGCCTCCAACATTCGCAAGTTAAAACGTATTATTGTTTTATAAAAAATTGTACATTTGATGATGGTGTCACTTAATAGTATACTAAGTCTTTGTAACAAAAAGGTATTAAAATCACCTTGCTGATACTTTCCAACCACGCAATATCTACTATTCTGATTCCGGTAAAAATCAACTTAATTGTAGAATACCTCGACTCATCATTACAAATTTTCCTCCAACACAAACCTTTCTCCCCAGCTGAGGTCCCATATATAACATCTAAATTCTCCAGCCTACGACCTTATAAGTGCATAAATCATCAACCAACTCCCCAAAAAAGTAATCATCCTTCTAACTTTCCTACACCATGGTTTTTGAAGTAAGCACTGTGTAATCCACCGATTTTATCCGTATATTAGACAAAATATTTTTCTCTTTTGAAAAAAAAAAAAACAATACAATAATGGTGCATTCTTAAACGTCTCCTATGAGCTATTGTCAGGTCTACTGTTTAAATTTAAACTCATCCTACCACCTATAACTACTCGGTATTTTATTCTTAATTCTGCTTGAAAGATAGCTTTTTGTCGGTCCTCTTTTTATCAAAAAAAATAATGCAGGCGTTTCTCAATAGGTGCAGTCACTCTTCCTCTTCTCTTTGATACTTTATATCCGACTAACTTATACTCTACCTACCTACTACTCTAACTGTTGTTTCTTAGTGGTGACTTTTTCGATACTAAAGCCATATACATATTTTATATAATAGCTATTCTTATAGTAACGACTCCGACACTACTTCCTCACTCATTCAAGAACAAGACCCTTCTTGAAAAATGGGATAACAAACATGGTGTAAAAATAAATCAATCCAAATTCATACTCTCCAACAGAAAAAATGCTCACCTCTCGTTCTTAATGAACTAGTTATAACAATTTTACTGTGCCATGTATCCTAAAACTAGACGTAACCAACGTCTACCTGGTCTTCACATCTACGCAACAAACTTCTTCCACTAAACGATAGTTTCTGTCTTCCCCGATCACTGTCAACTTCCAACCACACAAAAATAGCATTCAAACTACTATTTTATAACTTTTCTTCAAACCAATTTGAACATACAGTACCCAATTGGCAGTTATTACTTCGAGATACTGGAGTTCGAGAAACCTAGGTTCTGCTGTGTATAAATAATATAAATAATATAATGCATGAATAGTTATTAATGGCAATCTGTATATTGCTTTGATGCAGTATATAGTGTCGACGTGTTTGTCTATAAAACGCGTAGGTAAATTATAATTTGTGTATAATATATACCTACAATTATTTTCACACTTTCTCATCACGCACCTTACGTTTTACGCGTATTTTTGTGGTATCCGTTTGTACCTACGCATATTTATTCCATTTACCTACATTTAAATCATTTATAATTATTGCAGTCTGCCATTTATTACATCATAGACGACCAAGGCAGTTTACTAACCATTTCATAACATAATATTATATTAGCATATTACTATGTATAGTACCTATATATATTATATTAGTATATACTATGTAAAGTACCTAAATATATTATATTAGTTTATACTATGTATAGTACCTATACGGAATATTATACTGTGTATCAGAGCCTAAAATAAATTTTCCGTTAGGCATACTCATCAATGTAATTAGGATTCATTTTTGTGGGTTGTTGGGCGGGGAGAAATATCTAAAATAGTGAAATTTTAATAAATACACTACATTGCGATCACTGATCATATTCATATTGCTAAAAAATATGACCTTGTGACCGACGAATAAACATCGGTTATTTTACTGTTAAGGACTATATTAGCTGCGAATTTTGAATATTATGTATAAGGTAGGTATTTTGATATTAATTTATCAATTATGAGCCTATATAGGTATGATTGAAATTTAAAACTTGATAAATACTTATAGGCATGACATCCAGTTCGACCGCACATTTTTCTTATTTTAACCATGGTTATGAGTTATAAATAAAGTGACATACTACATACACAATCGTAGAATTAATATATTATTAAATTATTACATAATTATTTGATAATAATATATTATACTTATAGGTAATTACACACTAAAAATACAATAAATATACATTCACTGACTCTTTAAGCCCAATCAACAGCATCCCAAATATATTCCAAATCAATGGTATTACCACCAGCATCAAAGGTATAAATTGAGTCGAAAATTTAAAAAACAAAACAAGAATGTCCAATTCATTGACATGGACATTGCAAAATATATGGAAACAATGTATTCGATCAACACGCAAAAAATAGAATAGCATCCGAAGCCTCTGAACAAAAATACAATATGTACAATATTAGACACAAAAAACACATACAATTAATCACACAGAATATTTGGTAAAATCACTGGTTAAACCAAAACAATAAATTACGAGAAATAAAACAAAACATTGGTCTCCTGACCACAATCTAAAACCTCAAAGAACACAGAAATAATAATAAACCTACTGCAAATCGGCCACACCCACCTCATACACGAACACCTCATGAAAAACCAACCACCAACGGAATGCACCTCATGCGGAGTCACCCTTATAGTAAAATATCTGATGGCAGAATGCAGATCAAATGAAGAAGAAAGAAAAAAACATAATATATCAACACCTATATGAAATAACAGGACCCGACGACTGTCAGTCAGAAAACGTCACGTCATTTCTCAGGACCATTGAAATGGAGAAGTACATTTAAGAGTTAAATAGTTATTAAGTCCCCCTATATTATTGTAACCAAATTGTTACAAAAAAAAAAAAAAAATGTATTAATGTATAAAGCTAATGGCCCCTGTAACCGAAGTTTTTTTATAATTTTGTTCAACAATAATACTCTATCGTCTCAGTATTTGGTTTGCCATCCACAAGTCTTACACTGCGGGGTTTAGAAAATAAATTAATAATTTGTCATAAATATAAATTCGTATACAAAAAGATTTAAAAGCAACAATGTTATAATATTATCGAACATATATCATATTATAATGTATTGGTATTTCGTGTTTTTGTACAAATAATCACGAATATAGAATATATTATTGTATAGTGTCCGAGTACTTCGCGTGTTGAGCGATTATATAAACATTAATTCGACGTTATTTTTTGGCTAAAAAACACACACGCTTTCGAATACGACTGTTCGTAATTCATAGATATAGATAGCTTGGTAGGTATGTCATATATATTATGTATGGCATATATATATATATATATACTGACTATGTACATTATACGCCCATATAATATATTATATATATATGGGCGTGTGTGAGTGTGTGTGTGTAAAATATCAAATATATTAAAATATCTGTCGTTTGGTAGCCAGGCCGACACAGGACATAACATCATATTAGATATACAGGGTAATACACCAAGTATAATCAACCCTATTTTTTCTTTTTGTAATACAAAATTAATTTTAATAAATTAGAACCAAAATTGTTTACTGTAAATATTGATGGTTTACTGATTGTAAATGTATTAGATTGATGTGGCTAAATAAAAATTCGAACGAGTTATTGAAATGTATATGTATTATGTATTTATGCACCTATTTAGAACAATAACCTGAATAAATCTAAAAAATTGTTTTACAAAAATATAAAATAGATGTTATAGTTAATCTAGTAGGTACCTACTATACCTACTTATTATACTCGGACAATTTGTATAAATTACAAAATGTTTATAGATTAGTATGAATTACTATAATTTTCAAATCATCATAGCCCCCATATCTACCAAACCTATTATCATGGACCTATTATATCCTTAGTACCTACGCAAAGTTAAAAACTCGAAAACTACCTGTTTGTATTTCAACGTAAATACATCAACATTTTCACACTAGGTATCCGCTCGACAATTTACAAGAAAAAATAGTGATTCTCTTTTTAATAAAAATAAGTTGTACACTTTACAGGACACTCTTTAAATAGTATAAAAATCTAATATATTATATCTAATACCTATAATAATAAGTTAATTTAATTTTCATTTCACAGGAAATATAACTTATAAATTATGATGTCTCCAAAAAGCAGAGAGAGTTCTATACACAAATATACTAAATAATAATAATATAATAATATTTGAAAATACGATCCTTAAATATTCCAAAAATAAGAATTTGAATAAATTTGTTATTTAAGGAAAACATAGGGGTGAGTATGCTTGGAGATTCACCCTGTATAATGTAAATACTATAGTATAGGTAATAATATATTAATTTTGTATATATATATATATGTATTATACAACCACCAATACTTATATAATATTTAGGCACACATAATATATTATATAAAAGAAAGTCATCTTTTTTTCGGTTTTTTGGTCAACTGTTTGGTCAGCGCACGTGTCGCGCGGCGTCATTCTCGCGTGTCCTAGTCAAAAAAGTATAATAATACATGGCAAGTTCTGTAGTTCAATAATGGCTATGATACCTATAGATATAGAATCAAAAAAAAACAAAGTCCGTCGCACTTTTATAGATATATTGTTTTACTAATAGTAAATTGTAATGTCCCCGCTATATCTGTATACGCGATTTGGGGTCACTAATTTGACGTTGACGATATGATCGTATTATTTTCAAACTAAAACTACGAATACAAATAACTGTGAATTTGGTACGTATATAGGCAATTAACTGGTAAGCATATTTTATAGTACATTTATATAGTACATGCAATAATAATAAATTGTAAAAATAATCCGAGTGAGAATGATTTTGATATGGGTAGATACTTAATATTGTTCAAATTATTACATTATTTTTTTAGTTAAAATCTATGTAAATCAATGTAGCTTATATTTTTATACCAATTTGGTGGATCTATTGGATTGAAAAATAAAGGGCTAAAAGCATAAATACAAAATATGCACCTGTATAATATAGTCATGATATAATAGCCATAACAACATTAATTAAATATTAAACTCATGTATCTTGATTTCAAAAAGCAATAATACATATATTATAACTATATAATTAGATGTAAAATATTCGAAGCGTTGGTAGAGGACCAACTACTACTTATTTTAAACAACCTTCTTATAAATTAATTCTATGTACCAAACGTAAAAAATATCTCTGAAATATTTTCAGCCCCAAAGCCAACCCTTTGTATCCGCCCATGTACCTAAAATTATAGGAAGTTTATGTAAATATATTTATTCGGTATATAATTGCAAACGTATTACGCAAATAGGTAGGGAGGGCTTAGAAGGATTTAGCAATTTTAAGAATTATATAAAATATTATTTTCAATTTATAGCCTTATTATATAATATCGTTAAGCAAAATGATAATACGTAATTGGCTTATATTTAGATAGTGTTATTATTATAATTATTCTCTAATCAACTTTTATATTTGATAAACATATTTCCATAAGAAAATAAAATATTTTATTAATAATATACTATATTATATTATCAAATATTATATGCTTTATAATTTTACATTAATGCAATTGTGAAAAGATGTGAAAAGTGGTGAAGTAAATTAGGATGGTATACCTATCCTATAAATTATAATTTTACTCTAAATTCTTATATGGGTTCTACCCTATGATCCAACAAATTACGTCTATGAGAAATTGAAAGCATTGTAACCTTTATTAAAGCACTATTGTTTTCAGTTTTATAGGATTTACAATAAGTACTAATCCAACAGTCATATTATACTGGCATATTGTGAAATAAGAATGGACTTTTATATTTTGTTTTATAATATACACCAGTTGTAGGGTAAGAATGTATTTTATTGCCTTAACATAAAGTTATGTCCCGTGTTACAGTTGCATATTTTGAAATATTTTACTTTTAATCGTATTTTTATCATAATTATACTATTGTTAATTAGTGAACGATCAAATTTTTTTTTTAAATTTTAAACAATGCTTGCAAACGCTATAATAACGTAATATTTGACAAAAAAAACGATTGAAATTTGTAAACGTAATTATAACAGAAAGTGATGAACAAAAATAATTAAATGCCGCAAAACAAAACAAAACGATTAACAAAATATATTATAGATTATTAAACAGAACATAACGCAAAACGTAATTTATAGAATTTCATTGAACGAAAAATAACGCAAAACGAAATGATTTAAAATCCATTTATTTAAAAGTTATATTGATTTCGTAGAAATATTTATTTCATGCATACGGGCATAAAAATATTGATTATATTATATTCCATATTCGGGTCATTACCTGCCCGCATTAGTTATTATTTATAAATTTAAAAGGTATTAACACTTTTCTAAATAACGATAAATTAACGCAAAACTTGGATAACGTTTTAATTCTGAATAATGATAAACGCGAAAATTGTTTAACGTCTTAATTGTAAATAACATAAAACGGATTTTTTTTTTTTTTTAATGCTAGCCCTGAATTTTTAAGAAATATTTTGGCAATTTTATATCTTTATTAATGGCATCAATATCCCTTTATTGTTACATAATATAACTGCAGATAACAACAATTATAAGCCAAGTTAATTTATTATTGTAGCTCTTTAAAACAATTGCATTATATTATTATTCCACGAAATAACACGTTTTTAATTTATGAATTTACGATTAGCTATTCTTCAAAATTGATAGTGTGAACTATATATTTCGCACTAGTATGATAAACCTATAATAATTATTAATTGTGAACAAGTACCTATTGTATATATTTTATACTAAACCATACTATGCTAGTATTCTCTAGGTACCTAAATTGCTATACTTTACCTAAAACATAATTTTCTACCTCCATATTATATATTATAGTATATTATTTTCAAGCATTTTGAAATATGGGTTTACATTTTTTTTTTTTGGTTATATTATTACACTGCTGTGCAGAGGTCATTTGTGCTGAATCGTTTGTAGGTCGTTTATAGGCGTTTCGTGTATTGTTGTTATTATTATTATTATTATTACGTTTTCGTCTAATTTCTCTCAAAAAAATCCATCAATACCGGATGTCAGCGTAACGAATGCCGATCGGAAAATGGGCGTTTCTGAAAAAAATACGGACTTGGGTACCTACGTACCGCAAAGTAAAAAAAAAGGAAATTATATACAAAACTCGAAAACCCGACGCTGTCGTCGACAAATATTTTTGAATGTGAAAACGACTAAAACAAAATATATAATAACAAATTATTGAATCACATAGGTACTTACATAATATTTAAAATTACAATTTATAACTGCATCATTTAATTGTTTATTTGTTACCTACATCATTGTATTATTTATAGCATTATAATATAATAATATATATGTATGTATGTTATGCTGTTAATTATTATTTACATTATTTTTGCGATGTTATTTATTCTTATTTTTGTTTAAAATCGAATATTGTCTATCGAAATAAAATAGATTTTATAAGCCCCAGTTGCGTGTGTATTCAGTATGAACTAACAAACTTTGTATGGTTCAAACTTACAAAGGTCTTCTGTTTGTTATTTGTTTCAAATATTTTATTTTATTTTTATAAATACCTAATTAGTGGTCAAAGTTATGTTCTTCTATTATTTAAGTATGTTATACTTCTCTTATGAAAAATATTTATAAATATACTTATGTGGCTAATGGCTACAATATATAATATATTAATATGTATGTATTAAGTATTAGAAGTATATTTTGAATATTTTATTCCGGGTTAATAGATTTTGATCTAATAGTAGTCCTTTATGATTTTATGTTTAACAAAACAAAATGGAGGAATCAATGGATGAAAAAGTGTTACGATGTAGGTAAAAACAAAAAAGTTCTGATACTATATGACAAATAATATATTTGCAATATGCATCAAATACATGTTTAGTGTTTAAAATTAAAATACTATTTAGAATTGGCATTTTTCTGTTTGTGTTTCCTCATACAATAAAATATAATGATCTTTTTATGTATTTTATATTTGTGTACATACGATGATGGCTGTACGATGACAATAGTTGTTTTGATTATTCGTAGAATAATTTTAAATTTTACGCTTAGAGCGTATTATCAGTCGATGACGGCGACGACAATGGAGCGCATGTCAGCAGGAGATTTTATATTTATTCGCGCTTAATTGCACATCATATACATAATATATACTATATACACTCACACAATTAGGGTCGTTAAAAGACCTGGCATGTATTTAACTCAAGGGGGAAGACGTCGAAAGGGTCGCCACCGATGTGAAAGAAAAATTCTGTCCCGTTTGTTGCCTTCAGATAATACTGTAATATTCTCTGCATCGACGAAAGAAAATAAAACCAACTTAGAAATCAATTATTTTACTATTCCTGAACATGCAACGTCGAATAAAAAAATAGAACGTACCTGATATTTGTATACGTTATAAAATTACAAAAACGGATTTACACTTGTCATAATGTTATTAGGTAGGTATAACTGTTCTTTATCGGATAATACTATTTATCCTGTAAACACGCGCATTTGTTATTAAAATATAGTATTAGTACAAAAATTACAAAATATTAGGTAGGTACCTATATTGAAATCGGTATACGGTAACCTACCACATAACACAATATATATCCCCAATGGAATAATATAATTGATACAAAAATGAAGAAATCGCTCTTCGCTAATCATAACTGACACACATGTTATACTGTCTCCAGCAATATAATATGTGTATCAGTCGTGTGTTGATTATAATTTTTTTATAATATATCTATTTGAATACCTTCTGCACAATAATGGTACCTATACGGAATATTGTGCGTCTTGATCGTTTTAACGGATTTCGATTTTTAAATTTTTAGTAAGTTATATACTTATTATATTAGAATAACGACTATTTTAGAAATACTATAACTACAATGTCGATCGTCCACGTCAAAATAATAATTATCATCTGACATTGCCTATATTATTATATAATGTACTAACACGTTTCAGACTTTCAGTGATGGCCGACGTCGCGCGTGTGCATATAGAAAACGAATATAACGCCCAACGCCGATTGAATATATATTACCTATATACTATATATACTCCGTTATAGTTATATATATAATTATATGTTTTGAAGTTAGCTGCAGCGCGGTCAAAGTGGTCTAAAATAAGTGGGGATGTTCACACGTTATGAGGATTTTAAAATATCAAAAATTTCGCTTTGGACTAAATGAAAAGTCTCAATTTTTATCAGTCGTTTTTCAACACACATACCGGTACCTATGAAAAAAAAACGAAATAAAAATAAAATATGGGAAATATTAAAGCATCAACTTAAAAAAAAGCTATTTGGAGTAGGTACCTACATATAACTTTTTATTGTATGCCACATATTTTAGATTTGAGCGCGATTCAGTATAAATGTGAAATTGATTATATAGGGGTCGAGGAGGGGTGCTGGTATTTCCAGAGAAAATTATGTGGATATTAATATCATGGACGAAAAAAAGTGGAGGTTTATCATGCCACCGTTCTCCCCCCGTCAGCCCCTGAATACTGAACTATAAAATGTATTTAATAAAATATAATATTTATACCTATATACTTCACAGTGTATTTAGCCCGATTAAATATACAACTAGGTATGTTTATATAATGTGTACAATACTTATATACTAAATTACTAAATATACGATTGTACAAAACAATAATAATGATAATATATATTTATATATAATTTTTAATGAACAACTATAACTAAAATTTATCTACTTTGAAAGTATGCATAATTATTGTCGTATAACATCGAACAATATACTCTATATTACACCCTATACATGTATATTGTATAAACTGCACTGTATCCCTTCTTATCGCTTTTGCCCCCACGAGCATTGTAGGTGTTTCATTTTATGAATTTAAAAATAAATTATATCATTAGGATGAATTTCAGGATATCATTTGGGTGAATAGAACAATTTAATTTGCGTATTTGACTTATATTTCGTGCGCAAACTATTATAAATTATATAAACGAGTGTTGGATATTATGTTAAATATCGATTGGGTGAATACAAAACTCTGTAATATTCTTTCCCAACGTTAAAGAGACTATTAGGACTATCTGCGATTGATGATAGGTTTGGTTAAAAATGTTTGAAAAATATTTATTTTTTTAGTTATAACTTACCTATAATTGTTTATTTTACGATTTAAATGAAATATTTTGGACTTGAATCCATTTTCTCAATCACACAATGCCTTGGACCCTATTGATATCTATGTTAATTTTGATTATTTAAAAAAATATATTGTAATATGGGAAAAATTATAATATTATATTAAATAATTTACAATTTTAGGAATGAGGGTAATAGTAAAGTTATATTGTATTCCAGTTAAATATAAAAATGTTATTATTTTATCAATTGGGTCCAAGTCTTTACAAATATTTTTCAAAATCATCAAAGTCAAAATCATTGACTTTGATCATAATTTATAAATCAAAATTTATATTTGGACTTAATTATTTTTGTTATTTCTCAATATCTCGGTAAATACACGTCATTGAGTTAAAATGAAGATGGGTAAAATGACACGCGTCAAAATTTCACATAAGAAAACATAACATAACCTCAATTTTGATAAAAATGGACTTGATCCCTTCTGCCTCTCAGGTACAGATTTGCAGTATGGTATTTAATATCATAATAAGACTATTCATAAATTTTCATCTATTTTGGTATGTTTTTGGTGACTAAGAGTCACAAGTTTTATCTTTGGTCCGACTCGTCTCACCTTGAAAATATAAACATTTTATTTAAGGTAATCAACATAAATTCAAAACTAAACATGTTTTTAATACTTATTATAGAAATACGGCGAAACCTCCTCTAACAGGCACCTCCCAATAGCGGACGTTTTTTGGGAACGGGGATATTCACTACTTTTCAATGGAAAAACCTCCGATTAATGGACACTATTTCAATCATTTGTAATGGATTCAAGACTATATTATGTTAATTGTTATGTATAATGTTTATTACCTGTAATTTATGTATACAATTTATCGGCATTAATTTCAAAAAAAAATTAACTGAATATATGGAAGTGACATGTGAGAACGAATTGTTTTTTTGTTTTATTCATAATTAGTGTATATAATATTGTGGTGCAGTTGTGCGCTGCACGCAACCCATCTGAATACTATATATTATTTTAATAAGCGTGTATGCCGAACAAAACATAAATAATATTATTTTTTTGCGTTATTTCTACTTTTAAAATAGACGAATGCAGCAATAATATATTACCTAAATTTATAATAAAAAATATAATACATACCTGGATTTTTCACGAATATTTATATGTGAAGCCCATTTATCAGAGTTATTATAGCGAGTTTACTTATATCTGTCATTTAAAACAATATATCTATATAATATTAAATAATAATAATAATATGTATCATGTAAATTGAAATAACAATGTAAAACTTGGTATAGGTTCGAATATATTTTAAAACCATTGAAAATATCGTGCACATATATTTTTATTGTTTTATCAACTATGTCTAGATACCTTGAACCTACCTAAGTATGGTTGACCCTGCAAAATATTCAAAGACAAAAAAAATGTCCAGTTTGGTGACTTTATAATAGTTTCCCATCCATAAACATGATATAGAAATAAAATATAAAATTAAAAAGGTACTATATTTGACTTTTCGTGACATTAAATAAATAATGACTTTAAATAATTATGTTATCCATTGGTAAAAAAATATATTGCTTACATAACTGTTTGTTTAAGTCAGGCGGGGTGGTTGCAGGCATCTGGGGAAGTTTGTAAATTGATTTTCTACCCGATACAGCAAATGATTGCGTGAAAGACAACTGTATAAAATTACAAATTATTATTATTTTTTTTTTTTCCATTAAAATAAACCCTAACGTCAAGGCAACCTAACGTGTAGATTGATAAATAATATTGTTATTATAATATTATGTACCATGTTAATTTATATGTTACTGAAAAAGATGGCATTTAGTCAATGTTGATGATGACTAGTGCCTGATTAAGTAACGAATTATTGACAATCTATTCTAAGACATATAAAATCAGATAATCTAGTAGAGGTACACGGAAAGCACATATATAAATAATGTTTTAAAGTGACGTCTAGTAAAACGAGGTCCAAAAATCATAACGCATTGGTTATTGTTTTAATTGGACGACATTTACCATTGATAACAAGAACCTAGGAAGACTTATGAACTTTCGTAGGCACTTTTTTTCTAGCCGTAGATAGCGTAATTTTGGATTTCTTTTTTTCTTCGATTCGATTACAATATTCATCATTAACGAATAAAAATGTAATAATAAAATCGCCCTGTCAAAATTTAAGCGCATTTCATTTAAATCGATTTCGAAACAGAAATGTTTGAACACAATTAGTATTAACACTTCGCTATTGACTTAAAAATTTCAAAAATCAGAGGCTGAACGATTTCATTGTTAAATCAAAATATGGGGATGCTTGTAAATGAGGTAAAACACTCTGCATATATAATACCTATTAGTAAGTACCTATAATATTCATAATTATACCTGGATATTTATTAAGCTGAACCCAAATCTGTATTATAATAACAACGATGTGATGGCCTTTCATAATATGAGAACCTTATAGGTGCCTACAATACTCCTATATCATTTTTTGTAACACGAATTTTCGATCACTTCATAATATGCACGATACTTCAATACTTGTTATTATCATGTGCATAGCCTTCCTATAATATACTCTCGTATACACACTATGCGGACCGCGGCCGTTTCCATAATAATTATTAGGTACCGTTTATCGTGATATATAATAATATAATACGTACGAGTAAAGGTATAGGTACATTCTATTAATATAATAAACGTATACGCGTGAAGGATCCGTTACGGGAAGTATTATTGCCTCGTGCATGTATAACATATATACACACATAATGCGTAGAACATTATTAATTTATAGAAAATTCCAAATCGTTTACGAGTAGGTACCCAAAAGTATAGAACTCATAGCTCGATCGTATATTGTAATGTAGCGATAATAAATTACATAATTAATGTATTTAAATTTTTATATCGTATAATAGTATCGTTTTTTATGGACAATGATAACAGATTTTTATTACTCTTCGCGACTGCACACGTGTTGATGATAAAAATTAAAATATAGATTATAACATGATCATGGTTGTGACCCGTGTGGGACATTAAAAGGCGGCAATATAATAATTTATAATCACATACAAAATTATATTTAACGACGTACGAAATACGAATATACCGACCTCGGTCGTTCAGTTATAAATGTTACATTATAGCACAAGATACCGAATCAGATACCATTTTTAACTATTTTTAAACATTTTGACTGGACGGCAAAATCAAAATTAATCCTTGTGGATGCGATTATATATCCAACTTGGTGTTTATAATAGGTATTTTATCTTACTCATATTATAATATTACCTTTCTTATTCCATGCACATTTACGATTTACAGAAATTGCTCTGTTCGAAAATACTATAATGGCATTACCTACCTACTTTAATTATGAAAATTATTGTACAATCACACACAATAATAAATTGAATTCATGTATTGTATTCCTGCAAAACATATTTCACACGTCACAAAATTGTAATTTTGTAATATTGTAATATAATATAATATTATGTATAATTTGAGTACCGGCGCGTGCACAGCAAAATAACAATATTAACAGCACACCTATTAACCTACCTAAATAATTGAATTGGACAAAATTACACTCCTGCAGTATTATAGCCGTTTATAATGGTTTGTGTATAATGCAGGTTGATGATGTTTACTGTTTAAATATTACATTGTATATTATTATTTTCTAATTATTAATTGTTTAATTCATTCGGTTGACTAATCAATGTGATTAAAGAAAATAATAATAATATTTAGGTCCCATTTGGAATAACTACGCGTATATTATATATAATTCGACGAAAATTTATTAGGTACCCACCTATACTATAAATGTGACCAATCTTATATTTTTTATACATTCATCCTCACACATGGGTTATTACTAATTATATAGATATCAGCTAACTCGACCATTATTTAAATATCATATTAATATGTAGTCTAGGTAGATACATCAAATACATAATATCTAATCCTATTATTTTTGGATCAAAATTGACTGTTGCTTTTTTGTCGTGCGTTTGCAGTGCATGATTAGAGGCTAAAGCCCTGCTATTATAAAAGTATGATATAATGTAATATTTAAAATATTATACCTATTATTTATTATACAGTGGCGTAGGTATACAGCGTGATTGAATAAAAACTTAACATTTTTAGTAAATTATCCGTGAATTGTTCTAATGCCATGAATACAATATATTATATTTATTTATAGTGAGGCTTTTGACTGTTGGGAACCTTTTAAGCTCCTGAAACCAAAAGCGTATTATATAAGGATGGACCTGGGATTTTTTTTTGTCCAATATTGAATATTTGTACATAGTAAGAATACTTTATTATATAATATTTTATAATAATATACAAAATATAATACATACCTACATTTTATTAGGCTCGTTTTTCAATTGTATACCTACCATAAAATATACATAGGTAATAAAATATATAATGTACATTACTTGAAATTTACAACAGTATAGTACGTCTTTAAAAAAATCCCTAGCCGTTTTTGAAACTCAAAAAAAGTCAAATTATGTAGATATCTACTTTAATATTAATGTTTTAAAGTTATAAGGTAATTAAGTTAGAACTGTTGGATTTCAACAAATTTGACTACAAACAGGTTAACGTAAAAGTTTATGTGTTTTCTCTAGTTGATCAAAATAAAAGGAAGAATCTCAAATTTCAAAAATGTTTAAACTGTTGGCATATTCAGCATTAAAATGTAAAGACCTTAAAACATGTCCATACAAAGCTTAATGACAGTGCCTACCTTTTGATGGTTTACTCATATTTAAGCTTTAAAAAATTGTTAGCCTGAAGAGAATTAGATTTTTATAATTTAATATTTTTGTGATTAATTATAATATATTATATTGAGACGAATTGTAAAAAAAAATGTTTAATACCTGTTTATTTGTGTTAGGTATACCGACTAATCAAATACAATAATAAACCTGCATAATATTACATATAATATAATAACCTCATAGGTTTGGTTTCACATCACTGCATACACGTCATGTTTTGTAAGATATATAGGCCATCGACGTCATCACAATAACATGTTTACGAGATTAAATGATACCTGATACCTATATTATACTCGGATAAATCGTATAAATAGAAAAGGCGGCAATTCATAATAAATAGGTAGCAACTGCAGCAGATATACCAATGTGTAGCGTGTACCGGTTCAATCTGTGTCATATTATTAAAGCCATGGGCTATAATATATACACATATACAATATATATATATAATATTATATATACTTACAGACACCCAGCCGCACGTAAATATATATTACTACAGTCGAATGTGTTTATTATTTTTAATCAAAATTATATTAACCGGCTTAAATACCTATGTAGTACATAATCGTCCATCAAGCATAATACACCTATTCACCTACCAGACATATATATACATGTATTACGTACACTGTTATATTACTATTATTATTATTATTATTATTGTATATCAATGATTTAAATATTTAATAATGTGACTACTCGATAATAATAATAAGTAATAACTATACGTTACGATTAATTATTTTGTTATAATATAATTATTATTAACGTTACTTCACGCGTATAATATAATATCCCATATCGTGATGGCTTCGTAATATTTTGTAATAGAATGGCCGTTGCGAAAAAAATGTAAGTAAACCCAATCGATTATCATATTGCAGTGATTAAAAAAAAATAAATGTATAGTTCATAGTGGATAGGTTACCAGAAAATAACGGACTTATCACTTATTCAGTGGTTCAATTTAAGTGGTTGTCGGTAGGTGAGTAGGAGGGGGTGAATTCCTATCGTATTCCTCATATAGTTAACAATTGCGTAGGTACCTTTCTAGCTCTATATTTATTTATCTAATAAAAATTAGATAAATTAAATAATAGTCATACGAATCTTTATGGTTTATGTTTAGAAAAAACACTTAAAAACATTTTTGTTACCTTTTGGTAAGTTGTGACGAGTACTATTAAAAATTTTTGCATAAAAAGATTTTTCAAACTATCATAATATATAGGTATAGGTAATACCGATATGGCGCATCGCACATTCACTAACAATATGTATGATATATTTAAATATAATTTAGTAAAAACTTTTTTCAATAAATTACAATAGTATAGGCAATTATTATTGATTACTAATACTGCAATTAATTTCATACGGTGAACAATGTTTCATAAGCATATTTTTAACGCTTAAATTTCAATTCATGCATGACATAATCGAAAATTTAAAAGAATATAAGTACCTCATATCATGTGCCTTTATATTATTATTTTTTACTATTTTGGTCTCCCGAGGATTTTTTTCCACATAAAGTTTAACCTGCGTCGAACTTAATATCAGTCCATCACTGTAGATCGGCAAACGGCGCCTTTATTTTATTGTACTAGTATAATAATACGATAATATAATATAATAATATGATACAAAAGGCGGAATGAAATGCGTATTTGCAGCGGACACGCGTATTCCGTTTCCAAGGAAACGCTGTGGCACATCTCATTACCCACGGTCAATGCGACGAATTCATTTTATCCCCTGTACGGCATTTTTTTTTTCTACACAGCATCTCAGCCTTTTCGGTTTTTTTTCGTGCACGGGTCGACTGCAGCTGGTACCTATATAATATGATGGGTCGTATACGAAAAGCCGAACGTGGTTGACTTCGCGATAAAAATATGTACCTATATATTGTTATGTATTATATTTTATATGACGACTTCAGCAATTATGAGACAATTATTAGTTAAAAAATTATTAATTATTATAACAAAAATCGATAATCTATATGTATATTATAAATTTATAATTGGTAAGCTGTAGATTTTATGCGTTAGTATGTATTTTTTTCTGTACGTTTTTAGTAGATACAGTTTTCAGTCATTCAAATGTGTTTGACATTACTAGGCGAAATATCCAGCTAGTGAATATACATAATATATAAAAACCCATTTTCCATGGATTTGAGTATATTACTTAATATTTTTAAATTGTCATGGATGAATATAAAAATACCAATAAGAAAATTATAATGTCTCTGGATTTTGGTTATTAAATTTGAACGATTATATTTTGAATAATAGGTACCTATATTATACTGTAACCATAAAACAATGAGAAAAATAAATGTTATGTTTACGGAGGTTTGATGTTAAACTATTTTTAGGTATTATATAAAAAAAATAAAATATAAATGTTTTTCATAATACCTAGGTACATATTAGTTTTTTTTATTATTATTTATTAGTTTGACCATTTATAATTGAACATTGGCCTTCTAAGATCTATGTCCGACTCTGGCAGTCTATTTATTTATTTTTTGATATTTTAATTCTGTATAATAGTGTAAAATGTTACAAATTGAAGTTGCTCGTAGTATAATTCGCTTCTAAATAAGAATTATGAACAAATACGACAGGCACCTGACAGAACACTGACTATTTTGTTATAGGTATCTTTAAATGTGGTACTATTCGATTAAAATATTTAGATATTAGAATATTTATTTCAAAACTAATGAAATTAAACGTGAACTTTTCAACAATAATTTAGTATAGGTATATCCTACGCACTTTTAAGACGCTAATAAAGGATGCGTTTAGAGGCCCTTATGGTAAAATATGTAAATATAATATATTATAAAAAATAAAACAATAAAATTGTTGCCCCATCGACCGCCAATCCGTAGCTATTTGTCATATTATTATGACTCATTTCTATCGTTATATTGATTCTTGATAACCATTGTCAGATTGACTTTTGAGAATTTTTTCTCATTATTATTTTTTCATGTTTGTTGATAATACTCGTATATACATACGATAACGATATCGCGGTTAAAGTTAAAACGAATTTGATAATTTTATGTACCTAATAGTATTGTGACTAACTCACCAAATGTTTGCTATTTGATTGTGTATATCATAGATATAACAATAATATTTAATTACATTGTAAATCGCAAATGTAGAATATTGTTATTATATTCCAGTTTTTTTCTAGTATTCAATGAATTAGAATATTTTTGCCGATTCTATATAAGAAAAAAAAAACTATAACAGTTAATATTTTAACGAGTCGAAATACTAAACCACATATTATATTTAATATGGCCATATCAATATATTAAGCATATTAATAATAAAATCACGTACTTACCTATATTTATAAATATATAAGTTCTAAGTATATTTAGATATTGGTAGATATAGTACCTATACTTAATATCACTGTAAAAATTCATAAAATGTAATAAAATATATCTACCTAGGTATATATAATAGTATAATACACATATATTAACACAATTAAGTCACTTAAAAATATACATGGATAAAATTTCAAACAAACAAGAGGGTAGCTGCTTTGAATTTTGGCCTCAGTGTAGACTATAATAATATAACGTCTGCCATATAATATAATTACTACATATATATTTCGTAAAATACGATGGTCGATGATGATACTTAGATAAAACTTTTACCTGGAATATCTATAATACACAAGGTTGATAAATTTACTATAGATTTGCATTTTATTTTACAGTGACATACATTGCAGCCTACTTAATATCCCATTTCATCGCACTTTTCCTCTGCAATACTTAAATATAAAAATACATCAATAATAATCGAAACTTGATAACCAATATATATTGTATCAGATAACATCATCTACACGACAGCCACGAATATATTCAAATAGCTAATATGTATCAAAATAGGTACAACATATTATATTTGTCTGATTTATCAACTAAACGTTCAATAGGTATAATATGTTCACAATAAATAATGACCAACCAGTGCCCTGTAGTCATATATTATTTAAGTGTAGTATTTCTGAATTTACGACATTGACGTGGTATTGCGGTATTATATATTGTGATAAGGAATAGGTATATTATATTATATTACACGCCATCAACGAAATTTGGCCGATGACAATCATGTATATATTCCGCCCCTTTTACCCGGCTGAATAACCAATGCCACACTCTACAACCCCATCGGCCGTCAATATGCAAAATCTGAATTCAATTTATACATCTATGAATTGTATGTAGTTTTCTGGTGTACTTTATAATAAGTTTTTACGTTGATAAGTACCTGTGTAGATATGATTTTTGGATGTTACCAAGTGATTTTTCAAGTCAAAAAATTTAAAACATTAATAACATAATTTGAACTTTAACTAAACTGAACTTTTCAAAACATAGATAAAATATGTTACAGAATTGGAAAAGGTCGAACCGATTAGTTAATAAAAAAAATTAAAAGGTTCAAAACAAGGGCTTGCATTTGAAAAAAAAAACGTTACACAATTTTTGCGTTTATAGTTATTTATAATTAAAACGTTATTCAACTTTTGCGTTTATCGTTATTTAGAATAGTGTTAATACCTATTAAATTTAAAAATAATAACTAATGCGTGTTAGTAATGGCCCGGATACGGAATATAATATAATCAATTCTTAGATTGTTTGCAAGAAATAAATGTTTCTACGAAGCCAATAGACTTTTAAATAAATAGATTTTAAAATACTTCGTTGTGCGTTATTTTTCGGTCAATGATATTCTATAAATTACGTTTTGCGTTATGTTTTGTTTAATGATATATTATATGTTTTGTTAATCGTTATGTTTTGCTTTGCGGTATTTAATTATTTTTGATTATCGCTTTCCGTTATAATTACGTTTACAAATTTCAATCGTTTTTTGTCAAATATAACGTTATTATAACGTTTACAAGAATTATAAATAAATTGTATATTAATTATTAATATATTATTAAATAATATAACATTTATCCTTTTCAATGAAATGATTTCGAATTTTGGCCCCATTAGATCAACTTTTTAACAGAATTATTTGGCCAACTAGTATATATATATATATATAGCTAATTAATAGTTATGAATTATAGCCTGGATTTAAATGCTTTATTTAAAACGCTATAGTGTATTTGCATATAGTGGTTTACGAAAATACCTAAGCCAAGAAAAACTGGAAAAACACTTTGAGTTATACGAATACGGTCATCTATTATTGTTATAACTTTAACCTTTAATGAATTGACAGATTCACTTTTTTTTATTCGTTTATTATTATAATATAATATATATATACAGGAAGGTACCTAGTTTTTTCTCACATTCAAACGCACAGGCGTGTGAAATTGGATTTTATACCAGTACATTCGTAATTGTTTTCGATATACCTATATATATATTATGTATACATTATACATATATTGTATATATAATATTGTCAACGTAACACTTGACCGAAGGTATAAGTGCATATAGCAACAATGACTTTTTTTGTAATAATCGGAACGTAGGTGTGCGTACCTATGTAAAGACAAAAAATAGAACAATATATACCTAAGTATATATAGGTACTAGCGTATATATATATATCTGGGAATTGCAATATAAATATTAAATTCAAACTGCCGCAGAATATAAGTACATCTTATTTTTATTTGTTTTAGGTACTACATAAATACATAGCGGTACTAAAACACCTATGATATATATGGGGTTGTACATTTGTAATACCAGTAAAACATTTGTAATTTACAAATTAATTGTACCTTTATAGTTACATTGTGTCTCTTATCTATTATTTTAGATTCTGAGGGGAGTGATATATATATTTATTTTTACAATGATATTATTGTACCTATATGTGTTTTTTTATCTCTGAAAACACTTTTTCTAGTAAAAAAAAATGCTCCAGTTATTAACTACTTGCTTTCTGGTAGAAAAATTAGATTTAGTTTGTCTTTTATGGGTATAACGAAATATCTCGGTTTACTTTTCAAAATATTTGGAGAGGAAAAAATACAAAAATTTGTTTGAATTTTAATACACATTATAAATTATTTGGTAACCAATATGGTTACCATAAAGTCCATCTCCACTCAGAATAAAATTTGTCACCAACTTTAGTACCGTACAGCAGTGTAATTTATTTTAATTATTGGTCTACCCATGCGTTATTTAATGATTAAAACAAATGTATTTACGTAATGCGTAATGTGTATGTGATACAGCATTTTCCTACGCACGTATATTATGCAAATATACTATTAAATGTCATACAATTAAAATTTAGATTAACAATAGTTTCATATTACTGCAGCTTATAAATATCGGTATGACTAAAAGTTAAATTTTATACACTGTAGTAAAACATTTACATTTTTATCTCATAACATCATATCGATATTGAGTATGACTATAATACTATAATAGTAGATAATTAAAGTAATAAATTATGTCCCACGCAGTAGGTATCCCCGAGAGAAAAGGCAGCGAATTCTGAAATAATATATATTACGTATATACACGTGAACCTTTAAGTGTTTTTAAAACAAAATGTTCATGTGGGTACCTATAACTGTTGCGTAATAATTATATTATTATAATAATAGGTAGGTACAATGAATTTTTGTGAAATGTTTGGAATCAAAGCAATATTATTATAAAAACTTAACGGATGATTTCGCTTCAACCTGTTATTTATTTGAAACTTAATATATCTATTGGTGCAGGTTATAATATTGGGTATACCTCTATGTATGCCCATTAAATTCGTTTTGATAAAAATAATTAGTTAGTAAGGCGTATAACGTTAGGCGTAAGGCGGTGTGGGATGGTCTCTTCGCTCTCGTGTTACCAAAATATGAGACCTTATATATATATATATATATATATATTATATAGCTGCAGATGCAGCGTTCCAATGGACCTTCGTTTTTAAATAAATCTTTCCATCTGCATAAATTGGATTTACCTATTCGTTTAATTTAAGTGATTATTATTGATTTTCTGCTTAATGTACCATGTGTCTCCAAAAATAGAGTATAATTACACTCTAAAACTTAGATCATATAAATTATAATTTTTCAACTCTGGTATTTTTCGCATGCGTAACAACTTAACTTTTTTGTGTACTTTGTTTTTACGGATAATGTACAGTATATATCGACGTTGTATTTTAGAACGATACAAACAATATAATATAAATTCCAATATACATATATATAATTATATATATACACAAATTAAAATAATATTGTCACAACGTCTATATTAATGATAAATTAATATATACGTTATATAGACGTTACGTTAATATTTGATATTATCAATTCACAGACAATATAAGTCTTTTATACTGAAAACTCTATACGTACATATATATTTGTATAATATGCACATTGGATATGCGGTGCACACTCAAAATTACAAAAATACAAATTTATGTAAATTATGGCGTATAATATGGGCAATATATCATAGGGCATTAACAGAAATATATTGTGTTTATAGGACTGCCTTTTGGAATTTCCATTTATGAGGGAGGAGGGATGTCTAAGTCATTACAAAACATTATATTTTTTTTAAAACAGCTTATATCGTTACAGTTTATAAGTTTTTACATTTTTAAATGAGTTTTTTGAACACCGGGTGTTTATAGGTACTAATTCAGTGGCGTAGGTTTTACTCATGATTTTTCAATGGAGGAGGAGGCTAAAAAATGAATTACAGTTTCATTTTTATTTTGTCCAGTATAATAGTTTCAGATTTTTAGCTGGGGTCGTATTTTAAAATGTCTGTTCAACTTCAATTTTTCAACTTTTCTAGTAGAAAAAATGCTCTGATCATAAAATTCGATGAAAAATGTTGGAAACTAATTGGATCTATAGTTGATACTTTTGGTAGGTCTAAATTGACAATTATCAGTACTTTTTAAAATAATAGGGAAAAACATAAATAAATAAATGAAAATGTGTAGAAATTGTAACATAATTATTATTCAAAAAATGATTTGGTAACCTTTGTTTGACCGTCTTTGCTTGGATTGTCCGTAATTAATTTAATTTTTATCAACAAATTTCATTGAAAAATTATTTGTTTAGTCAAAAAGCTTAAAAATGTATTTCAGGATTCCTCATACATCATATACCTAAAATATTTACGTTACGCACGATAAAGCCATAATATAGACACGATTTCACAAAACCACAAGTATTTTGTAGTTATAGACAAATAAACAATTTTCAATAGCATATAGCTAGGCCTCGAATATTTAATACATTATATTCTCTCATATATAAGTAGTTCATACTTTAACTAAACCTTCACCGATCATTTTAGGAAAATATTGGTAAACAAATACAATGTTTTTACAAAAATCTATTCAACCTATTTACATTAGTTATTAGTTATTACTGAAAGCAATGTTAATATAATATAAAATATCCTCGGCTAACACACCGTCTCCAATTAAAATCGATTTTCGTTAACAATGATTTATCGTAGAATTCAAATTGAATAACACCTATAAATTACAACTACACAGCAGAGCGATACCCACTGTTCCATTTTTTATTTATGTTGGCTATACCTAATCCGGTAAGACGTATATGAATTGACGTCCTTGCTCACTAGTTGAGGACAATTGAAACTTGATAAATATTTGTGTTTTATTATGTTTAATTTTTTAACTACCTAAGGACAATGAGGAAGGAGGCTTTTTAGCCTGTATCTCCTGCACACGCCATTGGGTATCACAGTTGTTCGTACTATTATAAAAGTATTATAAATTTTAATAACACATCCATATATAATATATATGAATTAGTATAGGTTTCAACTTGTTTTTATAAATTGTAATGAAATGCAATGCGTATATAACATTTAAATAATAATGACAATATTACATTTAATATTATAGGTATTGTGCAGTACACAACTGTAGTTACCCTCCTTGAACTTTAGTAATATACCTACATATTAGTTAGGTACCTATACTATACAGTGTGATCAGGATAAGTGGAAACACTCAGTAACTATGTGCAGGCTTCATATATATTTCAATTCTGCTTTTTTGGCTAACTAATAAATATTATTATACACATTTTCAAACAATTGGACTGTATTTTTGTGACAATTACTTTTGCGCTTGCGTACAATAATTTTTTTTTAAATGGCATGACTTATTTTTGACCACGAATTATTTTTTGGTATTTTTTAATGAATTTTAGTGGTTGAATTTCTTTTCTAAGTTAAAAAATGGCCGAGTTATATTAATTTGATTTTATGTTGTCTGCATGGGTAAAACAGATAAAATACGTAGTTAATAATAATAAATTATACGTAATATTAAAAATATAAATAACTAATCCAATTTATAAAATAGCTGTTTACCTATTTAGTTTATCTTTATTAAACTTATCTCAGTAATTGTATTATAATTATTATAATGTATAAATAATATCATACGTGCACCTGCCAGTTATAGTTCAAATTAAAGAATTTTTGACAGTCAAACTACGTAATTTATAATCTGTTATACCCATGTAAATAACATAAATTCAGTTTACTATGACTCGGTCATTTTTTAACTTAGAAAAGAAATTCAACTACTAAAATTCATTAAAAAATACAAAAAAAATTTTTTTGGAAATACAAATTAACTGTCAAAAAAATAGTTTAACTATTTGAAAATGTGTATAATAATATTTATTAGTAAGCCAAAAAAGCAGAATTGAAATATATATGAAGCCTGCACATAATTATATTGAGTGTTTCCACTTATCGTGATCACACTGTATATTTTATATAAGCCGTATAAATATATTTAATCAACATTGTAATTTATTTTATATATGTTACACGTCATAAAGTTTTATTTTATTGAATGCTATTTTGTTCAATAATTAATTATTTAATCATACCTATATAATATATTACTATATAAATTATAATTTCGAATAATTTATAACATAAAGCTACTGCAATACATTTATGTAGGTATTTAATGATAAGTGTAAGATAAGCAACAGTTTAAGAAATAAAAATAATTTATGTCTCTACATTATGGTTTCCAGTTAGACTAATAAGTGTACATGAAAAAATCTAAGGTATATAGGTACATGTTTATGTATCGTTTTTACTTTTCATTTACACTTTATAATATAGAATATATACAGCCAAAGTTATAATTTAAAATCAATACGTTTGTAGAGATATAAACTATAGGTATAGGTGCCTATAAGGTACGTATAATTGAGCAGTTATATTATATGATAAACTTAAAAACATCAAATAATAATTAAATTATTTTTTTTAATCTTTCGGTAAATTATATTTATAATACACCCGTGGAGCTACAATAAGTGAATTATATAAGAAGTTCTTACAGTTAATATATTATTTAAAAATGATTGAAACATGTACAGTTACATGATGTATACTATATATATTATAACTACTTAAATATTAATTTATCAACTAGCCGAGTGCGTGAAGATTTTTTGTGTGTATCTTTAAGATAAAAATATACACACAATTACGTCTGCTTGTAATCATTAAATATTACGTTGTTTTCTGCAGTGAAAAATAATATAGAGGTATGTACATATGTACTACATAGTAGGTATGTATATATAAATAGGTAGATAGGTACCTTTATAAAAAAACTTAGGAAAACGTACATCTGTGTTGTCCTTGAGAATTTTCCGTCCTAGTTTTTAGATTTGAAGGTTTTTTCTTCTTCGTGCGGTAATAATAATAATTAGAAATGATATCATGTAAAAACAAGAAACACGTGGAATTTAAACATAATTTAAACGCGTGTGATTTCTTCCATAACCTTATCCTGAACTAATTATATTCGTATTGTATCTTTTCCAAAATACGCATCATAATGTTTATAGTATATGTAAATATTTTTTTACGCCTTTACAGACTACTGTGACTTAAGAGCTACTATATCGTATACATTTATATTTAATTTAATATAATACTATGTATAGTGTATACCTATATATTGGCAATATAGCTATAATTTTTAACGGATTTTGAAGAATGTACTGCCGCTCCTATGTGCGTATTCTGCTTTTACACAATATCTGCAGTTTAGCGCAAACGTTATAAAGCCAAAAAAATGTACCTTAATAATAATAGTACGATATAGGTACCTATATATCTACAGAATTTATTAATTTAATGACATGTTTATACTATTTGGCTGTATAATATATTATACATATCCCCCTAACCTCTTCTCTATTCTCTGCATTAAATCTTAAGTGGTCGTATCAAAAAATAATTGTTTTCATATTGCGGAAGCTGGGTTCGTAATATAACGCATGTACTATTGTTTTGTTATTGTCATAATTTTTTACTATTTAAAATAACTATCAAACTGTTAAGTCACTGACTAAAATCTTTTCCAATAATACCTAAATCAAATAAGTAATATATACCTATTATAGGTAAGTTTTTGTTTATCATAATAATTTGAAAATATTAGTTGTATACCTATTTATGGTGTATATATATACCAAATTTTACTATGAATTGATGGATAAATAATTTAAGTGCATAATTATTTATATTGTTCCGTGAAAAATTAGATTTTATTTAATTATTTATACGTATTATACCTGCACTGTATAACAATTTGTCCCACCAATATTATTGGGTAGTTTTCTAGAAACACGAAACATCGTAGACTGCGTTCAATTATGTACCTATATGAAACCCCTCAAGGACGGGTTTACTTCGTTTTTATGAACACTAGCTCATTTTAATATCCTTTCAAAAGCTACACATAGAAGTTATATAAATGGAAAATAATTAGGTACATCTAAACAACATCAATATTAACGTTTTTGTTTTTTTTTATTGTTCTTAATAATTACATCGATGACAATGGCTATAAGTTGGGTAAAATTTTTTTTTGTTTAATTAGGTTATACATTTTGGTTTTGTTTAAGAACTTTAAGATTTATGTCGTGTTGTCCGAGTGCTGCATTTAGATTGTTGGGTATGTTGAGGCTGCAGAGTTCGTCTACGTATTGGAGGAATTTTGTATTAATTATGTGTTTGACTGCGAGAGTTATCGGTTCCACAATAGTATTGTACCTTAGTTTTTCTGTCTTTGCAATTAGGTATCCGTGTCAATTAACGTTTCCAAGACGTTATGGGTAATATGTATCTTCCATCAATATATCCACATAATATAATGATGTTCAGATTTCTGAAATATTGGCGTTCTAGCTATTAAAAACAAAATTATTGACTTGGGCACATTATATAGGTATACATTTAGTTTAAAATTGTAAGTACTTATACCTGGCTACTTGTTTCTCGAGTTAAAATTATAATTTTTGAATATGGAGACAGTTTTTAGAAATTATCAACTATATTTAATGTAGAAATATTTATAAGGTAGTAATAATAATAGCTATTATACCTAGGTACTGGTGATAAAAACACAATTAATAAAATAAAATAAAATATTAAATACATGTAGGTAGGTATATAGCTATATATATTGTATTTTTGGATCACTCCATTTAACTTAAGATATACTCATAATTAGTTATTATTTCAGAAAACATGAAAATATTTATATTATGGGTAACTATATAGGTATATAATCTTCAATTATTACTTAACAACGTTTTTGGAAATAAGTTATATTTCTTTCTATTTTATAACGATATAATTTTTTAAGTTTTTTATTTTGAAAAACAACATAATATACAGGTATGAAAGTTTAATTTCATATTCTAAAGCAGAATATTATTAGGAGTATTTTGGTCTACAAAGGTCAAATTTTGAACGAATAGTTTACTATTAGTTATAACTTATAACTTATTATCAGTATATTTTGAAGTTTTGATGAGCGGAGTAGGTACCTACTAAGTGGATAACATTTTGCGGCGTTTACCATCACTTAACTTTGCTCACCAAAACTTTAAAGACTTATATAACTTTAAACTACTCGTCCAAAATTTGAATTTTACATATCCAAGTACCTACTACAAAAATTAATATATTTTAAAATAAGGAATTAGAAATGCATGTTGTCATATGTATATAGATACCTAAAATATCTTTCGTAAAAAATACATCTCTATGGTCTTAATTGTCAATAAAGTGTACCTGTATAGGTATACTTCAAAATTATTTTTATTTTTGATAATAGATGGTATACATACCTATATAGGTATCTACAAGTTGAATTTTTTATAAAAAAATATGAGTTTAAGGGTGAATTAAAAAAAAAATATATTTGATTCGTATAAATATAATAATTCGTAATAAATCTGGAACATTGATAATAAAAACATTACGTATAAAGACAGGAAAAAAATATCAATAATTTGAAAAAAAAAACATTGATTAATCTTCAAAAACCACGACGACAATATGCAAAAGGTTTGATTAAGGCGTATACACATTATAGAAAATATTGCACTCGTGAAATACTTATTTTGTAGCTTGGAAAGTATTGATGGATAGGCAATAGGAACATTTTTTAACATGAAATACGATATTTTATACTTGAAAGTATAGGTTATATACCTGTAGGAAGGTTTTACTAATTACAATAAGACGTATAAGAACGTTTCGACAAAATGACCGTTCTGCGACAACAGGTAAGTATATCTTATACCTACATAATACTATAAAAGCGTACAAAACAACTGCGTGTGCATTCGATGATTGAAAGTCTGAAACAGTTGTGTCCTTCGAGAAAATTAACGAATGTGCATATTATTATGTGATACATATATTAATATATTATTATGGTCGCGACTCGTGGAGTGCAGACAAACCCACAAAAGTCGGAATTCCGCCAAAGTTGTGTATACGGTTGCCAACTATAGGTATACCTATGTAGGTATAATATGCCGTATCTCATACTCATACAGCATAGAAATATTTCCCAACAGTGATAAAAATATTTCAGGAAAATTAATTTGTATAGTTGCGTAACTAATTAGCAAATACCCAAGTTATATTCTATGGCCAAGAAGTTCATATTTTTGAAAATATTTTGTAAAAAATATTTAAGAAATATTTCAATTATATTTTTTCAAAAAACATTTTTATGGAAACCTTATAAAAATATTAACTCGACATTTTTATGCAATCATTTACACAATATTTTGTTATAAACAGAAAAAAATGTTTATAAAATATTATTAGTCAAATATTCTTTGTTCAAGCACTTTAAAATATTTATAAAAAATATTATCATTTCCCAAAAATGCTTGTATCATATAATATAATTATTATATTATATCATATCATATTATGACATTATAATAATATAAAATATACATGTGCTTGATCCATATACAAACTGGAGATCGACGCAGACTTGTACGTGACATACGCTCATATAATATAATATTATACCCAATACCTATAGCATATTTCGCATGAATCGCTGTGGTTCAGAAAAGCCGACTCGCGTCAAAAAATATTGTTATCGTCGTACGCGCATTACGAAATACGTGCGAGCGTATACATAATAATATTATACTCGTACACGGACAAATGGCGGCGGCAGTGACGTTAGTGGGTGGGCGGAAGAGGGTCGAGAGGCGTCGAGCCGTCGTCCGATTCTGGGCGCGGCGGTGGCGGCGGTGCTGCGGCTCCGGCAGCGGCTTGCGCGAGGGTGGGGGATCGGTTTTTCCGTGATGGTGCGGCGGTGCGCGCGGCGGGCGTCGGTCTGACGGCGTCGGCCAGGACCTGGCGGGTGGGTGATGGGACGAAAAGAATCGACCGCCGCCGCCGCCGCTGCACTGCGCGCACGTTCGCCCGTCTCACCGCGCGCGCACGCACCCACAGTCGGGCGCGACAGACCCGCGTCGCTACGGCGCTAACTGATGGCAAGGTGGGGCGTGGAACGCGGCGTGCGTGCGTGCGTGAATTTGAGCGGCGGCGGCGGCGGCGTCGAGCGACCGAGCCAGCCGGAGAGTGGGAGAGCGCGCGCGCTCGTGTCGAGCGTAGCCGGTGGACGATCGGTGGAGGCGGGGGGTTTCGGCGTCCTGGGCCGGGTCCGCCGCGGCGCTCCCCACCGCCGGCGGCGCGCAACGACGATGGCGGACGACCAATGGGCGGGGGACGCGGCGGGGTCCGCGCGCGCCGTAACCGCCTCCTTTGCCGGACCGGTCCGACTGGTTGCACCCCGGCGCGTCGTGCGACATCTCTCGGCCGGTTCATTGCGAGGTCGTCCGTCGAACGTTTCGCGTCGTCCGTGCGCACGTTACCGTGGTCCGTCTCGTCGTCGCGTCGTCGTTCGCCGTCACGTCGCGATTTTTTTTTTTTAATTGATCATCGTTTTGAATTTTTTTAACGCGGTCGTTTTTTATTGACATCACACGCGCCCGACCGGCGTACAATACGCATACGTTACGTACATTGTCATTCGGAACGCGTCGTTGTCGTGTGTGTGCCAGTGCGTTCGTTTCGTTTCGGTTTTTCCGTTGATCGTTCGGCGCGCGCGCTAGTGGAAAACGCACCACTCGTTTTCCGCGTAGGTACATAATATTGTTGTACCTACACATTGCACCGCGGACGCGCGCGCGGCCGCTCCGAAGACACGTCCGCCGCCGGTCGAGATTGATTTCTCTGCCCGTTCGTTGTACCCGACAGCCATCACGCTGAATTACGGGGAGATCGGGAGCCCGTTCGGAGGGGGCGGCGGTGGCGGCGCTAACCAGCAACAGCAACAGAGGTCCACGGGCACGCCGTCGTCGATGGCCGGTGGTGACGCCATGGACGCAACAGCTCTGAGCACAGGCGGACCTGGTTCCGGTGGAGGTGGCGGTGCCGGTGGCGCCAACGGCCCGGGAGGCAACAACGCGGCCGTCGGTGGCCAAGACTCGCGAGGCGGAGGCGGCGGAAGCATAACGCCAGTGCCCACGTCCAAGTCGGCGTTCATCGAGCTTCAGCAGAACCCGTACAACGTGCGCGGCGTCTATCACCCGCACCCTCACGCCCATCCACACTTTGCGGCAGCAGCCGCGGCTGCGGTCAACCAGCACCACAGCAGCCCCACGCAGCACCACGGCAACGCCGCCTCGCTGCAGCCTCATCACCACGACGGCGCCGGCGGGTTCGGCAGCCCCAGGGGCGCCATGTCCGCGTACCCGTTCCCAACAATGCACCAGAACTCGTACTCGAGCTATCACATCGGATCGTACACGCCGCAGTGTCCGTCGCCAACCAAAGAAGGTAAGCGTCAATCATCGTACCAGTGCTTATTAGAATCACCGTCTCATTTATAGGCAGGCTATAGGCGGTTAGGATTTAACCGTCGAGGGGGGTGGGGACTGAACCACTAATTTTGATTTTGCACCCTGCATTTTTGGTGCAATATAATAGCTATATATTTTATATATATATACCTATCGTCGGTGGGTTAAGGACCTTCTCTGTATATATAGGTGACTAGCCCTAAAATCCACCACGACGTGGTTTTAATAATTTGTCAGTACTCTGCAGTGGCTTCGATATTATGATGGGTTCATTAATTTGTTAGGTTCCTAAATATCGAGCTATATATTATAATGAGCCTATGCCATCATTATAATACAGCGTACCTACTTATATCATTGAGAACTATTTTATTCGGTATGGCTATACCACTGATTGCCGCGGTATTACTTTTGATTATTCTATGGGCACGTAATAAAATATGATATCAGCTGTTGCAGAGGTCCATCATCGACCGTTATCAAAATTGCTTCAGAAGAGGTGATTTAGACTTTCAAATTATTGGTAACAATCCAGTCAGACTATATTTCTGTTTTAAATTTTCAATGGTTTCCAACTCTCCTCCCCAACTTACCTTTTTGATCTATTATATGTGGTTCTCTCAACTACCAATCGAGCCCTGTCGAAATCGGGATTTTATAATTCTTGGGGAATTCGATTTTCCGATTTACCTGTAGGTATTAAAGCTAGAGATCATTATGATTTAAAACATTTTGATTTATATAATATTTATACTTTATTAAGATATCATTAGTTAAGTGGTTGTGATTTTCGCAATAGTTTAGTTCTAACATCGCATTCATGAGTTTTCCGCGGTAAATCTAACTATAATAATATGTACAGTGGTAATTATTTTATATACAAGTTGATGTTACTATATATATATATATATATATATATAGGTATATACGTATAAATTTCGCAATTATTATTTATTTTTTTACAGTCATTCTGTCGTGCACATTATGGGTTATCTTTATATATATAAGTTACCAATTCAATAAAAACAAACACTGCAACATATTTTGGAAAATAACAATATGATGTAATTCTCCTACAAATGTTTGCACATCATAAAAAAACTAATGTCTTCGAATAAATATTTCATAGTGATTTTTATTTCAATTATTCATGTTTATAAAAAATAATTTTGGAAAGACAATATTCACACAAATGGTTTGGGAGTGTTTTTTTTTAAATCTACTATAAATATATACGTATACATAGGTAGGTAATGTAGAACGGCATAATGTAATATACATACCTCTATAAATACTTACCGATGTTTTTGTTCTGAAATAATATTAGCAAATAAAAATGCGGTTTAAAAATTCAGACCAAATATTTCTAGAACTTTTTTAAATGATGCGTTTTGATATAATATGTACAGAAATAATATAATATTATATCCGAGTGGGATGCGTTTATATAATGTATATAGTTTAGGTATATATAATCTCACCGAAAACAATGCGTGATAATCGATTTATTCAGTCCGTCGTCCATATAAAACACGCCGATTAGACCACACAGACCGCGTACAATATATACGCATTTCCCCCTTTACGAGAGCACCTAGATATGATATTGTATATAAATGTGTCCATATACATATAGGTACTGCACGATCGACACGATTTTTCATACTATAATAAGGTATATATATAGTTTTTAGTATATATTATCTCATATCAATAAGTCTCGGTAGCACATATTATCTCGCCGTGGTGGTATTTTTAAAATGAGTACATATTGTTTGCTGTGACCAAAAAAATATAATATGTAATTGTAGGATTAAAATATTCTGTTGACGGCGCGATGGGTTCTTATATTTATATACCGTCATTGTAATTGACTTTTTTCCACGACAATTATAACATCAAAAATGTTTTTGGAGCGAAAAGAAAACTATATAGTCATATATTACCTACCTATAGATAATCATTGAACAAACACATTTTAAACAAAATAAAAATTAATTACCTAAGACGGACTCATAAATTTTAATTACTCGTAAACTTCAAGTTTTAATAATGTGTGTAAATGCTATATAATAATATACATATAGGTAGTTGGGTACTTAGTACTTATTAATTATTACACTTTAGGTATGGGTAGTATATACTATATTTATAAAACGTTTTCGTAATATTTATGTTTCCTGGATGAAATAGTTACGTGTTGGTAAAAATTGTTTAAAAAACTCGAAGCCGAATGTAGGAGATAAATAGATATAAAAACAATATATTATCATTAAATTCTTCACGATATAGTAAGGACAGCATATATTTTTTACATTATGTTAGATGCGACAATGAGTATAAAATGAATATTGTAGATATACTATACCTACCCATAGTGTATACTGAAGTATGACGTTTTCTTTTAGCGGCGTCCTCTCGGTAGTTTAAAATAATATTTTCCCGATTTCCGATTACTGCACTAGTAAGTAGGTATTAAAATAAGATAGACATAATATTATAGTTAAGCTAAATATAATATTATAATAATATGTTTCGGATAAATATGGCGTGTACGCTACCAATATTTTCTGTACATTAATTATAATATTTTCTGAAGTATTAATGAAATATACCTGTGTAGGTATAAACGTTCATTAGAACTTTCGATACTCATATTATATTCTTCTCAATATATTATTCCATATCTACATAAAAGGATAGTAGGTACCTAAATAATATTGTGTGTTTTTCAACGGACCTATATAAACTATCAAGCGCTATAGGTATATTATTTAGGACACATAGGCAAAATAATTTTCATATTTTCTCATTGGTTTTTCGTTCCATTTTTTATATTGCTATTATAATTGTATACTTAATATTATTATTCCAATATATAGTATATATTATACTATTATATCGCCTCAGAGACAAAAGTTTCAACTCATGTACACACATTGCAGCACGAGTATACGATCGTGTCCACAGATGACAAGTGTTTTTCGAATAGACACAAATACTATAATATAATAATATGCAGTATTTCTGTAAACCCGCGAGTACATAATATCACATATATTTAGGTATTGTAGGTACTTACCTATATTGCTTTGGAGCGTTATTTTCCCGTAATTCGTTTTGACGCTTTACGTTATGTAAACGTTCAATACGAAAAAAGTTTTATAATATAAATATACAAAAAATTATTTTAAAATATACTAAACTCAAATGTAGCAATCGAGTCCAGTCATATATACTTATAATATATAATATACTTAAATATACAAACAAAAATACTATATATTTTAATAGGTACCTAATTTCTTGTTTACATTTCACCACAAACCTCAATTATTTTTCTGAAAATTTGATTTTTGACATTTGCTAATATTACTGTATAATAAATAGTGTTGTTTGCTACTGCAAAGCTATAATGAGCTTTTTTAAGTTATAGTAAGTTGTAGTGATGTTTACAATTGTGGTTCCACTAAATCCTATATACTGTTATCGAACGGTAAAAGAGCTTACAATTTGTTCAGCCAACGAGCTTATAGTTTATGTTTGGCAACATTGCCAAGTTCTTAAATCTGATCACGTTCAATCGTATAGCATAAAAATATCTCAAAAATGTACGATTATAAGGAATATTAGAAGGATGTGGATCAATATCGTATTTTACCGATATTTTATTATTATAATGCGAGACGATAACAATGGGATCAAACACACACACACTCCACTCGGGGTGACCCGATGCAGGTGGCCCGTGCTATCGTATAACACAACCCCAAGCTAATTTTTATTACCGTTTTTAATACATTTATACGTACGCGTGCGTAAACGTAATATATAACTATAATATTATAATATATATATGTACTAATATACACGTATTATACTGTAGACTGTGGTGGAGGGTTCTAAGTATATAATATAATATAATATATAACGTATATAATATATATACCGCAGCAGCACTTATCGTTCCCCTTTCACTTTTCGACCCTGTCATCCCCAATATGTGTTATCGCCCGATTCCCCGATTTTCACCAAACAAAACAATTACAATATATTACACATCTCTTCATTGATAATTTTTTAATATAGATCGAGTTCATAATGTTTGCAATGCTTTTTATTTGGTTTTTGGCCGGTATACATCTTGTTAATATCAATATATATATATATAGCTGCATCTTGGCCCTTAGGCATATATAGCCCAAAAATAGGTACCTATAATAGCTGGGAAGCTGCTTTATGCGTTTTCATTTTTTCAGTATGTATGTAGGTAATTATGTAAATCATACAAGTATATATTTAATAAACGTTCCAAAATTAGTCTGTTTCAAAATATGATATATTTCAACTGAATAAGTAAGAAGGCTATATATATATGGATTTTACATACATTTATACCATAACTGTATATATAGTATAGTTACATATGTAGAACAAAATAAATTGTTAAATTATATAAAATTATCTATATATGTTATATGCTTATTTGCCTTAAATGTTTTTCAATATATAAATAATAATTACTGCTACTGCATTTGTGTATGCAACTATACAATTTTATGAACTCCACACAAGGATAATACCAATTCTATCTATCTATTATATTATATAGGGTGTCAATCGCTATAGTTATAAATATTGTTTTTTATTCCTCGTAAAATAAGTATACGCATGTGTGTGGGTGCGTATAACATAATAAATTATATCGAATTTATAATACTAAACAGCCATAGGCGTATATAATATATACATATATATATATTCACACAGTATTATATTATTATTTATATTGTAACGGTCGATTAATCGAAACCACGGTGACTGCGGTTTCCAAATTTCATATTTTCATTATATACGCCACCAAGACGACACGATGACAGATTGCCAGAAGCACGGATTTTAATAATGCATCGTTTTTTATTCATAAAATCAGACCGCATATTCAATCACGTCGTCATAGTTAATGATTAAAATCGATATTATATGAGAAAAGATAACATCGATTTACCGTATAGACAGCTTCTGCGCTTTTTGTTAACATGTAAAAAAAAAACTTATCTCAAACCAACATAAATATTTTCATGAGACATTATCACATTAAATATTAAGTATAGACGTATAGTATAACATAAATATAGCGATTACAATATTCAAGGCTGCAGAGCTCAAATGTAATTTTAGTCACTTTCCATTTTGCTAATATGTTTAAATCTAGTCGCTTAAAATATTTGCTCAGCTGAGTTAAAACCTACTATTTAATATTGCTGATATTAAATCGATAAAATATATAATTTTTAATGAGTCAACAGTTAGGGGTTTATCTATTTTTATTTTTAAGCTTGCTCGAAAAATGTTTCATATGTACAAGTCAGTACACCAATCGATATAATAGTATTGTGATATTTATACAGACACCGTTGCTTTATAGTATATGATATTAATAGGTACCTACCTATGATTACTTATTATTATCTATAAATTATAGTAGGCATATATGAATTTATAATAATCTGATTTTTCTAAATTTGCACCGGTATCTATATGCGATGACGTCGGGACAATATTCTCGCGCATAATAAATACATGTGAGCATGTGATGAAGACTTATTTTTTTTACTTATTGTACATATACAATATATATTTTCTGCGATACGAAACAATATGCACGTCGTCTTTACAAGCGCACATATACAATATACCGTTCACATAACATTATTGTATTATATTATATTATTATGATGCGCGTCACTTGCACGGCTATTCCGTTCGATTTACGTCTACGTGCGCATAGATATATATACCATACATAATACGTATATAGGTACCTACACATTATATTATATGCCCGTGCCCATACGGGAAAAATGATTATAAATTTTCGGTGTGACCGTGGCCCGCTATAACATTTACATGTGTGTCATGTGCACTTATATTGTGTGCGCGTATTGGCACCTATATATATATGGATATAGACGGGTGCTGCAGAGTTCGGCACACTCCACGAAAATATCTGCCTATATAGTTTTTTAAGCCGCGTGTGTATTGTACATGGTTACGAAAATGTTGCTATTGGTGACTGTTGGTAAAAAAAAAAAAAAAAAATAATATACCATGTCGGCCGTGCGAGGTCTGCGTTTTGTAGTGGGGTAGTGGTGGTGGTCAGCCACCTCATATAACCTCTCGACTCTCTGTACATAATATAGGTATATATATATATATATACACCCCCACGCGTATACCCATATAATATGATATATAAAGCTCGGAGTGCCCATACATAAAAACCGACGGCAACACATTAAACTTATACCGTTTACCCCACATGTATACTGTATAGGTGTACAAAATATTATAATAGGTATTTCGATTAAAAACTTCTATTGAAAACGCATTGTACTATGTACGTGTAAGTACATTGTATTTTTTTGTGATTGATGAAAATTCATATCAAATATTTCGTACAGAGTCGGTTTTGGACGGACAAAAAAGTCTATTACGAAATGGATATATTGTATTATTATATATATTTCAGTCAAATTTAACTAATATACATATATCGTACGCAACAAAAAATATTATTACGAAGTTTTATTATTTGATTTTGTTGTTCTATACACATCACATTATTGAAAATATTAAGCAATTGTATCAGAGAATTCATCACTCAGTCGACGAAAGAGCAAGTCGTACACTACATTTGTACAATATAACCAATAGTTCGACTTGATAATAAAAACCGATCTCAAGATTTAACGATGCCCATGTTGTACAGATTATTATAAGTCATAATTTTAATGTAAAACGCACTATCGGTCAATTTATGACGAGGAATTAATAACGAGTGTAAATAAAAAGATTAACTTATCTTTATAAGGCGTCCCATTTAAAGGTTAACAATAATTGTTAAAATGTCATAGCCACATAAAATTATAATATGTAGCATATATGTATATAAAATATAATTCAATTTTAATATTAATGGTTTTATATTATGTACTCAAGAAATAATAAACCAGTATTTCATATTTGAATATCCAAAAATTTATTTGAATTTTTGTCTACCATTGTATAAGATGCATTAAATATATATTTATATGTATAAAACATTATAATAATATGCAATATGTCAATATTATAGGTACTTATATAGGTAATATTAATATGCTCGATTCTCCGTCAAAATATTTTTTTTTCAATCAAGAAAACAGATTCGATAAAGTAAGCTAGGTTCCGTGACTTTTTGTGTAAAGTTAATTTTTTTAATAACATAAATTTAAAAAGACTTATACGTGTTTATACCTACAATAGCTACACCAGCTACGTGTTTATTACAAACTGAGATAATCGGAAAAATGCGCGTAAACATAATATAAAGACACGCGTTGAGTGTAATATTACATATAGTATAGTATATATCATAATATATTATATAGTATTGGGGCACACGCCTATAATAAAATAAATAGTAAATTAAAAGTTATATCTACTTATATACATAATGTAATGTTATAGGTATAAGTGTATAATCTGAAATAGAATATATACATTTTTGATTTTATGAGTTCTCTCACTGGTCGATGTATAAGAACTTCGCAATACACTTTTTTTTTTAAATTTTAAATCAGATCGAATCTGTATAAAAAGCAACTATAACATTTATATATAGGCACAATTTCAGTTTGGGTACTGCAATTACGTTAATTTACTATAACGCGAAAACCATAAAAAGTAGGCCGGCAAAATAGTAGTTTGCTGTATATTCTAATGTCTTAAACACAATTTAAGTGAAATACGCGTTATTCGATCGCAGTCAAAGATAACGTTTCTATATAGTTTTTCTAAATGGTTTATAAATAATAAATAATAGTTTCTATATAGGTATACAGGGTAGCTTCGGACGTGCAGTAGTTCTATAATAATAAGTGTCTATTTTTTTTAGATCGGGAGAGAAAAAAATTGTTTTAAAATTATTTTACAGTCTATTTTGCTGTTCAGAAAACTGTCATTCGATTTGAGGTATAAGAAATAGGCTATAAATTATAACTATATTTATATATAAATATATATATACAATCATAAATTATTCATTATTATAACTGCGAGTACCTTTAAGGCTATAATATACATATAGTTACACTTAGGTATACATTTATAAAATATTACTTGTAGAACAATTATTATATATTTTAATCTGTATAAATCATTTTGAGCTGAAATCTACACTAACATAATATTGCTGTGCACACTACAATAGTATAATTTCTACTGTCATAGATTTTTATAGTTTAACTAAAAAAATTAAATGGTCGTCAGTCAATTCTTTCGATTGAAATAATTGTGTACTTATTAAAATTACAATTTAGTTCAATATTGTTCTCTTGTCCTTTCTGAAAAACCATTTTCACAAAAATTACATCTTCTATATATAATCTATAAAACCGAATTATTATTTATGTACCGATAAAATACACCGTGTCACAATAATAATATGTTAATACGATTACACTGTACATTATATTATATTATTTTATAATATATTTTACATTTATTTTACATGGCATCATTTAACAGAACAATTATCTGTTATATTTAATTTAAGAGCTTTGGTAAATCGCTTTCAAACTTTTTGAATAAAACATATATATTAGGTGTCGATTATTTCATTTGTTTGAATACATTATCGAAAATTGAAATTATTTAACACAATGACGTACATTATAATATCTATAATTATATAATGGTCTTATAATTGCCGGGAAAATTATCCACATCATAAATATCGTTATTACATAATAATAAAATATATTATAAGACATTTTAGATGAAGACAAAATCGCGTTTACGGGCTGTCATATATTATAATATAATCGTTCTTTGACGTTATTAATTATTATTACATATACAACATATACAATACGTTACCTATTTTCGGAGGAGTATAACAATAATAATGAGCTTTAATTACTTAATAAACAAAATCGTGTTTAAAGTCAAAAACGATTTCGTAAATTTTTACCTACGGTGGCTAGCCGTGGATTAACTTTTAATATACCTACGCTCACGCACATATATATCATTTTATATTATTATATAGTCTATATATAGGTAGGTATAATAATATGATGTACTCATCCAAGGCTCGATGAGTTTTTTATCATGACATTACACCGCACACGTGCCCCGAGGGCTTCGCTCATTATCTCGTAGAAACGCTCAGCTAATTCTATTCTTTATTCTTTTAATTCGGCCGGGTTATAAGCTACCTCAATCATTGAAACGATCGGTGGCGTTAGCTTATTTTCTGGCATTGTTATTGCAGTTGTTGTAATCACGACGTGTACAAACTTTCATATTATAATAATTGATACTGAAAACTATCTTCGATTCCGCAGAAGTCAACAAATAAAATAATAAAAAAATAATCAAATATCATACAAACAGTATTGTATAAATAGCTAATATAAGTAATAACCATATTGTTTTTTGGATAAAATGAAAACCCAAAATATAAGATTATACATAATTATATAATATATTATTACTCAAAAAGTTAATAACACAAATAATATATTCTGTATAAACTGTAGCGATATTGTTGTTCGAATAAATCTTAATGATGAATATAATATTATGTGTTTGCGTGTTTTCGAATTCCGAAGGGTACCATCTAAAATGTTACTTGAATTCAATTGTATATATTTAAATAGCCTTCAAATGCCGACTATATAATGTAAGACACGCACTATAATATATATATTATATTCATATAGACATATAGTATATGATTACTGTATAGAATAATATATACAAACATATGTACCTACTGTTTCTGGTTCTCTGTTTTACGTATAGTATATATAACTGATACATGTCTACATGTCATATTTTTGGAACGAAATCGTTAATATCAATATTATATACATACATAATAAACAATAATAATATACCTCTCTATTCCTGCCTAAGTCGAAAATTCGGTCATTCGAGTATCATACATCATTTATTTATGGGCAAATAGTAATTATTATTTATATAATTAATTTTTTGATTAAATATCTAAACAAAATGTAATGTTTAAAATTCCAAACCGATTATTCATTCGTAGGTACATAAAATAGACTAACGACCTAAGATGCCGATGATGTATGCATATGAAATGTCATCAATAATATTATAATTATTGTTATAATCTATTTATCTGTTTTTATTTTTTATTTTTTTATTGTAATTTAATTGTGTAAAAATATTTGGCTCCATGGCCATCAGAGTAATTTGTTGATAAACCCTAGAATTATAATTTGAATTTATAAAAAAAAAATTCGTTTCGTATCTTTTTGTTTTACTGAGCGTAAGATGACGTTACGTGTTAGTAAAATGTCATGGTGTAAAGAAATTATAAACACAAATTATTATTTTATTTTTTTTTTAAAAATCTTGTACTAGATGACAATGACGTCTACAGGCAAATGCAGTATACACCCAAGTGATAACTGAAGCAGTATGGCCTAATAGTCGATTTTATTTTTCAACTAGAGCCCTACAACGGCTCTGACTAGTTTCGAAGGAAAATGTAATACTCGCACTGTAGCCTTGCAAACCTCAAAATAATTCGTTCCAGTACCTATGTATTTTGTAATAATAATATTGTAGGTACTCATATACGCTAATAATATACGTCCTGGGACACACCACACGTGTGGTTTTTATATCGCATATATTATTGTACGCATATGCATGTAGTACCTATACCTGTACATGTTATCGTCAATGATGATATTCTGATATTATTAAAAATGGCTAGTCTGTATTAACTCTGACTATTTTTTATAAGTATTGATATTTATATTGGCTAATCGTTTTAGTGAAACTTTAAGGCACAAACACTTAAATAAAAATAATACATTTTTTATCGATCTCAGTCATCATTATTATAAGTCAAAGCTAAAATTAAAGGTGCTGTAATAATTAATTAGGTACCTTTAGCAATACCTAAATAATGCATGATAAATTTTAATTTAAAGATAATTAACCGTGTATTAGAAATGAATTGCTGTAATTTAAGAATAATTTATAATAGAATTATTAATATTTTATTATAATTTATTAGGTCATAATTTATTATCGCACGGCTAATTGTTACGGCATTTTAAGGTATAAAGTCGCTTTGCTGAACGACTGGTACATTTATTAAGTTTAAATTTAATTTTTCAGTCCTTGAGAAAATATCGTTGTACTTACCCAGCAATAAATGGACACTGGTTGTGTTTCTAAAATCTGATAATCTAATAAACGTCGATACTAAATAACAGATGACATTGTGTGCACGACAATCGGAAATGTTCAGAATTAAAAGTACTAGTCAATATTACATCAAAGTACAACATTATTATTGTCAGATTAATCAAGTCAAAATTCTAAATATATGTTCTCAATAGATATAATGAATACACGTATCCTGACATTATAATATTTGACTAACCATTTTCAATGTCTGAATTTAAAACATTGACGGTAACATATTATTATATAATATGAATATAAGATAAAAACCACGGAGGGTTATATTTTGTAAAACGTAAAATCGTATTATATTCGTAGTATCCATTAGGGAAATAAAACACTCGGGAGATTTTTTTTTGCAGTCCGAAAACTTTGCAGGTTCGGCCCAGCTGCTATGCGTACACCACACACACACACATACATATATATATATATAATGTAACACTTGCGGCTCTCCATTCTTTTATTTATATATATATATATATATATATACAGTAACATACTTGTATAATATATCACATATACCCATAAATATATGCACACAGATATGTATATAATATATCATATGTATAATGTACTCGTTGGATAATTGTTTTTCTCTTTGCATTCGAATATCTACACTCGACTTTCCGATCTCGTATATGACGGACCCATTGTTCTCCGGCTCCATTCAACCACAGTACACAATATGTGTGTGAGTGTGCGCGCGTGTTTCTAATGGAGTGTGTGAAGTTCGTATTATGTTATAATATGGGAAAATATGATTGTTTTATTAAAAAAATAAAAGTACATACGTATGTAGATTAATATATACGTTTAAAACACACATAATACCTATACTGCATTTATATATTATAAATGTAAAATGATTAATGATCGACCTCTGAACAAATTAATAAATAACCACACAGAATAAAATGAACAAGATTTATTTTGATGGGCAGTAAACCCCTATCAAAAAATACTAAAAGTCAATTTGGAATATGGGAGCACTAACCGTATAATACTATATTAATGTATATTATAGTTTGTTGTACCAACATTCTCATAATTCCGTCTTGCGTAGTATAATATCAAATTATTATAAAAAACATTTGATTTTAAAATCTTGTTATATTTAGTGACCATACTGTATCATTCTTTCCACAACCTTAAAAGTATCATATAATCATCAATATATCGATATATAATATATTATGTATATATTTTGAGTGTATATTGGGGGGGGGGGAAATAATCTTATAATATTATGAAGAAAGTAATATATAAGAATACAATTATTAATGAAGAATATAATACCAAACGGGCCTAACGGGATATATATATATCGAGTGTCTTTGTGGACAATTTTTCATTTGATTTTCATTAAAATATGTATCAGATGTCTCTATATTGTACGTTATATAAACGTACAACGAATTTAATAATATTATTATGTGCATATAAAATCCGCGCGCACTCGCGTATATTGTATACAGAAAATAATATAACGCATGGAATTTCGTGTATAGTCATTGTGTGCACATACGGAACAATGTTGTTTCGTGTTAGACCTTGTCACATTTTCACGCATTATTATTATATTCGTGTGCATGTACGCAAGTGTGTACACTTTTTTCTTCACACTCCACGTACGTGACGATTGGTCCTCCTACTCCGAAGACTACGGAGACGAAGCCGACGACGACGACGTGGAGTCGAAGGCGCGTCCGTCAAACCGCAACGGCGGTTGTGGTGGCTTTATAAAAAAAAGTTATAATAATAATAATAATAATAATAAATAAATATATGAAAAAAAAATCCGACTATCTTGTCGGTTCGCACGTCGTTCCGCCGCCGGCAGAGTACATAATATATACGGACGTTTTGCCTTCGTGCGGCCAAAAAAAAGGTACCTATACATACTTTCTTGCGGGTTCACACACACCTAAGCCGTCAAAACCTATATTGATTTTTGAAACACAAATGACCGTTCCGTCGCCACTTTTTATGTATATATATGTAGGACGTAGGTACCTATACAAATGATGTATTTTCGTGTTTGTATTAGGCCATACTTCTTTTATAATACTTTTAAATTCGTCAATATATATATATATATATGTATTATGACATAATATATTCATGTATAACAGATATACCGAGGCCTGCAGGAATTATCTACCTTCAATGCGTTGAAGGGTTCAAACGCTATGAAGTTGAAAGTTATTTTTCCATTTATTTATTACCAGCTATATTATAATATAATAGTGACTGTACTGTACGCACCAAAAGTCGTACCAGTTAATTAATTCAACGAATTCCCTTTTACCACAATTTAACGTAGTGCCTGGGTAAAAACTGAACAATAAAGTTTGTTATAGGTACTTTTAATTTGTATGTATAAATATTTTTATCTCCATTTGAATGTATAAACTATAATAGTTTGGAATTTAAATATAATTACGTTTTATCAGTTTTTCTTATAATTCGATTGCGGACAATGACTAACTCGGCCGTCGATTGATTCTTGATTGACTTTATAGAATATTTACGAAACGGTATTAAGTATATTAACCAATAACTGGTACTAATACACATTTTCAGTAATAATTTGCTAAAAGAAAAAAATTATTTAACCTATATAATAATAATAAAAATATTTAAATATTCACAATGAACGTGAAGTTTTCATAAAACAAAAAAATCTACTATACTTTTCACATATATCTATCTGTAGAAGTTGTAAGTTGTGTATACGTGAGTACCCTGAAAAAACCAAAAACTTTTCAATGCAGGCGTTCTTTTATAATTTATTTAACTGTCTGATTAATTCAAATTAATTCTAATTTGCTCTAGAGTCGTCATGGAATATTCGATTTCTTAGTTTACATATAATAATTATATACAAAGCAAATGCCTATATTGTGTGAATATAAAAAAATAATAAAGATAAAATTATAATTTATAATACAATGAAAATAATGCACCAATGTAAATCTTATAAAATATATTTAAAATTCCTAATAATCAACAAAAAAATGTATTAAAAACTCTATAAATCTATTAAAAAAATCGTATTAAGGTTCATTTTAGTTTCAAAATATAATGCTCTATGATATAGACGATTTTAACTTTGTTCTAAGAAAGTGTAGATAATCTTATGAGTTAGATATAATATGTAAAAACAACTTTGATATTCATGTTTCCCGCTTTATTAATAATATTAATTTATGTTTAAGTAAATAGGTTTAGGCACATAGTGTGGACTAAACTCCGTATAACTTGTCGTAGTGTCTTTCATTATATATTATAATCTATAAAAGTTCTTTGTAATACGTACCCAAATAAGCCCAATTTATATATATATATATATATATATTAAAAATATATACATACGCCATAGGTATAGTATTTGTTCTTCGCGTGAATTTTCCTATAGGTGATCACCGTGTGGTAATAAATAGGTAATAAATAGGTAATATATAATATTATCGTATAATAATGACACTATTTAATACCGCAATAGGTCGTAAATATAAAACAGTATGTAGGTACCATGCCATAATGGTGACAATTAACGCGAACGAACGATTTGATTTAATTTGAAATTAAAACGACATGATATATTGTAGGACAATTAGTTAAACTGTTAAATGTTTCAGTTATATTATTATATTATATGTGTCTTCCGACTTGTGTAATACATATATATATATAAGTATATACAACGTACCTAATTATATTATTACAATTACAATTAAATAACAGAGAAAAGAGTGGTAGAGAATAATAACTATGCCTGGCTGTTTGGAGGGCTGCTTTTTGGGTGGGAGGAGGTGCTTTACAGCCTGGAAATATATGAAATATTTAAAAAAAATCAAGTATTCTCGACTCATATTATTTATATGATATACATTTATTTTTCACAGTGTATAGTTGAAAGTAAATGCTCAGGAATACATACCAAAAGTGTCTATGATGTGTATATATAATTATTAATTTGTCCGTGAGAATATGTAATTTGTTCGTTCATTCAATGACAATATTATTGCAATTATTTTTGCTAGGAGAACACAATGTTACCTATAATGTTTATTGTATTTTTTTTCACTGCAACGCCTTCTAAACAGCGTGTAAAGTTTTTTTGAATTGTGTATCAACCTAAAGACAAAATTACAATGTATAGTCACGACATTGTTGCAGACGTCCCCGTCATGCGATACCGTTCTGAATTAACGAAAAATTAATTTTCTAGTAGCCAGTGGGTATAGATATAATACGATTAATACGTATACTTATATAGGTTCCATATTGGTCTACAAAGTAAATACGACCGGCAAACGACAAATGTATAACAATTTCAATTAAATTAAATAATTTTGCAAGATTCTTCATATTGTCATTAAAATATGCACACAAAAAATTAATTGTATAATATAGGATATAGACACATCTGGATGTATTTTTATTGAAACTGTAGATAATTTTTTTGTCAAGCTATGTGAATCTCAAGCCGACAACAAAAATTGAAAGTTTAAAAATGTCAACTCAACTAATGAATATACCATGGCAAATATATGATATTTACTAATTGAAATCAATATGCCTAACACATTTATAACTTCTGTTGTCTTAGAATGCGATTTTCATTGATGACCATAACCACTGAGTGCTACAGAAAAGTAACTCGTTAAAGTTGTTTTGGGTGTGTGCACACTATAAGTACTTATAGTTTACAACCTATATTATTATATGAATTACACATTCTATTACTGCAGTACAGTTTAGGATGTAAGCACATAATGGAATAATAATAGGATATGTATCTATATTTAACTTAATTAAAACCAACAAACTTAAGCTTTTCGACTCGTCAACTTCGTCCAAAATGCTTGCGTACACGTCACACATCATACCATGCACATATCAACAATATTATATTTAATTTGATATACCTATTATGACATGTGTTATTTGAATATTATTAAAACGTCGTCGTCGTCGTGTTTTTTTTTAATTACGGATAATGATGCATGATGGTAGCGTTAATAATGATGTAATTTTTCTTCACAGCGATTCGATTTTTTGTGTACACTGTTCAGTTGTAATAAATTATTATTACTGCAACAAAGCACAATAGTGTAATTAAAATCTTATGAGCAGGCGGTGTGTATATCGCACACGATTTATACCGGGAATAAGCATTTTTTATTAACGTGTGTCGTAGGGAACCAAACAATATTTTTCGGTGAAGGTTAGAAATAAGTTGAAAAGAACATAAAATACCTACATCAAAACACCAAAGATACCAATCGATCAACGATATGTCGTGACAGTAACGTTAGGTATTTTGTATACTGTAAAGAACAGGTATATACACATATATTATACGTAGGCAGTAAGTGCCTAATACAGATACCATATATACCCCTGATAAGTGTCATACATACATAGGTATTATATTGAATGAGAGTTAAAGGAATATAATATAATAATGACGTCATATTTAAATGCAGTTTTGATGTAAAGTTTTCAAATCCTCCTGATTCAGACAGATAGCTCTAGGTCATAAGTGCCTATACCTACCCCTTAATAAACTAGGACATAAGCAGTCTTGAAGTAGGTATATAAAGTAAGTAGGTACCAGAAAATACACCAGACATTGAAAAAAATAATTCGTAATAATATGTTAGTATATATATACATTATAAAACAAAGATAATATGAGTTATATTATTCGACCGCTGAGAGATTTGATAACATAATATATAATAATATACATAGCTGATATATTAAAATATTATGTGCATTGTTCTCTATTTGCGTATGATACGATATCGTCATAAATACGCGACATTTAACCGAGCCTTGACTTCTGTTTAATTCTCTCTCCCTTTTCGATAACACAATAATTGTAATTGTCGTCCGCGTGCAGTGTATATACGAGTACAATATAATATATTATATCGTCCGATAATGACATATATATACGTGTTTATTATATTATATGGTCGTAAAAACATATTGTCTGATAAATCATATAAGATCACCGATATACTCGAATCGTAGGTCACACACGTGATACACATATGCGTATGGTCTTTTAACCGTATTCGAGTGTGTGTGCAAGCGCAAGAGCGTTGATAATAAAAACCCTAGAAAACCTTTTTGGATATCACCACCGACGCGATTGTTGAGGTCAACATGGTATCGTGACAGTTATTTAATTTTTATATGCATTTTGGACAAGTCGTTCGAATTTTCGTTATACACATAGATACGATAAAATAATATATAAGTACAGCCTTCGTCACACACACACACAAACATTATTATATGTATTTTTTTTATCTGCGCCATTGAGCTCTGGTTTTTTTATTACTCATAATTCGTTAATTATTATCACGTATACGCTCTATTATTTGCAGCTGATTAGGATACAAATGATATTATACTCTTTAATGTTATAATATAATATGATAAATACAATATACCTAAACAAATAATAGTGACATATAAATATATGATGTTAGGTATGTGCATTATATATATATAGGTAGTATTTTTTATTGCCTCAGGACATTTTAATGTCGTGATATTATTTAACGATGCGATTGCAGAAGTCAACTAAGATCAAATTCAATCATCGAAACGAGTTCGTGTTAAAAATATTATCTGCAGGATTTACATGTCCATATTGTAATATCATACTAGGTACCTAATCAGTATATATGGTAGTATATATACATATTATATTATACTATAAAATAATATATAGTAATATCAGTTCTTCCATGTTCTGCTGATGACGTTGGTTCATCTGAAAAACTACATTTCAGATGAGCCAAATACTATAATAATATATTAATATATGTTACTCAAACTTAAAATGAAATAAAAAAAATTGTCTTTAAATCAAAAAACTTCAATTATTATTACCATTTTAAGTATCTATGATATCTATATATATTATTATATTATATATAACTATTATAACCAAAATACTAATAGACATACAATATATCATCACTGCGTTTATTTCTACCCGCAACTTTATACCTATACCTAATTGTATTGTTTATATTTTACTTTCCTTATTTTTGTTATTTTTGCATTTGAATGGGGTAAAAAATACTTTTGAAAAATGGGGGAACATGAGCGGTTGTAAACATAATATAACATGCGGAGACAACGCGTGTATGTGTCAATAGAATTTCCCATGTATATAATATATTTTTAAATAGTTTGGAGGGGAGCTTACAGTTTTTACACAGACAAACAAAAATACAGAACTTAGGGCTGTACATACTAGGGGGTGAATATAACGGTGTGGATGAGGTGGCAACCTGCTGCAGGTGAGCAAACGGCAAATATGTTTTTCATTTTCTTGCGACGGCCATTGGTTATACATGCATATAAAAGGTGCGGTCAAAAAAGAGTAAAAGGGTAAAAACAGTAATAATTGCGAAACTAATGACATTTTTATGTTGTACCCTAAAACAGTTTCATCCGAATTTCCAATTATTATGGTAGTTTTAAACTAAAATGGTTGTTGTTCTTATTTATATATATATATTATGGGTAACTCATACTAGGCATTACATACAAATACATATTGACATTTTAGTTACACGTACCTACATAGTATTTTATGGTTTCTAAAAGTGTATATGTGCCATATATGCTTATAGGTATATATTATTAGCAACATATATAGCAAACTATATGCACGAAAGTTAAAACTAAACAAAAAAAAATCCCATGACATTTTGTTTCAAGACTCCTATTTTGACGAATTCAAATAAATTGTGAATTGTTATATTTGTGTAGAATAATAAATTATTGTACCTATTACCTATATATAGTATACATCCTCTTAAACATTATATAATATATCTAAGTTCGTCGATAAACTCCAGTTTTATTAAAAAGATAATTACCTCATTAATTTCCTATAATCGCTAGTGCTTATAAAGTAATAATTAATTGTATTGGGCGTTTCAGAAAAATGTGGTATCGCAGAAGATGGCAGTCTCAGGGTAAACGGGAAAGGAAAGAAAATGAGGAAGCCTAGAACCATTTATTCAAGCCTACAATTACAACAGCTCAATAGACGTTTCCAGAGGACTCAATACCTAGCACTACCCGAACGAGCTGAACTTGCCGCATCCTTAGGACTTACGCAAACTCAAGTAAGTGTTTGTTTTTGAATAGTTATTTTTTTATTTCTTTTTATTATCATTATTATTATTTCGAACTATGGTATAGCCGTATAGTTTAATTTAAAGTTAATAATAAACCTATATATATACATAAATTATTAATAATATTATTATATTTTATAAATGAAATAACAGTAGGTGTATATAATTTAACTATATTTTAAACAAAAACAAAAACATGTATTAACTTAAGAATATTGGTATAGGTAATCTATTAACATTTTTAAAAATCATTATGATTTTAATTAAACATATCGTTTAATGTTTACCGTTTAAACACAATTATTTCTAAATGTACTTAAGGGTTTGCCGGAGGAGAATATTGTTTTCATTGCCCTTCCCATCACCCTGTATAAATTAGTCGTAAATATTACATATTAATATTCATACGCCTAGTTTATAGGTACTTATTAAAAATTCTTAATATTTATAAATATAAACCATGTATAGTGATAATAATACACATTTTAATATACAGAGCGCACTATGATCTAGTAAAATTACAGAAATGTATATTTTGCGATATCATAATACATACATTTTTTTTTTTTAATCTTAGTGTTTAAATAAATTATAATAATAATAACGTAATTTAAATTTGTACACACCAAATACTTAAATATAACCAAAATAATATTATATAGTTTATGCACAACATAAGTATTAGATTATGTAGATAGGTATATTTTTATATTAAATTATACCTATAGTGTTAATTAATTTTATTGTAAAAACATTTTAATATATATTTTATATATTTTAAAATATATTATACCTACATCTAACGATGTTCCTTATATTTAAAATAAGAATACAATTATGATTCATAATAATCACTAGTCTAATAATAGTTTATATATATTATACTAAGGCATTTAGTGATGTACGATAGGACGTACTAGTAGCTTATAATATATTATTTAATAAGTTAATTTAAACAATTTATGAAAAAATTTATACTTAAAAAAGTTTATTTTTGAATCCTACCTACTGTTATTATATTATTATACAAATAGAATTTTTTTTTTTCATAAATTTACAGTTTTTTTTTCAACTATGGACTAATATACTACTATATACCAACTTATACGGCTATACTATTTTTTATTTGTGATTTACGACTGAACAATCCGAGTTAAATGAATACATTGCAAAAAGGTTTTCGAGATCATAACATACCTTCTGTAGTCTACATATATATTAATTACTAGTTATTAATTTTCTATTAATGAATGTGTTAAATACCAAACACATGTTGCCAAACCAAACCATTTTAATAGTATATTATAGACATTATTAAGAATGTCCGTTTAATATTTTAATATTCATTGAGAAACCAATAATATATGCAGGTCAATATAGGTAATATTAATTTTAACTATGATTATTGTTATTAACATAATGTGATGGATACCTATAACCTATAACATAAACATTTAAGCGATGACCACCGCGTCGTTGTGGCGAGTTTTCGAAATGATACACATTTTATTAGTTTTAAGTCAACAAGCAGGCTGCAAGGTATGTGGTACATGTAGGTAGGTACTAAATACGTAAGACACGGGAGACGACGGGGTGAAGAATAATAATATGTTTCAAGCGGCAGAATTGGGTGTATAGACCGATTATAATATTAGATTACAAAACTGTGTCTTCTGAGTGTATACATATTATATTGAAATCAAATACGCCCATTACGGATATTTCTGCCTATACAGATCTAAAAACTCTTTTGGAACGAGATAAGACGGTACGCGGAGTTATCACACGAACCATCGCGATATACGCTGCAGCTATAATACAGGAGAACAAAAAGGGAAAAGTACCAACTCGGCTGTCGCAATCACAGTCGTGTGTGGGTAGTTGCGGGTTAATGATAAATTATTATGTAAGACCTACATAAACCGTATACGCACTATTATTATATTATTCCGTGTTTATATTTTTCATATACCTATGTACAGCATACTGTGCGTCCCGTGGTTAGTGCTATACGTAATCGTATGTGAGTGTGGAAAACTATAAAATACGATTTATTGTCTCGCCGAAGACGGTCGAGGGTGGTGGTGTAAGACATAATATGTTACAATAGTATTATAATATTATTGAAGATGAAAACAAATCCGTCTATAATTTATAAAAAACTTTATAATATTGATAATTTATATCATTCATTTTTAAATATAATATACAACAATCCAATTGTTACTGTTGCCACATTTTAGCAGTGCAATATAAGGTAGTTCGTTATAGGATATAACTCATAATATTTATTTTAAAGTATACAAAGAGAACCATTTTGATATAATTTAAAAGTGAAATTGTTTTTAACTTGTAAGCCATACTCATCAGTCAAATCTCTTTAATCGCATAACTAAAGATTAGTTTGCCTGCAGTGTAAGTTGTAACAAACTAACAACTTATATTTATCAATTAATTTTGTATTTTTTTGTTTATTATATCAACTTATATATAACTAAATTAAACTTTAAAATATTAGTTAAATTTGTTATTATTGATAACTATCGACTTCTGATGCGTTGACTCAATACTCAACTCAATTCAATTGTTTTTATCACTATTCTCCCATGCGTTTTTTTGGCATACCTACGGACAACGCTTTCTATTTTCATCAAAAATAATTACGATATTTGACGTATTGCCGCATTCGCGAGTGAGTACCAGTGTATTGATTATCGGTATAGTCTAGGTATAGAATGTACGTTCGTGTAACATAATCGTACGTATGAGCAAACGGGGTCACGTATTGCTTGGCGCGTGAACTCCGGGAGGGGGTCGTCGAGCTTTAGAGTTAAAATTGCGTTGCCGCTCTTCGGAAATGGACATAATGTAGTAGGTATTTACGAATATACGCATCGCAACGAAAGCCGGAGAATTTTCTGCCAAAAACCAAAATAGTCATTTAAAAAGAAAACGATTTTCCGGGTCCATCATAATATTGTATAGATACAGAGCAACTATACGGAACGCGAGCGTTTTCCCCGAAGGCACGTCGAAACACGGTTGGGCTGCGGCGGAGGAGGCGTAGGCGCAGCGAGACGTGGTTCGTCGTGGTTCGCGGTGCCACAGCTGACAAAAAAAAATATATATAAAAAAAACGTATTTCTAGACGACGGCACGATTATATTTTGTTGTGTATATATATATCTGATATTGCAGCGCTCCGTCGCGCTTACGTGACTACGAGAATTTCAAGGATACGAATTCGATATGCCGATATTTCTGACGCAAGAAACGAGAGCGTAAATATATATTAAGTATATACCAACCCGCGTGTACATCCAACCTGAGTTTACTCGTGTGTGTGTGTGTGTGTGTGTGGTGTGTGGTGTGTGTGTGTGTGTGTGTATATATATATATTTAGGCAGGTTCGACGTCGACAGCGACAAAAGAGCGAGAGGACGAACAGACGCGTATTATAAATATATATATATACATATAAGGGTGGGGATTGGAAACGGTATACCTCGTATAAATATATATAGAATACGCGCACGGAAAAATCAGAATTTCCTTCCGATCCGTTCCGATGCAATAGAGACGTGTCGAATTATTCCTTTGATATCGTGCCGATAAACGTCCGAGATAAAGACGGGTGGATTGGAAAAAAAATGCCTCCGCCCATTGTCCCACGAAAGGTTCCCCCCCCCCCATGTCCGCGCGTCATCCTCCCAGGCGCGAGTCCGGTGGGTCCATCGCGCTCGTTTAACCGTGCAGTGTACGACAACGACGGTTGTTAATGATCGAAAAATAATATAGGAAGAAAAAAAATCTCTCTTTCACGCGAATCCGAGCCGGAGAGGAGAGAACGGACGACGACGATGGTCTGCCTGTGCGAGTACGTATATATATATAGTTGTGCCATTATTTGTGTGTATATATACGCGTGCAACCAAAAACTTGGAAAGCGACTCATCGCCACAGCAAAACTCGCAACGCGCGCTCGGCTTTCTCTCTTAGAATATTGTGTTAGGTACTGTATTATATTATTATATTCCCGTGTCACAAAAATATTCCCGAAAGTTATAAGCATTGTCGACCGACCCGGCGCTAACATCTAATATTGTGGTATATATAATATTTTGGCGTCTAGATAATATACCCGGCATATACTATTAAAATAGTGAGTGAACGGTAATTTCGGTATTTGTACACGTTTACGAGTATTTTGGAATCCATAAATGTACCATAAAAAAAAGCAGTATGATAGTGTCATATACCACCCCGGCTGGCTGTATAGATAATAACATGCTGGTGGCATAGTGATGAGGAGTTCATCGGGACGTTTTTTTTTTTCAAATTTCAATACTTCAGTTTTCTTTCGATTGCTGTACATAGGTATAACAACAATTATTATAATAACAAATAACAATAACACGCGTTATACGCGATGACATTATAATAGGTACTATATACAGGAGGCGTTCGCGTGCCGCCGTAATGTCGATGGAGGCGTAAATTATGTGAGTTTCCTTGCGTACGTATAAGCGGGAAAAGTCGATATTATTATTATAAATAATAATAATAATCAAAATATATGGTGATTGAGTGTGTGTGTGTGTGTGTGAGTCGTACATGCGGCGTTGCGTGAGAGGCGTAACCACCGCTCGCGGAAGTCGTACCGCACCGACTAGAGGGTGCAAGTGAGGGTTGAAAGTTCGATTTTTAACCCTGTGGTACAACATACGTAGAAGTATACAAGCGCCACGCCTGCCTTCGGCCAACCCCGCCGATTCGCTCGTGGATTGCGCATGCGCGGTACGTCTACATATATATCTATAAGTGCGTGTGTGAGTGCGTTCGCCCAAAAAATAATGAAAATAATATTAAAAGCGCCAATATTACTGCGTAGGTATATTATATACCTATCTGTATATAATATTATATATAAACGCGTCCGTTTCCCTTGGCGACGGCGACGTGACTGCTTACGGGTACGCACTATATACTCTCGTAAACATATATATGATGATGAAATGTGTAAAATAAAACTTTAGTCGGTCGTCGTCGTGTAGCATATTTGTGTGATATTATAATAATATATATGTTGTCAAGTTTCATTCCCTTGAATAAAAGCGAGGGTACTCTTATAAGGGTGTAATTTTTTTTCTGCGTATAATATTTATCTTTTTTTGATTTTGCCACTCTGCGCAGCCAACACACTGCCAATTTGAGAAACGCGTCCAACTGTCTACTAAATTAATAATAGATGCTTTTCGTTTGCACGACCCACTCGACTGACACTCAAAAACGAACTTTTTTTTACACATTACGTATTTTTCAATTTTTTTTTTTTGGGGGGGGGGAGAAAGATAATAAAATGAATAAATAAATCAATTGTTTTAAACATTCCGAATCCGAAACGTAAGTAACAGTTGTCCATGGTTTAATTACTAACTATGCGCATGTTCAAGCGATGCTCTTATTATATCAAACAAACGAACTAAGTAAAATGATATACTATATATTTTGGTAAATTGTTTGTTAAACGCGCGCAACGACATCTGCAAACTGTTGTGGTGATTGCAACAACATCGCTGGGCGCGATTTCTGCGGCCAGTCCACCAACACGGACGTGCTTGCGTGTCGTCAGTGAATATAATATTATATATATATTATATCACAATAGATTTTTTACGTATTGGTAGAATATATTATACCTCCTATGTCGTTATATCGAGAAGCTTACTCGCGACCCCACCACTGTGCGTGTTTACCGATTTACTGTTTAAATATTTAACGCCAATGGGATGTGTAAGCGTACTATGTGAATATAATATAATATTGTGTTTATACGAGTACGCGCACAAAGCGAACCTATTATGCATCATGTAGGTACGATAAAAGAAAAATAGGGCCGACACTGGCGGACGATACAACACTACTGCACGAAATCCGAGTATAATGACGGTGGCCCGGTTATACGTTTATTGAATAATATAATAATGTTATAATATGCAACGAAAACACATTAATCGATTGAGCGCGTTCGTATGTATTATTACTATTTTACGGTTTTTTTTTTTTAAATTTTTTTACGACACATAACGACATGAATAGTATATTAGTATAATATAATCGAAATATGCGCGCGGTTATTATTAATGTACGCGCGTGGTTGTGTCGTGTGTGCCCGTTCGGTGGTTATGATGGTGGCGGGGGTGCTAATTGCCGTTTTCCTTTGACGGACTGAAAACTAAACAGTCTTATTATTATTATTTTTAATTACGGCGGGTAATTGTCGGGTAATAAATAATAGGTAATAGATTTTTTTGTTTTGTTTTTTTTTTTATAACTATTTACAAAACGTAATTTTTTCCATATCGTTTATAGCTTAATTATTTTTAAGTACCTAGGTATAATAATATACGCGTCATGTTATACTTAAGTTTTGGCTGACGTTTAAAAGTATATATTATTATAGCGGCGTAATTAATATTTAAACACTCAATTATTTAAAACCGTTAATTTAATAATTATTATACTCGTGAACCTATTGTCATAAAAAAAACTCAATATAACTTTTAACTCCGATACCTATTAATTATATTATAATCTAACATTATCTATGTGTATATATTACAGCACCTTTATGTATATAAAACAACGTACGATATTTTTAATTTAATATTAATAACGTGATGATGTGTAACACGTACGGCGGTAAATGTCTTGATTGCGTTATAGAGATAAATTAATAAAATGTTTTTTTTTGATAAGTAGGTTTACTGCAGGTATTACTATTATTATTATTATTAGTCATTACTATTACGTTATCATACACGATTTCAGATGATTGAAAAGTCCGTTTAAAATAACTATTATACGCTCCTCATAATAAACCTGAAATATATTCCACGCGGCAAACACATACGCACACAAGATCGCCTGTAGAAGATTTTATTATAAATAATAACGATAATAGGTACCTAGTCTTAAAATGTTTTTTTTTTTTTTTTTAATAGACACGAAGTGCATTAGTTTATTTACAAACGACCATTATTGCGTAATAACGACGATGATTACACTTTTACAGTACAACAGTACCTACTAGTTTACCTGCAAATTTTTGTTATTATTATTTTGCGAAATCGAATCCGTATACCGAATAATGTGTTAATATATCATTCGGTCATGTGACATTGATGGTTTTACGTGAGTCGTGGCGATCGATGGACCATACATATGGTACCTATGTCATATTATAGAATATAGATCATACCTATATACCTATGAAATAAACATATAATATATTTCGTTGTGCGCATCTTAGTTGTGTATATCATGGTATAATTGAATCTATATTATGCGCTATTATGATGGTAAATAAACAGGTTGGTTCAGAAAGTATCGGTGATCAAAATCTTAACATACCTACTTACGCCATAAAATTATATAGTATGTAACCGAGAGAGACGATTTTTCTCAGAATCCATTCACTATTGATATAATCATACTTAGATCGCGATTTCGATCGAGATTTATAATATATTATAATATTATTATACCGTTACTTGCACCCAGGGCCTGAAATACATCTGATTTCAGGGGACACAATTATTAACTTAACTGTTACCTTTGGGTTTTGACATATTTGTAAAGCAAAAAAAAAAAACCTCTGGGGATTGCATCACCCAAAATCCCCCCCCTTTCTTTTATATACTACTTACCTTACACGTCAATATTTGTCAATTGACACACATTTATCATTCAGAGGACACGCATTGATTTTCAAAGGATCGCACAATGTGTGTCAGGGGACACAGTATTTTAGCCCCCTCCCCCCAGTTTGCACAGGCTGTGTACCGTATGCGTTTGGTGTTATTATTATAATATTCTACTGTCGCGGAATAATAACGACGATAATAATAATATAAAAGCGCGCGTGCACAGTGTACATGCATAGAGATCGCGTACCGTCATCCCATCGTACAGTGCATATAATATAAATATACAGATATGCTGCAGTATGGCCATTCACTCTGAACCTCTCGCGCACATATTACACACACAGACACACATTATAGTGTATATGTAGTAAGCAGTTATAGTAATAGGTATAGGTCAGGTATATAAAACAGTTTAACATGGTATATATATCATGTATACACCGCGCGGTCGTGGTCGTCGGTCGGCTTAACGTTTGTACAAATTGCGTTTAACTCGTTTGTATATAATGTACATTTAACGTACCTATATAACCGATACACCGAGTGTGTGTAACCCGCCTCTTCTAGCGCGAGTTTGAACGCATAATATCGGTAGAGTTCTATATATGTATGCAGTATATATATATATATATGAATCGGACGACGTGACAGTCCTGCAGTGACGTGTTTATACTTGTGATTTTGTCGCAACAGAGGAGGGTGGTTTCGGTAGTTTTTTTATCCGTTCCTCAATTTAATTGTCTGACTTTACCGCTGCAGGAGATCGCTGTTTTTTTTGACGTCAACTCATATAGTATGGAAATATTTTTTACAACAGAATGCAACGACCCCCTCGCCTCGTCACAAAGTAAATACGTCGAAGCTATCGTTATATATATATATATATATTATATATCACATCACTTCAATCGTTTGTATAAACGGGTCGTCGATCGTTGGTCGCGCGACAAAACAATGTATAATAATATAAAATATTTATGTTATTGTACACTATAACAATTCCTACAGTCCCAAATCCCAATACGCGACTAACAAAATACGACACAATCTATAGGTACTTATTACTATACATTCGTCTATATTATAATATGTATATATTATACACTCACCTCGGTAAATAAGAATAAAAATATATGATAGGTACCTCGACGAGCACCATAATATATCGGCACTTCGGGATTATATAATATAGGTTGTGGCGAATTTCGAGGGGGGAAAAATTCGAGATTTATTATACATTATACATGTTATCGTGCGTTCGCGTAAGGCCCCGGGGGCACGGCACCGGATAGGCCGGATTTTTTTTCCTGCGGAGTTTGGGGGGGAGGGGGAGGACGATAGTTTGACGTGGTCTGTTATTATCGGCCAGACTACTAAGCTGCATTGTACATATTATATATAGAGTTGCTTTCGATCCGAATTGGTGTACTCGGTTATAATATAATATATATGTGCCGCCGTCGTATCATCTCGCGTGGCGGCGGAGATTTATCGCACGCGATCATGCGACCGATCGCTGTAATTTATATTTTATATACATATTATTATCACGTGTATATAATAATATGTACCCATGTAAAATATACGGATATATGTTATATTATTATTATTTTAATATTATATACATTATTTGTATATACCTATATAGCTAAGCTAGAAAACGAACAAATTGCTTTGCGTGTAGCTCTGAACATAATATAGTAAATATATATATTAGGTATAGGAACGGCTTGATTTTTTCGTCATCCATCGGCTTAGGTGTACACTGCAGATGAGGTACCTACGTATTATATATATGTAGGTACTCACGATCGTATGTATATTTTTTTTTGTATAAAGAATCGAACGGACTACATAATATAATACACGCCCCACACGCGTTAATAATATTCCTATATATATATATATGATGTATTTGTAAGTATACAATATATACACCCAAACTGATACTATACAGCTGTGGCTTAGTGGCTATATATATAAACATAACATAAGCATGCGATAGCGTTGGCGCGTAGGTACCTATACCTACCTACCCGTGCAGTACCTACACGTATGATGCGAGCGTGCAAGTATACCTATAATTTATAATATTATTCAGATTTTTAATATGCATTACTATCGATTTATGCGAAACACGTTTCTTAGGAGGCTGAACGTCGTCGTCGTCATCGTCTTGTGTGCCTTAATATTTTGTATAATACAGCTTTATGTATAACGGATAACAAAGAAAAGATAATTTTAAATAAAAAAACAACTACACGTCTATTCCATCTATATTGCGGCTACCCGTGTTTACCGCGGCATATAAAGCATAAAAAATACGATCGAATAAAAATTATATTTTATAATATATTATGCGGTCTTCCGACGCCGCGCGTCGTGTTATTATACTTATTATTATTACCTATACATAGACAATATAATGTTATGTACAGGTAGTAGAGCCCCGGTAGTATACACGATGTATATCATTTAACGCGCGTTTAATAATACGTTAAATTATACATTATATACACCGAGTACTACCTGCAGCATCTATGTAATGCCTGCGTTTTCAGAGACGAATTCCTCAAAAGAAAAAACCGACCATTCGCTACGGCCGCGGGCGTTTTGCCGTTAAATATTTTCAAACAACATTCCGAAGCTTTCGGTCCGATCAATAGTATTGAAATTGTAAAAAAAAAAGTAAATAAATAATAATAATAAAAAAAAATCGTTCAAATTTTTTTCCGATAATTTTTTTTTAGAAACACACGATTTCTCGGACTCTGAGCCGCGCGCGATGATGTATATATACGCACGTTTGCTTGCAGTGCGTTCGCGTACATGTGCTGCTGCAGTACCTATTCTTGAAAACGCGATGTGTTCGAAACGTGAAAAACTGGATAAAAACGGCGTGTACAAATGTTATTGAAACGTGTGCGTGTTGTGTGTAAGTGTGTGTTGTATATGCATTTGTGTGTGTGCTGTATATATGTATGTGTGTGTACATATTATATATATACACATATAGTATAATATACAGCTGTGAGTGTGCGTGTATGTGTGTGAGCGTGTGCGTGCGCGTACGTCGTACAACTTTTTTTTATCATTATTATTATTATTATTATTATTTCGTCGGAAACCACATAACGTGCTTGGAGAAGAAAAAAGAGAAAAAAAATCTGGCAACCTTGCCGCAGCGGCCGTGTGTATGTACTACGTAATAATAATAATAATAATATATAGGTACGCGCCGTGCGGCGGAGGAGAGACGACTACGATGACGACGGCGACCGCGACGACTATACGACCACGACCACGGCGACGAAGCCGAAGACGAAGACGACGACGACGGCGACGTCTCTGCAGCGTGTTATAGGCGTCACTGAAACAATTTTTACTCTAGGCCAAAAGGGGCGTAACGCACGAACATATAATATTTTACTTCAACAAGTGCGCGGGAGAGAACCGCCTCCAGTACCATTGCGCTGTGGCTTATAATATTATTATTATTTTACTCCCAAGTCCCCTGCTGCAGCAATGACCGTAGTATATACATATTATAACGTATACAGTATAACCTTGCCGTGTACCTATCCGTGCGTTTTTTTTTTCTTCGCCCAAACCGTCTTCTCGGTAAATATAAAAAAAAAAAAAATAATAGTACGCCGCCTAGGTTACTGCGCGTACCGCTCGTGTTCGAAATATCAGATACCCTTGTATTATAATATACCCGTGCTGGTGTCGTAACCAAACTAGGTATATATACCGCAACTTTCACGGACGCGTTCGGTCTTGCATGCGCATTGGATTCGACAGAATTCGATTTTTCGTACCTAACGATAACATCGCATCTTCGCAATGACAAAAAACATAGCAGATAGTATATGGTAGATATTGTATACCTAGTCATAACCGCGCATGTGCGACGGTCGTTCCGGTCGTCTGAAGCTTCGAAAATGTTACCACACCGAATGTGACCGAAGTAAACGAATGTTTATACACCGTCCACCGCGCGTGCTTGTATAAATAATATTCCATTTCATTGAGTGAGCATATATTATAATATAATATATATATATATATATATTAGTTAGGTACACAGTATTCACATTTCGCCGACCGTATAGTATAATATTATAATATACGTTGTGGGATGTCCTAATTAGGATTTTTATAATTAGTAAAACGTCGATGTTCAAACCACGTCGGTGTGTACGTGCGCGAACGCGTGTGTGTGAGTGTGTAAACGTATATATATATATATCGTGTACCCGTCCCTCCTCCTCCTCCTCCTCCTTCGAACATGCGTTCCAGCGACGATCATTACGAGTATATATACAACGCACCGCCTGCCCATATAGATACAGGTTATCCACAAGCAAGGCCGTACACTTATAATTTATATACATATTTTATACACGTGAGTGTGTGTGTGTGTGTGTGTGTAAACGACGACGTATATTCGGTTTTCAGAATCCATCAAATCAAAATGTGACGTATATACATCATACACACACGCGGCGCGGTATTACCTGCGGTTCGTGATCTCGATTTTGGGAGAAAAAAAAATCATTAAATTTACTCGTCATTTCACGAGAACCGCATCAGCTTAGAAAATAAATAGTTTAACAACATACGACGTGTATTGAAAACGAAAGTATAATAATATTATAATATATGATATACAATACACCTAACCTATTATGTGTCTTAAGTTTTAATTAAATCGTCGCTTGTGTGAAAACATATATTTTGCAGATGGTACTTCGTGCCATTTATTATAAACAGCTGATGTTTATATATTTTTCAGTGCCGAATCATCCGTTATTATAATTGTGAACCTAGTCTCTATAGTACGCACTTGTATTAATTGTTTAGTCGTTTAGACGTTTAGAACACTAATTTTTGGTACTCGTTGAACGGGTAAAATTTGTTTTCCAAAGTTTACTAAAAAAAAAAACTCCTTCTTATTCGTATCATTCGGTTATGGTAGGTTCAATTATGATTTATTAATTTATTACCATTTGCATTTGTCAACAATTTATATTATATTAAATAATAATAGTACCGTGTTCATATAAAATTGTTCATATTGTTATTGGTGATGTGTCTGTTTTTATATGGGGAACCCAACCTTTCAAAAGTTTACTGGTTGATAACTGATATGATTAGGACGTACCTATATTATCATTATTCATATTGTGTAACGTCTGTCTATCAGTCTGCTGAACATCGGACACTTATCTAAGTAAAATATGTAATATAAACAGATATAATATTATCTATGTTTTTATAACTCGTATAAATCTCTGGTACGTAATGCAATCACTGGAGACAATATATTATTATTTATTACTATAATATCGTACCTTAGCTTTTAATGTCACTACCGGCATATCTCCCTAATACGCCACCGGGGATACTCTTATATCGGACTAGACAATAATATAATGAGTAAGGTATATAATATTTTTATATAACGCAAAAACGTTTTGCGAGCATTATCGAACCCTCTATATGCATCAATGACACGTTTTTCGTGCATCACAATAATTACTGCGGCGAAATATATATTATCACAAAAACGATATAGGTACCTATACCATCTAGCTATACGACACCTACGGCGAACATATGCCTCGAGCGCAAGTCGACCTTAAGAAAGCGCGCTTAACCTATTATAATTTATAATAATAATAAAATGGAAGTAAACGGTCGCTCGTGTGTGTAGAAAAATACGTATGTGCTTGTGTGCAGCGTCGACCATAACTCGTCGATAATTACCAGTGTTTCGTACACTATGTATATAATAATAATATAATATATATAATATTGTGTCTACGCGTTCGTATAATTGTGACATTAAAATATTGTGTTTTTCGTTTGGTTTTTTTTTCTCGGTTTTAAACGATATGTCCATTATGCATCGCGAGTTTCGTATATATATATATTAAGTATACATGGTATTAGGTCCGGTGTAACCCGAGGTGTATATGGTGTTTTATTATGACGAAATAATATTATTACCTAGGCGCGTTAAACAATTTTCTCAATAACTATATTTATAATATTCGCGTGATCATAATATTAATATAATTTATTTATTGTTACCTAAAAGAAGTTCCGCCGAAAACCACCGTTCGAATAATACATGGCATGCACCATGATCCGCAAGATCTCATCGATAGATATTATATTATAAGCTAGACTCGGAACTTTATACACTAAAAAGTAAAAATCCAATTAAAGTATGTGTTCACTGTAAAAAGAAACTAAATAATAAATCTGCATTTATTTATTGAAATTTTACTATGTATTTATATGCAAATAATTGTTAAAATAAATTCACTTCTATTTTTGATTTTATCTTATGCTTTTTTTCCTTACGTATTACAAGTACTTACCTAGAGAGTATAAAAAAAAAAATTGTATTTAAATTACTGTTTTAATGAACAATAGGTCGTCGTATCAGAATGTAGGTATACAAGTTTAAAGTGCTAATTTGATACATAATTAATAAGATAAAACATTGTAAATTAATAATTCATTTTTTTTTTGTAAACACTATCAAACTACTTTTTTTATATGTACCTACCAATATTCTGAAAAGGAATGAATTTGTGTCGAACCAGATTTTGAATATCATGTTGCAGCTTCCTATAATATGTAAACTCAAGCCCTGAATTAATTAAATGCACTAAATCTTGGATGTTTTAGTAATAATAATTAAGTATATAATAAAAGGTGTTGAAAAAATATTCCACGAATATATTGTGTGCAATAGTTTTTGCTGTTTAAAAATCAATTTGTCCATATTAAAACGCTTTTCTCTAGAAAGTGATACTAGTCGTATTTGTATTAATATATATATATCAGATTATCAAGAATCCGGACAAATTAAAATTTAAATACTTCCAAAATTGCCATTCATTTATTTTAGATGAAAATCAACCGTCCGATCAATGTCATGCGCGATTTAATCATTGAGTTTATTAAAATATCATCGTATTATATATTATTATTATGTGCGCACGGGAATCATGACGTGTCCGTGTAATAACTAATAAACAATAACGTAATCGATCGTGGAGGTGTACAATATACGATATATTCTACTGCCGATCAAGTGTAGTTTATATAGTATAACACTGTAATATAACGTAATAATATTATTATTAGTGTTATTTTTTTTCAACTCTTCAGACCGGGCGGCACGAGACGTTTAAACGGCACAGTTTTAATAATTAAAACTCGAATGTAATTAACATAACTCGTTCACGTTTTCACATTCAACAGGCGTGTATGCAAATATAATGGCGCGGAATAATGATTTGTAACACTCGTGTCTTGGAAATTTTATCTTCTCGTAATATCGGTCGATGTTGTCGTCCACGCGTGATTTCGAATGAACCTTCATATCTTCGTTAATAATAATTAGGAGGGGTAGATGTACAACTATATACGTGCACGGTCTTATATATACCTTTTCGGGACATTCGTCTACTCGTTTGTTTTTATCCTCGTGTACCTATATTACATATTCGTACTTTATCATTAAAATGTACATAATGCATCCGGTGTAATTAATATGCAGTTAAACAATCGTCTGCGCGACTATCTATACGTTTAGACGCGAACTTTCAGTTTCCATAAAATTCCCCTTAAAATACGTCTGAAAAATGTTTAATCCGTAAAAACTTGACCTCGATCCCCGTTTTTTTACAAATTATTATCATTCGTCTGTTACCGTACGTTGGTACGAAAAACCATTTCGTTGGAAATCGTTGTGTACGGGCCTCGCAGATTCGCTCCGAGGCGTGGCGGGACGAATGTTGTATTATACGTCACGTTATTATTGTAATATTATTATATTATTATGCGTTAGGGTCGCAACAAAACAATTTAAACGTGTTTTTAATTTGTTTATAAAACACCGTTTGACCGCCGGTGCTGCAGCTGAAACGGGAATGCACTAAGACAATCGTGACGGCTTCGACCGTGGTGGCGGGGTGTGTTGTAGTGTACGACCACTGAAACGACACGTCTTACTCATACATTGTAATGTAATAATTCAAAATGTTTAATGGAATCACTGTCAAAACCGTGAATATCCAAAAGAGTATAGTTGTATTAAATAATGTAATAATAATATAATACCTAAACTTGCCGCTGGACGACCAGCATTCGCGCGCAGCCGCTGTTATCTCGAGTCGGTTCAGTAGGTACGCGTTGTTATGGAAGTATGATGTTCATTATAAAAGGTGTCGGCCTAGCGCCTAGGTATAACATGGACAGCATAGGTTTATAGATACCTGACCTAACCTATACAAACGACCTAGGGAGGATGTACTAAAAAATAAGAACGTAATTATTAATGTTATTTTGTAGTCGATATAGGTATGCGCATCACGTTGTACACCCAAACACGCCCTGCTGTGGATATATATCAAAATTACGTTCAAACGTTATCCGTCCGTCACCGCAAAATCCCTCTTCTTAGACAGTATCGTATATAATGTATAAATGTGAGTCGGCCGTCGTAAATCAATATACAAAATATGAAATATATCGATGTATAATCGAATTTCAAAATTAATAGAAATCGCGGCGGACCACCCTGCAGTAGTGCAGTACCTATACCTATACAAAAGTATAGAATTAGTATGTAGTTGAATATAGTCATTGACGCACGATGGAAACTTTTGAACGTGCGCGATGAACGGCGTACATGATAATAATATAACAATAGGTACGCACAAAAAAACAGGATAAGACTGTATAATATATTATAATTCTGGTCGCTTAAATTCAACGTTTCCCTCAATCGCTGTTTTTTATTAAAGTTTTATCGATTAGTTGAAGCTCCTTCGTCTCATTCAGGCGAAGACCATTTCAAAAATATTGTCTTCATCAAACTTGGTAATAATAAAATTATATGTTTAAGTTCTAATACAAACCGTAACAATTTTAATTTTGCTTTCGAGCTAACTTTTGTTGTATTACTGTCCGTTAGACATTTACGATAGTATCACACAACCGCGTCATATTTAACACAGTAATGATATCATTATAAACAGTAAGTATTATCCTGTTTATAAAATATTATGTTATGTAGGTACTATTATACATAGGTAGGTACACTGAACGATTTGATTTCGACGTGTTTAATCGAAAGTGACATTACAAATTATAATATTATAACCGGGGCCGCTGTAATGCGCGGTAGACGCGTCGTCTTTGATACACAACAATAGTACATATACATAGTAACTGTAATACTTGTAGACGGCCCGTCGTGTGTGTAGTAATATTATTATTATAGCCTGTTGCGGTAGCCTCGACGAGCCGGTCCCACTCACATACGGCTCCGACGACGTTTTCACGCCCCGGGTGTGATGATAATAATAATATAATAATAATAAAACAATAAAAATATCGCCGTCGAATGACGATGTTATTTGAAAACTAAACGGTGCGTCGGACGGTGAATCGTGGAACTATCTATTCGCGGTGTTTGAATATGGACGCGGCGTCCAAATCTCGCGCGAAAAGTCCCCCAAGCGCATAATATTGTAAAATAGAATTTCGTTAAATTATATCGTGATGATGACTACTGAACTTAAGTTACTCAGTTGGCGTTTCGATGTTTTTAAAAATTTTTTTTTTTTATTATTACATTGAATATTACCAACTTTGAGCTATAAATTTGATTCTTGCCGTCGAAAGTTTAAAACACACAAAAGTTTTTTAGTGCACGTTTTCACACGTTTACGGATTTTGATTATTATGTTTCCTGATTATGTAGAGCATAACATTGAAATCTAATAAAGATATTAATCTTAGATTTAATCTACTGTGATTTATAGCCTATTAATTCATAAATCATGATTCATGACACATTTATACTTTGAACTTTAGAGCCCAAAAATATTTTATAATACTATTTAGATTTACGCGTACGTAAAAAAACACTGTAAATATTGACTATAGATGTGATACTGAACATATTAATATTTTATACAATTTGAAAAAAATGTTCTATAATTTTTAATGTAAACAAATCACGCAAATATAAGAATAATAAAATAACAAGTTCATAGTTTTTTAGGTGTATATTTTTTATTTATCAAGTGCATATAAGACCTGTTATTTGGTACACGACAGTACGACACAACACGCATAGGTATATTTATAATTATTAATTTATATAGGTACTTTAAGCATTACATTTCGAGCTACTATAATGATTACTTGTTAGTATGTTTAGGTTAAACGTTTTTAAATCGACCGATACTCGCTTTCTTTGAGATGGTTTGAGTTATTTCATTAAAGTCAAAAATACAATTATTATTCGATTTAAATCAGTTTTAACGTCACTATATTATCTAAACATACCTACATTATATATTAACTGATTACCACGAAACTGAGTTGGACTGCAGTCGACTAAACCAGAAATGTTCGTTTCGTTTGGAACCATAATATTATAATATATTATATGTACCACGTGACCATATACATACGTAAGACGTAAGTTTATATATATACAGGTGACATGCATATAATATAGAGCATAATAGTAGATACTGGGTATTTGCGGTGGGTTCTCGCCGTCGCTAAGACTTTCGATTTTTCACTATGAAATAAACAACGCGCGATATCCCATTTGATGTGCCTGTCGACTTTCACGAAGTATTTCACACGAGTTCAATGCGCAGACGGCTAGATCAAACAACTGGACGTAAATATTGACTAACCGAAACCGGTGTTCTCGTCGGCTAAAACACCACAAGTTGTATCGACAAATATGGAATACCTAATGGATAAAGAAAAAATATATCAATCGTTTTTTTTCCTCCCGGCACTTGCTGGTCGCTCATAATATTTTGTTTTACATATTATTATAAAATAATAATAAACTCGTCGGATTAATTAACGGACGGTACACCATTGCATAACGACACAACGTAGATACAAAATGATAAGCACAGCCGACGGTCGTAATCACAAAAATGGATATTTTGGTAGGCAATCGTTATAGAAAAGTGCGACCTAATCGTATCCAAAACTTTTCCAATAAAATCCAAGGGGAGGGTAATCATACTGATTTTGGAACGTAAAACGCGTCCATATAATATTTGAATTACAATTTAATTTTAACACTGCAAGAGCTGCAGGTCCCATCCATATATTTTTTTAATATACGTGTCCGATGCCGTTTCGCTCTTAAGTCTTTATACGTCTAATAAATAACAATAATATAATAGCATGTACTCTCCGGTGCTGTATACGGCTCGGCTCGAACCGACGACTATAATGCGGCGATAATGGCAGGTATATAGAACTGCGTTGCACGGCTTGCCTATATCCACTTGCGGACTAAGTGCGTGTGTCACACGTAAATGGTAAAATCGTCCGGCCGACGCGATAATAATAATTGTTACAAATCATTTGCCGCGTTCGTTCCTTACATTATACATTGTATACCGCACGTCATGTAGGTATAGAGAGGTACACGCGAAATGATCGAGACGGACTGTAATCGACTCGGACACCGCCGCGGAATCGTAAGTAGGCAACAATATTATTATTGTGCTTACTGTGCGCGTGTGTCTGCGCCGCGACGACGTCTCAATCATGTATGTATAAGAGCATATAAAATTATATTAGACATATATATAGTGTGTACATGTATTATAGCGGTTAATTGGTTAACGAGATAACGTCATATATTATATATAGGCACATGTATGAACAGTATACACGATATATTTAATATATATTTATTACACAGTCGTGTGCTGCCTGCAGTGCAATTATATATATTATGTATATGGATATGTATATAATAATAACGTGCCGGCGCGTGCTCGTTGGTGGTGTGTGGGGGGGGGAAGGGGGATAGGACGATTTTCGAACCCGCGACTAGGTTGTGCAGTTGTTCGTAAATTATTATTATTATGTTACCGTGCAGTACCTGACTCCGTAAACCTACAACTATCGGCATGTACGATACGATCACCATCGTTCGCGGATCAGTAATACGTAGAGGAATAAATTAATATATTTCTGTAGGTGGAATACGGGAATAAGAAACATATAATATTATTGTATATTGACAACCTCCCCGCATTAAACGTTATCACCGAACGGTATCAGCGATGAATTATGAATGAGTTTTCATAAACTCGTGCATGTGCAAGAGCGTAAATCGTATATACGTTATAATGTTCTGAACAATTTTAAAACTGATAAATTTCAAATAAGCCGAATGAATAATATTTGTAATAATTTACGCTTTATGCAATAGTTACTGTGTTCGGGCGAACACTGAACCTCTACTCTGACTAATCGTTTTAAATTTTAAAAATACGGTTTTTCAGTAAATATCAGGGCTTGCAAATGTCATAATAACGTTATATTTGAAAAAGAACGATTAAAATTTGTAAACATAATTATAATGGAAAGCGATAAACAAAAACAATTAAATACTACAAAACAAAACATAACGATTAACAAAATATATTATATATCATTAAACAAAACATAAAGCAAAACTTAATTTATTGAATATCATTAAAAGAAAAATATTGCGAAACGTAATTCATAGAATTTCATTGAACGGAAAATAACCCAAACCGAAATAATTTAAAATCCATTTATTTAAAAGTTATATTGGTTTCGTAGAAATATTTATTTCATGTATACGGACTTTCGAAGTGATTATAATATTATATTCCGTATCCGGGCCGCATTAGTTATTATTAATACATTTAATAGGTATTAACACTATTTTAAATAACGATAAACGCAAAACTTGGATAACGTTTTAATTCTAAATAACGATAAACGCAAAAATTGTGTAACGTTTCAATAAATTGTAAATAACATAAAACAGAATTTTTTTTTCAAATGCAAGCCCTGGTAAATATAAAAAGTAGATTTTTTTTATTTTAATTCGAAGAGTAAGTTCTTAGTTGTATGAAACCTATTCAGAATATGCTAAACTTCTGAATCATTTATATTTTATTATATTTTTGTGTGTTTGTCCGATCCTGTGGAGTCCGACCAGGCCCACGTTTAAACGTCAAACGTCAATCGGATAGTAATTAATTAGACTTGTCGCTATAATATAATCCTCCGGCGAGGTTTTAATCACGTACATAATATTATAATATAATATAATATTAAAACGCATAATATACCTTCCTCTATCTACGACCCTCTATCGTCGATGCATATCTGCATCGACGATCGACCGCCGCCGGTGGCCCCCGGCCGACGCAATCATATTAATATTAAATATTAAATTATATTATAATATTGTGAACGCGCGCCTGTGCATAATACCCGCGAGACCGCCATCGTCTAATGTCGATTATTATTCTCGTACCTACCAATCGTTGCTACAATGCAGCGACCTAATATACCTATCTAGCCTTTATCAATATTATTAAAATATTATGTTTTTTTTTATTGAAATGAAAAAAACGTTTTATATATTTTAACCTATATGGTGATTTTTATTATTTACAATAAGCAGGCATTAATATGTAGCATACAATAGTAGTATAGGATTCACGGTGTCGCGAAATAAGGATGACTGCAGGTTTGGTAATGGGAATTTGCGTAGGTATAGTGTTTGAATGTTGAGGTCGTTTTAGAACTTGTGATTAGTAAATGGTAAAGTAATAAGGAGCTTATATTATCAATCGAAGATTTATATATAAGAAGGATTGGAATAAGTAGACCCCCAAAGTTGAATGTCAGAGATATACGCTCATTGAACGACAAACCAATACTGTTTATTAATTAGAATTTTACTTTCTAGTGCAATTTTATAATGAAGAATAGCCTTATAACTCGTGAAGCCAAAAGTAACGTTAATAGATTTATTTTCGTAGATATTTATTCTCTATAGATTATTCATAACATTCTTGTAATTTTATTAACTAGGTAGTTTTTAGATTCCCCTAGTTTTGAAGGTTTTCTATGGTCAGTATTTTCATTCAGTACTGAAATCATAACTTGTATAACTATTTTAAGACTTATTACCCCACAACCTCTTAGATTTTCAGTTACAAACTTGACTCAAATCATTGTCAGCATATACTAAATACGAAATTTAATTTTCATTTTTAAGATCTTATATTAGTGCACAAGAGATATTATGTATTGATACCTTTCAAACTATAAATATAATAATATTATAAGTTCATTTTTTATTAAGTTTATTTGGCATAATTTCGCATATATTTTTAATTTTTAGTGCATAATTCAAAGCTGTATTCATAATTAACGACGACGTGCTTATACCACGCTGCAGGTAACTGGTCGTGGTCGTCGTGAGATATCTGTAGGTTGCTCACATTTTTGGGTCACCGTAAGATTCGAAACAATTTAATAATATTAATATGATGTTATATTATAATATTATATTGATAATTTTATTTATCGACTCCCGCGTTTTAAAATGATATTGCTAAGTATTTGTTTTTGTGTCCAAATTTCTTTTTTTTTTCTGAAACCTGGCTCACGAATACGTTGATATTATAATATTGTCTTATGATAATAATTAATAATATTGTACATATTTTCCAAATAACAATAATTGTTCGTTTTCCGAGAACCACGATACGGACTCTCATATAACGAAAAACCCAATGCAATAACCTTTTAATGCGTTCTCGGAATATTCAATCCATGGCCTCAAGCTCTCTTGTAAGTATTCGATAAAACCAAGTTTTCAGAATAACTGTTTTTTGACATTGGAATTATTTGATTTCTTCGCTGTAGCCAAACGATCAATGGTAAAATTATATATTTTGTAAGAATATACAGAGTATACACTCTAATAATATATTATTATATTATCTGGAATGTTTATTACAAACTATCGCGCACGGTTCAAGGTGTGCAAGTTTTATTTGTCCACCAATCGAAATAATATCATAACTCTCCATCAATCGTCCTGCTGAACATTTCTGGAGTGATACAAATAAAACCATAGTGAACTAATAGAAGGAGCTTATCCCCATTTGCCTAATTAGAAATAAAAAATTTTAAATTAGGAATAAATTAGTTTTTTTAGTTAAAATTTAACAAAACCTCTGAAATAGCGCATTTGAATACCAGTATTCATAGGATTATGGCTCTGTCGTGACAGAGGAGAGGGGTGAGTCAGAGAGGATAATGGTTATCAAATCTAATGGACATTCATATAATTTAATTTGTATTCATTATAATACCATATGATATTAAATAACATCAAAAACATTTTTTACACAGCTTTATTTATAACGATTATAATATTTGAAATGTGTTGTAGATATTTAACGAACCTTAGCCCAACAGCCCCTCGACCACATGTGTAGCTCTGACATTGACCAGTGACAGTATTATAATGGATAATAATTGTATACAAATTATATTCTTATTATGATATCGCGTTATCGTGGCGTGCTGTTCTGTGGATCATTTTCCCACATTTTTTTTTTTGTTAAAACAAAAACTTTTATTTTGGTTATATTCCAGTTTTTTTTCGTATACTTACACGATAATATTATAATTTTATTATGCATAACATTTTATGACTGCCCAAACTCCAAACAGACGCGATTACAGTGCACATTGCCGGCACGTGTTATCTGCATTCTGCAGCAATAGATGTACTCGAGTTCCACTGTATTTAACGAGAACATTTGCATTTAACATTAACTTTATAATATAAGTAATATTATATTATTCATTATTCAACATAATTTCAACGTATACGATCGACGAGTTCCGATCATATTAATTTGTCAATATTGTAATATGTATATAATATGTATATTATTAATTATCGCCTGTACTGTTGTGCTGCGATTTGTGTTTTATATTTTTCACGAAAACGATAGCCGTTCAAGAAGTCTCTTACACACATAGCCTTATTTAGGTAATATGCTACTCGACAGGGCCCCCCCCCCCTCACTCTTTAAGCTCACCACGTAACAGACTCGAAACGAATGTAAATCCGATGCCGCCCGTTAGGACGATGTTGTGCGGTATTTTTTTAAACCATTTTTCCTCTACATAGATCGTTATCGTTTTTATATTATAATAATATTATATATAGTATCAAACTATTAATTATCTTAGATAAAATATTGTATATTATGTTATGTGTACAAGACGAACGATTTTCCTCTCTCACTCACACTCTCACAATATCTCTCTCATTCTCTTTTAATTATAATTTATAACCGTTTTATTATTCCGCGCGTATGCGGGTACAGTAGCGAAACATTGATTTAGTAAAACAACAACATATATTTTATTTTTTAAACGTGTATACACACACCACGCGGCTGCAGCAAACTTGTGTGTAGATGGAAAAAAAAACCAAACATTAATATGTACGCGCAACAAAACTGACTCGAACATTTATGAATATTAATATAGTGAGTTATTATAACTCGTTCATTAATATTCGACCACAATAATAATAATAAAATGTAATTTTGTTGTGTAATATAGTCTAAGGATATATTATATACTATATTATTAAACAGCGTTTATAGTGTGCGCTCGAATCGCCACTCGAAATACGCAGAGATACAGGCGTTGTTGTATTTGAACTCTTTGATGTTATTGATATCTCTATATATGGGCTCTAAAAAGTAAAAAAGTTATCTACTAAATACACACAAAAAAAAAGAAATAGAAATATGCAATTAAAACACAAAATGTATGCACTTTTTTTTTACAACTTGAATTTATTGTTATGCTCAAAATTATAGTAAGTTTATTTTAAGCTTAAGTACCTATATATATTTTAAAATATATAAAATATTTTTAAAAATGTCTACTCTATACCTATTCAATCTTTTTTTAATTTTTCCATTAATTAACGAAATTTAATTAGTAATATTTCTATATTTCTCTATTAAAAATTACATCAATAATAAAATATGTAGGTACCAACCACTTTTGACATATAATTTATGAAGTATTGACTAATGACATCATTAATTTTTCAATAGTAGAACACGTACTTGATTTATTAATTTGATATAAACGTCGTTTTATGAGAATTTACCATTCAAAAATTATTATTTTGGTATCTTACAAAAAAAAAAAACACGTACCTACGTTTAGTTTTAAATTTATCTACACAAAAGCAACAGAGTCCAATTTTAATATCCAGCGATTACGTCTCGTCCTGCAGGACGACTATAGTCGCAGCTTCACATCAATAACCAATCCGACCGCCCCCGACCTAACCCGACTGGCGGCGCCTATGACACGAAGATCTTTCGACAGTCCGCGTGCAGCGTCGTCCTCCACACGTTCGTTTCAACCACGACCACGGTTCTTTTACCGCGTGGTTGTCTGTTTGTTTAGATGGACGGGTCTTAACCCGCGGATGACTGGACAATAATTGCGCACGAAATTTCCGGTACGAAATCGGGCCTGGCCGCAAACTCCCGACGACGGCGACGACGACTACGACCGTGGGATCCGCCGACCAATTAAATTCGATGATTGTCGGCGGCTGTTGCGTACAAACGGGAAGGAAAAAAGCGTGTCATCACTATAATACTGTATTATCTAGTTAGTAACGTCTATCTCCTCTCCGCAGACGAGCCTTTCCGTGTCCCCTGCAGGTATAGAATATTGTCGTTGTCGCCGTTTATTATTGGACGCACGTCTGCGGTGTGCAGTTTTTTTGTTTTGTCGTCCCCAAATCAGTTTCGGGTGAAACAAAAATCGTTCACTTATCCGCCGATCGGATAATAACGCATATAATAACTGACTTGCAACAAGTATATTATAGTGCGCATTTAGTTTTTTTCCTATCAAAACGATTATTTTTTTTTTTGTTTTGTAATATATAGGCAGGTATATTTTTATAAATCGATTAAATATAGACGTGTTGACAATTATATATCGATGATAATGACTACATCAGTCGTCGATATATCATTAAAAATGCGATACGCGGATATCGCGGCGTGACGTCGACCGATATAACGACAGTAGGTATCATTATTAATATATATATATTGACCGATGACGTTTTCACGTGACGATTCGACGACATGAATTTCTCGGCGGAGATTCGCGGGGGGAAAGATGCTGCTGTACGCACGCGCATACCACGTCTTGTTTATATCCACTACCGTAGCTCCGACAATGGACGATTATGATTTTTAATATTACATACTAATAATGTAATAATAATATAATATACGTTACGGACAATGTATTTCCAAACAAATATTATTATTAACAATTTCTCACGCTACTTTGTTCGTTGGTCCAAAATATATTGCTTCGCTACATGCCTATATATTGCTTATATTATAATCTCAATACGTTTAGATAGAACTTTATCTAAAAAGTCTTCAGAACTTAAGTACTAAGTACTTAACTTCCAAGTACTACTAGCTATTTTTAAGTAGAGGCTGTCTGGTTGTTAACAATGTTTCTAATAAAAGTAATATGATACAGTTTTACTGCAGTATTCATTTTTGTCTTTTGCTATATAATTCGAAATATAAAAAGTTATTAAGTATAAAGTCTACATTAGCAAACAAACGATTTAATTTCAAATAGATATCTATAATAGAATAAATTAATATATTTCGAGGGATTGTCATATTATATTGCAATATATTTTATTGTTATATTTATTTGAAAATTATATAACGCACCTACTTAGGGACTGCCGATTTCCGAATATGTTTTATGCACTCGTTTTTACTAGCACTAATAGAAACTCGTCATAATACTTTTATCGCCGTAGGTATATCATTGTAAAGAATGTCGTCGGCGTTGGTTTAGACTTGAGTATAATATAATAATGCCTTCCTCGCGAGACCCTATCACTGTGCAATACTGGATATACAAGGGCTATGAACGTGGGTTTTTCCACGGTAAAACGACGTTTCTGAAATCACCTCTCCACTCGACGTCTAATGGTTATTATTACGTAGTGTATTCATATATTATATAGTCGTCACTGTTGTCGTTATTATTATTATACGTCTTCAACCGACAAATACACCTATAACATAGGTACGCGAGCAGTATATCAATCGAGTCCGAGACGGCGCCGAAAAACGTCTCATTACCGCTTATTATTATTATCGTCTCTGTCCAAAGCACAAAAGGTGCGCGCTGCGTCGTTCTTGACGACGCCCAAAACTACAAAATTACACAGACAACGTAGCGGCAATTCCACCACCGACACCGCTAACTATTATATACGCTTTATGGGCCTACATAGTTCTTTAGGTTCCCAAAGGAGAAGCTCACGGGCTCGTGCAGTGCACTTTTGTAATAATTATAACAAAAATATCAAATCGAGGATTGTTCAACGGCTGCGTTCGATTTAACTATGATTTTATATAATATTATATATCTTAAAAAGTAATACCCACCTAACACCTTACTATACAAGTGCCAACTGGTCTTGACTTACTGGCTTATATCGCCCGATTTCGGTTCATTTTATATACACGCGATCGCCGTATTCATGATCCCTATAGTTAATATAATTATATCGCAACAAAATTTAAAAGGCTGACAGACATTTTTTTTTTCGGAATAATTTGTAGTCGATTTTTTGATGATAATAATATTATGATGATTGATGATGGCGTATTTTACCGTCTCGGTGGGTTCTGCGCTGCTATTTCGTTTTCGTCGTCGAATAAGAAACTGCACGATGATGTCGTCCGTTCTCGTCACCGACAGAATATGACCACTGCAGTGTATGTGAGCGTATACACTTTGATGGAACCTACGCGTACCTATATTACATAAAAGCGATGAAAAAAAATTGCCGATCCGAGACGGGTTATAACAAACAACACAAAAAAAAAAACCGCAGACGGATTTCTACTTTATTTCTTTTCGCGGAGACATCGCCGCGCCTCGTCGTTTCCTCGGGGGTTTTTTTCATCATAACATATAATATAATATTGTCGAGTCGAGCGAAATAATAATAATAATAATAATAATAATAATGATAGTAATAGTAATTGTAATAATATAGTGGTGTGTTTCTGTTGTTTGATGACTCCGAAAGGTCTGAGGAGGTGTGTCGAGTGGCGAGGGTTTGGACACGAAGGCGCCAAGGCGTGTTGCCGGCAATGACGTTTCGTGTGTGTGTGCGCGTGTAGTCTCTCTCTCACAAAGAAGTTCCGGAGGGTTATTACGGCGGCGGCGGCGACGGGACCGTTTTCTCATTTATATATATACATATACAGCCTCCTGGGTATAACGCGTGTAGTATGTCTATGTATATATATATATATATCGCGTTTCCCGTGTGCGTGCATGATGTCTGTAAGTCTGTATTTACGCGTATAGTATTATACATATGTATATGTCTGTATATCTATATATGTTTAGTGTGATGATGCAGTGACTAGATGCTTAGAATGACAGCCCAGAGGCACACTGTGCGGCGGCAGGTACTTGGAGTGCATTATAATATTGCTCAGTCATGAAAGCGTTGCTATATATTATATGTTATGCGTTTGTGTGTGTGTGTGTCTTTATAGACGTGTGCGCGCGTATACGCGAGAGACAGGAATGGATACACGAAAAAAAAAAAACTGAAAAAAGCCACAAGTTCCTCAACCCGGCTACTGGCTATGGTTTTTATCGTTATTATTATATTCCCGCATCTATACCCTCCCCTGGCGGTCTAAAATATTACAATATTTTGAGTGTACGAAACGAATAACATATTCACGATAATAGTAACAATTATAAATACATATGAATATATTGTATCGACAAAGTCGTCCGATTTTACGAGTATGGAAATGCGGAGAGATCGGATGCCCGCGAGTTTGTTTTTTTTCCGCACTCGTTATTTGAATACTTATTAATAGTATATAGGGTATACGATAAAATTCTGATGCACTTGAAATTCTCGAGCGATCGTCCAATAATTGTACAGTTTGTTGAGTTTAGCGAACGTTCATAATAACTCGTAAATATTCGTAGATGTATTGGTAGGTATATACACTGCAGGGTATGCGTATGTATAATAGATTGCAGCTTACGCCGTACGTTATATTATCAGTTTTTCGTCTGGGATAGTATAGTTGTCTGTACTATGGATTCGCTAGTATATACAGTACTTAAAACGATGTTTAGATGTCGCATTATATATACGAGTTGAACTGAATACTCGTGAAACCGATGACGTAGTCTGAGCTTTTTTCCTAGCAGAACGCATTTGGTTTCGTCACCAGGCCCACAAATGATAATATTATACATTTATACGTAGACATTATATGTTTTTATACAAGAAAACGCTTTATTGCCAACACACGATATTTTGTGGACATTTTTTTAGAAAAATATCATATTCTGCAGGGTGACACCTAGATAATAGCCAATACAATGTATGAGTATTGTAAATTGTGTTTCTATATAATAGGCGTGTGCAATACGTAGGCATATATCGGCGGGTGGCGATTATTTGTACAATAATATTTTGATATTCTTCCACTCGTCCGTGCTTGTATACGATTAACGTGATTAAAAATCGTATTGTCGAGTCCAATGACAATGGTGATACGCCTTTGTTTCGTTGTTTTTGTTTTTTTTTATGACCGTCTTGAGTAGTAGATTACGCGATGGTTCGACAGATAATGTGCATGGGAGTCACAAGTCACAACTAATCAGTGGTGGAGGATCCAAGAATTGTACGAGGTGGGGATGATTAAAGTATAATATATATCCAATACTTTTAAGGCTGCAAACAGAATCATATTATATACTAAATTATACATACCTATATAGAGATTGAACTGTTTTCGTTAATCGGATTACAGAACGTATAAGATGTAAAAATAAATTCCGATCTAAATGTCTGGAGTTAATATATAGGTAATGCAACCGTACTCCGCCGTATAGCAGTTTCGGCATATCATAATATAAACCGTGTGCAACAAATATTATTAGCCATATATTATATATAGTTGCACGTTATATACTTAAACACTATAAAAATACGTTTCGAACGCCACCGCCGTATGTATACCTCCACATCAGGATATTATACACACTCCGTTCTCGTGCGGTTATGCAATACCCGTCTAATACCTAACCCGGTAAATACCAGGTGCGATGGACTCGACGACGACGACGAAGACAACGACGGTCAACGTTTCACACGGTGCAGGCGTTGCGGACGATGACTTCGCCGGCCGTCGTTCTATATAGAATATATAATATAATAATATACAGACTATATATAGACTCACGCTCATACGTTATAATAAAATATTATCATCATATCGTATTCATAATATATATTATATAAATATATAGGTAGAAACAGTAAATATAGTGCTCAACTTGGGGGCACAGGATGATGTAGCTCCTACATAATATATAATTTTTTTTGTTTTTTGAGAGCTCCTTTTGTAAATTTAATTTCGATTTATCAAGATTAAATTGTATGCGTTGTACACCTTACAATGTACCTATTATAATAATATAAATATATAATTTATAATAATATATAAATTATTTTAAATTTAATATATCTACTCTGTTCATCTATACTTTCAATAAATACTTTTAAAGTCATAACTACTAGCTGAAAATTCAATTTTTATGTAGTGAAATACGCCACAAATATTCAACCAGAAGCCTTGGTGAAATTTTAAATGTATGATGTAATTGAAAAAAGTTAAAGCTTTAAAAGATATAACGCCAAAAATAAACGAGAGTGGAAGCAGGGTAGGATCTAGAGATCGCAATCAACCCGCAGCCCGCAAGACTTTCGGTGACCGTTGCTAATGTGGTTTTCATTTTGGCGTTTTCTTTCAAGAAAAAACGTTTACACTGCATTTTTTTTTTATGCATCATGGGCACCGTGGTAATGTATGTAGAGCTGTACGAGTTAGATTTCCATGGACCGCGAAAAGGCGTGTCCCGCAGCAAATACGCGTGTCTGCGTTTTCTTCTAGAAATTTCGGTGGAGGAGACATAGAAATCTACCGAAGTAAGCGACGAGTGAGTCCGATTTCCGGCGCGGTGAAGAAGAGCGACGAAAAAAAAAGCGCAGCCGGTTGCGCGTGTCATCGGCTCGATATGCTTCGATATTCTGCGTGCATACACAACCGATACCCGAAACGAAACGCAAATCGACGAAATCGACTAAATCGAACGGGAAATTCGGTGGTGGCGGCGGCGGCGTTGTTAATGTACCTATATCGGTCGGTGAGAATCTCACTCTATAAGACGTATAGTTTCGTCTCGCTCTCGGTGGCGAAAAGGATCGAGGAAAAAAAAACCGTAATATACCGTGGGCCACCGACAGTTTTTTCGAAATAATTATAATATTATAAACGCGCGGCGACGCGGACGATTGCGTGCGCTGTATATACCTATAATATACATGTATAATATATAAACATTATACAGTGTTTATCACAATAAGATCTGACGCGGTTGTGCAAAAAAAAAAAACACTCAATTTTGACGTCGATATCAATTTTTATAGTTTCGTAGAAACTACAACGCATCCGTGGATCAAGACGTTACACTGCTCACCGAGGCTTTCAACTCTATCGCTGGCCCACTAAAAAAAAAAACAAAAAAAAAATAGGAAAACGAAAATCGTGTGACCAATTTTGACTTGTCTTTTGATTCAGTCTCATTTCGTGGTTTTAGTTTTGATGACTATAATCATACTATATTACATCATGTACCTATCACAAGTGTGTATACCTACCACATTTTGCGAAAAGCTCAACATTTGCCTAGAGTTTGGCTGGCCGGCGTTCATCCCGAGCCCGGGGTACTTGTCTCGACGGTTATTTACATTTATATACACACTTATTACCACAGAGACGATACACGGTGGCGTCGCATAACCACACGTTTATATAATCATAAATCGTAGAGATAGAAAAAAAACGGTTCAAACGCAAGTTGATTTTACGGCCGTGAGTGGTTTAATTAAAATCGTTTTATGTTCGCTCGCGAGACAGACTGAGACAGAAGATAACATTTACAGCGGACAGTAGTAATAGATTATGTATAGGTATAGTAGTACCTATATATATATATACATACCCCGTATACATAATAAGTAATAACTATAATAGTAATATTATATTATATAGGATAGTAGTGGAAGCAGTACCGTTTTATACACGGCGGCCAGACACACGATATTTATAGGTAATTAATACCGCGTGAGGTATATTAATATAATTTTTTTCGGTATACGACCCGTTTGGTTTTGCCGTCTTTTCACTCGTGGGCGGACGCGACCGAAATTATTGTTTTGTCGGCTCGTTTCGTTTTCGTTTTAACCGTTTTCGCCCTCTGTGGCAAAGCGTATTGTTATTATTATCAGCCGAGACTGCCTATATCGACGAAATCTGCGCCTCGTCTTACCTCCCCCGTGAAAAGACTTAGGATAATATCCACAGCTGTCAGCGAGTATATACAGGACGGTCCTCGGCATTCGTTTCCCCAGGTGAAAACCAGAACTGCGCTTAATGTCGACGTAAAACCGCATTTGTTTAGCTGGTGATGATAATCTGCCGATTTAGAATTAGTAATTCACCACTTAACCATCATATTAATTTTAAATTAAATAGGTATAAAATAATACAATTTGTTATAATAAATTTGAATCATTTTAGTTATATTTGGTTTATTCATACAATAATATCCATTTCGTTAATGTCAATGATAAACATTAATAGTTTGCAAATTTGCGTTCGGCGGAACCTATATCAGAGGATGAGCTTTATTATTTTAAATAATAATAAATAGGTTATAAACATTAATTTAATATCGTGGTAAATATTAAATATTTCACTCTTAATATATTAAAGCTATAAATTATAGTATAATACAAAATTAGTTTTGCTGTGTTGCACGTTCTAACAATAATATTGGCATATTATCCGCGATTTAGTGTGTATATTATATAGCTATAGGTTATAATATTATTATAGTTTTCCGAACTTTTATCACTAATTTTTCTTTTCACGGTTTCACTTCGTACGATAGCTGTTTGGTTTGTTATTTTTTCCTGACTTTCAAAGCCATTTAAATGATAACTACATTGGTATAATAATAATGATTTTGCCACATACTGTTTACGACTGTAAACACAACTAACTGTTACGAAAAATCATTCACAATACCATATTATTATTATTATAGACGAACTCGTATTATTATTATTATTTCGATCGTCTAGCGGTGCACGACTCGTAAAATGGTACTTAAAATTACCATACCTTTCCGCGCGCGTAAGGAAAACGCGTACGAGACGACAATTTATTCGAAGTCTACGACTGCAATTTTCTAAACAAAACACATTTTACAATTTTTTTCTTTTTACGAAACGAACGATGACATTTTATACTATTCTATACATACGTATTCAGGTTCGGACGATTTAACCCCACGATAAACGGCGACACATTCCCGTCACGTGTCGCGCCTTTTTTTTTCAAAAACGACCTATAACGTCAACTACCTGCGTTGTATTCGAGAATAACGAACACGCTACGCGATATAATAATACATAATAATATTAATATTATGCGAAATAATGTCGTCCGATGGACCAGTAGGTAATAATAATATAATAATAAAACGAACGAACGATTATTATTAAAATAATAATATATATTGAGTTAAAAAATCGTCACGCACTTCGGGGTCGGTAGCACACGTATAACCCCGGCACAATAATTTAATAACGATAATAATACAGTGACTTTTCGATAACAATAATATTTTATTAATGTTTCGGTGACCCATGGCATTTGTGGCGTGGGCTGCGATCGCGATTTTTTAAATCCGTCCCTGTTATTTATTATAAGCACGACGTTTCGATCGTTTCGTCGCGATTTTCCCAAAAAACAATAACATATTATTATAGTAAGTAGTGTTTTGAATTTTCCGATCGCAGCACCGAACTCGACGCGCCTATTCCAAGTTGCAACACTATTCGGTATATTTTTTCTTCTTGAAAATATGTGTAATACTATATTACACGACACGCGTATAATAACGATAATCATTGTAGTATTACGGTTACTGTTATTGCACCGTATTTTTTAATAATTAATATTGTTAAAAGATCAAATTTTTTGGGCATTTGTGCAGTTGGTCGTAGACTATTTTGTCTCTGTTTTAATTGGTAACTGGTGTAAAATAGTTTTATGTACATCTATAATCATCCATGATTTTTAATACAGGACTTGGTAATTTATATCCAAAAAGTTTACAGCCGGTCTATTATGTCACTATAGTAGATCGAGGGGCTCGACTACATATATTGTATAATGATAACATTGCACCATTACGCATCGTCGAAATCCATCAACCATGATATTATATTATAATATACATCGAAAAATCGTGTATAACATAATATATTTTTAAATACAACACACGATCGATGAGATATTATATACCTACCTATACTTAAGTAAATTGTCACATACGATGAAACAATTTACTCCACCGCATCTATATACACCGTTGTTTTTGAGGGGATCGATGTCAACGGGTTCGATATTTTCAAACGCAGTTCAGTGACAAGCGTTTAGTATCGCTCATCTGTTATCACAAGTGTGTAAGTACGGAGTTTCAGGAAATTTCGTTGAAACGGCCAAGAAATGCAGTCACCCATGTACCACCTGCAATCTGCATAAAGAAGGTACTTAAGGTTTAGAAATAAAATGCCTGTTGAAGTTATTCAAGTCCACATTTATAAGATAGATGATCCAAATATCCAACGGTCATCGAAGTAATATACAGTACCTACAAGCAAAAGTGACAATACTTTAGAGCTTTTTTTTTTTTTACCTATCAACAATACCTAATTATTATTTCTCAATGAATATTATAATATTTTCCTATATTACAATCATGAAACTCAATTCTATTCCTCAGTCGTTACTGGTTAGATTATAATATCAAACTTATCAGATGTGTTATGTACCTAATTATATTATGACTATGGGCATTGTTTCGTGTAAATATTAATTATTGTTATACAACCACTTCATTTGGTTTACGTCCAGTGTGTCTACTTATACACGATATACGACTGGTCGCAGTATAATATTGTTCGTAGCCGATTGGCGTTAACTGTTTTAATAAATGAGAAAAAACATAATAAATTTAATGTTCGTGGGGCATACAATAATACATCGTGTAATACCGCGTCGTGTTGTAAACACAAACACACTCTGACACGCACTCACACACGCGTCGTAATACACGAGTAGTCTCGGGTTACGGCGGCGGCGGCGCGAGAAAACGATTTATCACCGTTAATTGACTCGTACGTTGTGTTTATCGATTTGTACCTCTACACACACACATATTATCTATACAATATTAACAGTAATAATAATAATATAAACACATACATATATAGGTATATAATATGCACGCGCTCTTATATATATAATATGACGACGTCTATTAAACGTTTTACGATCGGCGAGTGAATAAAAAAATAAAATGTATAATTGATTTCGATTTTCGTTTGATGTGGTATTGAGTGCGTGTTGTACCTATATACGCGTAAACAGTAGTAACTCATGACTAATGGTCATAATAATATTAATTATGCAAGTTGTCATAGCATGCGACTCGTAAACACAAACGAGTGGGTTTGTAGGTATTCCTACTGTAAACTACATATTATAATATATTGTATATTATTAGTCATTACAGCAACGATCATCGAGGCATTTAAAAACGGTCTGCACTAGGCTAAAAGTATATACTCCATAGGTATAATATATCGAATCATCGCCAATAATTTGTGTTATTTTCACCGATAGTATTCGTGATTTTTTTTTTTCAAAATCATTTTTTATCAGAGTATTAAATACCCCAAATCTACAGTACCTAACTGTGTATTTTCTTCTCCCGTGAACCTTGTCCAATATGGATTTTACCGTCGTGACTTTTGTCATTGCGCACCGCAGACAATTTATAATATATAGGTCAGGTCTACGAGTCTGATTCGAGATATTTCAATTCAAACTGTATCTACATAGAATTATTATATTTTGACCCCTTCGTGTAAATTATAGATCGTATGTATGCGTATTATGCTTGTTTCAAAAAGGTCCAGTCTGTATTATTCCATATCCGACTTCTGTGCCGGACTCACTATAATTTGCATATTTTTAACTCTATTTCATCTTTACCTATACATAATAAAATAGACTAACTATTACGATAAACTTTTTACCAGTTTCGTGAAAATACAAACAAAAGACATTTTGAAAAATGTATAACAAAATATAAAATCTTGTACCAATACATGTATTTACAATATTTCAGTAAAATATTATTTTATAGTCTTAAAATACTAAATATTATGTGTACGACCTTCGGGGGGCTGCTATAGCCCCCTTGCCCTCTCACCCCCCTTGGATACGCCATTGTGATCATATTATTAAGTGATGTTGGCCCTTTCCACGCACGAACTACACCAAGTGCGGTGTAACTATCGAATGTCGAATGTATAACAGAGGACAAGTCGTATAATAATATTATACATAATATATAATACATAATATAATATTATTATAAATAGGTATACGGCGCATATGGATAATTCGATTTTTGCAGAACGCACGCGCACACAATAAACTAACGGCGACGTGTATGCTTATATAAGCAAAACCGTGTATATGTTTATTAATTTTATACACAATAATATACATATTATAAATTATACAGTGTGTAATAAAAAGAACTGACGTGTGTAATTCACTAAACTCTGTAATAGCTTTTATTCTTATATATTTTAATTAATTTAATATGTATTAGTATTATCGTAATATTGTCAACCATACGTTTTGACGAAAAAAATTATATATTAACAACAAAATGTATTTATTTACCAATTACACCAGTCAGCTATTTCAGTTACACCCTATATATTATATTTACGCATTACGCGTGCATAAGTGATGTACTATATCGCCCTGGACGTTACGAACAATGTAGGTACGCGTCGCCACACACGTTATAATATAATACTTATATATGTATACATTAATATAGACGGGTATGCCGTATAGCGTGTTATAATGTAGAAGACTTGCTCAATGGAAGAGACCATGAAATTCGTTCGAATAATCAGTACACGTTTTTCCCATGAGCCGACCATTCTGGATTGCGAGTGGCTGTACAAAATCATGTATTATACGACGACGACGACGACAAAACAACGTCTCGTAAACAAAATATTACATTATTATAATATTATAATATGTAAAAACTCGTACGATATACGCGATTTAAGTAAAAAATACAAATTGAAAAAAACCAATATATTATTTGGTACCTCCTGCATATAGGTACGTCTCCTTGTGAACAATCCTCTCATACATTATTCGCACGACATTTTATCTATAAGTTTTCAACACGTACGTTTTCCAGTACCCTATACTATCGACTCCTTACAGAACTCCTGGAAAATGACGGCAGGGTATTACGGTATCGTCTATGCGACTCGAAAGACTTGCGAGTGTGTTTAGCTTCGTACATCATAATATTATGATTACAATTTTCCAGCGTATGTGAGGGGGCCTCGAACGTTAAACCTGACGTGAAAATATGCTTATATTTTTTTTTTTCGTTCCGATAATATTTTGACCCGCACTATTTTTTTCTAGCTATATACGAAACGTCGAATCGGACCGGACCGTCACGCATTCGGTATGCTGTGCGGCGTATAATAATAACAACAATAATAATATATACAGCCATCACGCCATCATGCCGTATTTACATTTTCGTACATTTTTTTCCTTTCTCATTCTCTTTGGATATATATATATATTTTTTTTTTATCTTTCCGTCTACGTGAATTTCCATGGTATATTGTAGTAATCGACGACGTGCTTTGATACGAAGCCGCGTGTATAATATAATAATAATAGAACGGGAGAAGAGTGAAGTACTATATATATATATATATACCTCGGTATATATGTACAGTTTTCCATATATATATATATATATATATATGTGTAAGTACCTGCGCGCAGAAAAATAAAAAAAAAGGACACCGAAATGGTTTCACTACCTATAAAAAAAGAAACTCAGTCATACTTGTCAATTATCAATGTTACGCCAATAGCGGTACAATACTGTATAGTATAATATTTGTACCGCATTATTGGTTACGGCTATTAAAACGTTTGCCCAATAGACTATGGAAATACATAGACGCGAGTTCGTTTCCCCCCTCTTCCTCTTCCACTATCGATACGTATTATAATATTGTAAAATACGCGATTTGTTATAACGTTATTAGAATATTATACGCGTTTAAAATTTAAACCTAATACGCGTATAATACCATTTTTGTCGTCGACAAATCGCGTTCGCGTACATACCTATATGTTTGTATGCGGTGCTGCGGTCCATCGCGTATTGCTGAGACATCGGATCTTCGGCTTTGTCGCCAATCCACTCCACTCTCTCGTAGGTTCGTATACATTTCCGTCAGAAAAAAATTGGCGTACGATTGTATATAAGTTGCACGATTTTTTTTCACAAAGTAGTATAAACATGAAAGCCTCAAAAGTTGCGGCTAAAATATGGGTGGTCGAAATACGCTCTGATATATATCTAAGACTCCAATCGATTTTGACAATGTCCGAGAATGAGTCGAATTGAGGCCCACGTCCCACACCCGTAGTACCTTTAAACATTGATTTCGAAATACACTGTACATTTTAAAACCGATGCTATACCGCGTGTTCGCGAAAACAGAGTAATAGTTAAGTTACGCATACCACTCAGTACCCGGTACATATTTTAGAATCCTGTTTGCGGTAAATGAAACTAGACTATTGGATCATCGATCTCCCGCAGACAGTATCCTAAAATATGTATATAGTACTGAGTGACTCGGGTAAGCGAGTTATTGAGTTTACCCAGTTTTCGTACGGTATACTTACATATTATTATGTTATACCACCGCCAGACTTTTGAATTGTGCAACTAATCGCCAAGATACGAATGTATAGTGATTATAGGTATGTGTAATGTATTAGGCGTGTTGGTGATATAGATAATAATAATATAATGTTATATAATGTAGGTGGGTAAATGCCGTTTTATTATACATTGCGTTAGATTGAGTGAGATGATCGCTTTCATAATCATCGTCAGGGGAGGAATGAAAACGTTTTAAAGAAAAATTTAATTTCACCCAAAAATAAACGCAGATTAATTGGGACCGCCCTCTATAATATTATACGCATACGATATTAAATATTATACTACGTGGAGCAGTACGTGCGCATACCTTCTATAACATTTAAAAATACGTGTCTTGAGAATCCTTGGCTATTTATTTTAGTGTGTATGTGTGCACGTATGCATATATATATACACACACACACTAATGACCTACTAATGACCTACTAAATAGCCTCGGGGGCGCCTAAATACTTCCTCTGCCCTCTATGTGGATATCATATAATATATATGTGCTTGAACGTGATGTCAGTGTCGACTCTCGGTGTATTTATAACGCAAGTTACGATATATATATATATTATAACAACGGTGGGGACCGTAAGTTTCGAAGGAATCCCCACTGACTTTGTCCGCAACATTTAAAACATGGAAACGGGAAATATGATAGCCCCCTTGTATTATGTCGAGCTCAATAAAATCGCGAGCAATTTCGAGTGCAATTTTATTTATATCGGTTTTTTTTATACGTAATAATATGGTATCGTGTACCGATAAAAGTGAATATTCCTACCGACTACACGTATATTGATTTCATTATATTATTTTATTCAACGATTTTGTAAACTGTTTGAAGGTAATTCAGCCGGCGCTTTAAACGTGCGAAATCATCCATGTTTCCATTTAAACGCCTTTATAGCTTAATATATTATATATTTACAGACAGGTACCGCCGATAATATGATAATACCAACAGTGTCGATCGGGACCTGTTTTAGGTGAAACGAAACTCTTCCGTACACGGGCCAGTCAATTAAATCGTTTTGTACAATTTAATATGACAGTGCTACGTAATAACTGCACCAGATCAAATAACGAGAACGAAAGTATAACAGCGCCCCTTGTCGAATTTCCGTTGGTAGGTAGTTAATAGTTATATATTGTTATGATATTATTAACTGTTTTTGAACTGTATATTGACTGTAGTTGAGTGATTATAAACGGTCACATCTCGTCATAAATTGGTCACTTTGTAGTTCTGTACACGTTTATAATATATAATATTAAATTCCACCGGTCATATTATACTAACATATTATGTGGATTTCTTGGTGATGAGTTTAAAATAATTTTAATTAAACCGAAAACTGATTTAAAAAACTGCACTGGCGAGCTGGCATTATAGACATCCCCATCATAGTTTCTTAGTACAATACTAGATAATATTTTATACTACTATAATTTGAGATTTCGCTCGGATCGTTCGTTAAAATAATATATAGTATTTCAAATTTTTAACCGTGAAGACGGCGACCGTCTATGCGGCTACAACGAAAACGATATAATATTATTTTATATTATTATTGTAATAATAATATAATTATGTGTGCGGCGCGACGTCAGCTGAGCGACGAATTAACCCGTAGGTCAGGTCTCGGGCTACCAACATATACCTCCCTCCTGCCTTCCTCTGCATGTCTAGTGCCTACTACATAATAATAATTATCATAACTGTATATATTAGGTTAGCGACGTTCTAAATACAGATTTGGATTATATTATATATTTATATTCTACATATTATGTGGGCCACCGTCACCTACCTGTATACGTGTATAATATAGTATGTGTTGTTCGCGTTCCATGACAAGTTAATAGCGTGGAAAAATTACCAACACTAATTAGCGCGTGTAAAACTCGCACCGTGTACCTATATTATATTATAATATGTATACACTTTATACGTGATATACCTATAAACAGTTACGACTTGTTCGTATGTCAGCGAATCGATAAGTACCTATATGTACAATATAATATTATATTATGTGATACGGTTTATAATTTATATATTGTAATATAATAATAAGCCATATTCTGCCAGGGGTTGCCAAACGGTTGCAGTAACTTATTACAATATAATAATATGTTTCCATTATTGTCTTCGTATTATACGCATCGTCCATCACCTATTATAATATAAAATGAGTAGGTTTGCTAGATAGATGTCTAATATATTATACTCCGTACCTAGTCCACGATCGATTATCACTCGCGCGGACCGTGTCCAAAAAATTCTCTCCAACCCTTCATCGAACATTATACGATACACTGATGAGTGTTATTGGAAGATGACGGGATGCATGTGAGTTCGCCCGGAGTAAAGATAAATATTAACTTTCAAGACGATTATAGCTAGGTAGATAACATCGTAGTGCAGTATTCGTGAAGACGATGTTTATTGCGGTTTTATATTATGTGGCATTGCGAATCGTTTTCGGTGCGGTAGAGAGAAACATTTTTTATGCACCTATCTTAATTTCGGCATAGTTTTAAAAAACAAATAAATTTAAATGTGGCCCTTGATGACATACATCGTTATCGAATCGATCGCCCATACCTACCTGTATATATTACTCGCACGTGTGTATATTGCGATAATTAACACAACGTTGGTTTAACATATTAAAGTATATTGCACAACATAGGTATTACCTTTTTTGTGTACATAAAAACAACACGTCCTTTCGACGACAAGTCTACTATATTAATACAACGTGACCGCAACGTTATCGCGGTCATAGAAACCAATTATTATTTATATATAAAATAAATTAACTAAACATCACCCACTTACCGCGTGGACCACCAAAGTGCGGCGGCCTACGTTATCGTCGCCGTAGTTGTTTCCGATCGTTTTAATATTCCGTTACATTATATTATAATAAAACACTACGTATTGTCTATGTACGGCAGAAATATCGTAAAATCGAAAAAATAAATCGCAAACAATATTATAGCATTTCGTGAGTACATCATGGATTGAGATAATCAGTATCTTCTTCTATCACTTGATGAATACCAATACAAACATTTCCCGTCATTGATTTGTCTTGTAGCACTTTTTCCGCGGATGTGGACAATATATTGTTTGCAATCATTGTCATCTGTTATTAGTCAAAATATTCGCCATTTATATTATATAGCTCCCATCGGTGTCGAGGAATGAAAACCTTAAAAACAATAATTTGGTATTTATCCTACAGTGTTATATTACAAGGAAATATATATACGTACCTACCTATATCATATAACTGTCGTAGATACACATAGGTAATCACTGATCAGTTTCTACGCCGCGCCAGGAGAGGTGATTTTTATTATTTCCCCGCGGCCTATGATAGGTATGGTCAGAAAATTAACGGCGAAAATCTGCAAATAAGTTTGTACGATGTTGTCAAACGAACTGTGGTTATTTTTTTGTATTTGGTTTTATATACCTGTATAAATTTATAAATTTATAAATAGGTGTAGATAGAGGTTTAATGTTTTTTTCAACAACACTCTTACTTCATCGATGGTTGTTTTCCAACGCGCCGCCGTATATGATTTATAATCGTAATTTATTAATATAAAATGTTGGTTAGGTACACAGGACCGCGTCGGTTTCGAAACGGCAAAGTACACCCGCTCAGATAGTGGCCCACCCAAGTATACCTAATACGTGCACGTAGCCAATTTTTTCCTCCCCCGCCCATCACCCACCATTATTGTTGGGTCGTGTTGTGTGCTGGGTTAGGTTTCGTACAACTGCGCGAATCCAATTTACTGCAATTTCGATACCGAAAGGGGGAGGGTGTCGGTCGGTCAAATATCATAATGGGGTGGTATCGCTCGGACAATTTTATTTTTCAAGTCTACCGCGCACAGACGACCGCCCGTCGTAGCACAGTTGTTATACAAATGACAAATAAAATAAAACGTTTTCGGTGCATTCGTACACCGCAATTGTGCACGGGTATTCATATATTACAATATAATATAAACACACCTCACCGCGGATCGAATCTTGGGTGTGTGTGTGAATAGAGATGTAGGTAGGTAGTTATATACTAGTATAATAATAATATTATAATAATTATTGTACTGGTGTGGGGAGACCGCACGCGCGCACTTTCGATTACCTATTAATTGAAATTTTAGGATAGTTTTTATATCGTATAATAATATGATATCTTTAGGTGTGTAATACTGTGTATACTGTATGCGTAGACGATATTTATGCGTGTACGAAACAATATACGTATACTTTATAGGTAATACACAGTTTACGACCGCCGTCGTTGAATTTACAAATTTTACGAGGCTATAACAATAATTAACCAATAATACAGTATGTTCAAAAGTCCCGTATTAGCGTTGTATATATGTGGCAAATAATTACATTTAAATGTGGTTAAAATATTCTTAGGAAGTCAACTACTTAGTTCGCTTTATCTTGGTCGATTTTTACTCAATATTAATTTTGTTTAACTGCAGTTAAATATGTTTTTAAAAATATGACCAAAAAAATCTTGAAAATTTAAAAAACCTGACTGATTAACATATTTTTTTTAAAATTTTTGAACTTGTGAAACAAATAAAGAATCTGATGCCATTTAATTAGAATTTCTATGCTTATCACAGTAAAAAAAGAACTGAATTAAAATGTAAATACATTGATTTACCAAGTGATACAGAACTTTAAAGATACAATGCATTATAATTCTGTATAACAGAATATGTTGATAGTAACAAATTGTTTTTTTATACGTAGACAACATATTTATGCACACATTTTTGGAGATGATATAATATCGAAGAACGTAATTTAAAATTTTAAAAAAATAATCAAATAATGTGGATATATTAGTAACTTTTAATGATCAAAAGTTGTATTATTACTATGCATATATTTAAGATTTATTGTAAAATTTAGTTTTCTTTTAGATAAATAATGAAAAATATAATAATAAACATGACAAAAAAAAGTCGATGAACTTAAAATTAGCACTTTTGTCTCAAACCCAACGAAATAGCCAATAGGTAACAATAAAACATGCATCACATCATAAATTTCATTCACGGTGTTATACAAATGGATTTGCGGAGCGGATTTATTACTCGGACACTGCACCGCTATTTTAAGTTACACAATAAATAACAAAAATATGAAAACTCGAACCTCGATCATGATAGGCGTATCATTATACAAGAAGTGTAACGACCGCAATATTATGCATATATATATATATATATATATATAATATACATTCGAGTTTTTGTGGCAAACTAGTTTCGTCTAAGTAGTATTGGTACCGACAGCAAATACGTTAAACATAATATTATGCACAGATGTAATAAACATTATAATATTATATGTGTCACGTTCTGATCTGTGTAAGAAAATCGCGAGCGCGTATTAAATAAGATGTATACTTTTATATTTATGAATACGAATGTAACCACTTGCGAGAGCTAGGTTAGGTTAGCTAGGAAAAACCTATAATAACCACCGTTTGCTTCCCCCCCTCCGACCATAGTGGTGGCGTGTATATTATGTATAAAATATAATATTAATATAGATCCAGTGGTCATAATACGCCATGTTATAACGTTATGTTATTACTGAAATATTTCTTTAACTCGTTTTGTATTTTTGGTGTTAATTCACAGCGTCGTTTAGAAAACATTTTTAATTGCACGTGTCCGCCGTGAGACATTGCGATCGGAGTAGGTGTTTGTACAATAACATAATATAGAAATCCGTTACAATATTATATTTTGAAAAACGACGATATTTTATGAATATTAATATTATACAGTATATATCTATATAATAATATTTTTGATAGGCAGGTACTCGATTTTCAATGGAAAAAAAATGTGCATGCAAAATAATGATATGATTGGTAAGAGGCACCTCCTAAAAACGCAACACGTGGCCCGATGACGAAGCCTGTACAATTAAATATTTTGATCGCTGCCGTTAATTACATTTCTTTTTTGTTTCATTATGATTTATGACTATATTATAGCACTTGCGTCGGGAACTTACAACAAAATCTGTGGAGGACTCGGAGACTCACGAATGCGGTATCGGTATCGGTCTTATTAACAACTATATAATATTACATACTTACTAAACTGTACCTATGTATACTCCGCGCCAACCTTTTTGTGTGTGTGTGTTTAAAGGTAATGGGTGAAAATTCGACGTGGTCATTATACGATGGCGGTCGGTAATTAATTAATTAACCTCTGCAGCGCCGCCGCCGCGCCGTTATGATAAAATTTCAGTCACGACACACGCGCTCGCATATATTCCTATAAAATATATACATACCTATATATATATATATATATATATATTATATATATATTATAAATGATTGCAAATATTATTTATTGTGCACACGTTTATAGCTAGGTATATTAACTATTAAGTTTAAACACAATCGCACGCGCGTATACAATAAACACACGAATAATAATAATATTATTATTATCATATAAAATAACAATGCCGCACCGCCCCCGCGTTAATGGGTGTGTGTGTATTTTATATATATGATGTACCTGTGAAGCCTCCACCCGCTTACCCACCAACTATGTACAATATCGTTTGTATAGTTGTGTTTGTCTTTATTTTTAATTGAATTTTTTTGTTGTATTTTCTATAAATTAATATCTTCTTCAAATGGGATGTATTATACGAATGCTTCAATATAATATATATATATATTGGCGTCGAAAGTATCATTTTTTTTTCAAAAATCGTTAAAATCCTACCGAAATGAATCCTCAAAGAGAACAGCGGGACCTCCGACAAACACTGCAGTTGAATTGTCCAAATCCATGTCCGAATCCACCGCTGCGTTCTAAATGATGATCTACAATAATATTATGACATCTGCGTGAGACGACCACGGAAGTTATTAACCATTAGATACCTATACGGCGATAAGTGTATATTGTATAATATATGATAATATTTGCTAATTTTCCTAATCGTCTTCGACTGTAGAATTTTCGTATTTTACTGGCCAATGATTTAAATTACCGAAAATGTGGATGGGAGGGGGGTCAACCATGACAAAAATATAGCACCTTATAGGAGCGCAATTTCAATAAAAAAAACTAGAGGTGCTCAACTAAAATGGGAGGCATTTTTCTAGTCTTATGATCATGGATTGCTCAAAGATTTTCTCTGGTTCTAGTAAAAATTGTCAAATTCTGATTTTTCTATGTTCATATAGACGCATATTTGAGATAATAATATTATACTTCATAATTCTTCTCACTTTATTTTACGTGTAAGAAGTATTTACTTTTGACTTAAAAATGGTTTAAATCGCTTTGTTAGATTTATTTAACATCATGGTCGGGTAATGTATTATGAAAAGGCTAACGATTTTAACGATTTTAACATTTCCCAAATGTAGGTAAATTACTACATTTCACGACCAATTATGTCATTTCCCCGTATGTATTTGACCGTTATATACGATTCTATATAAATGGTGCCGGGGACGGCCTTTTCTTATACGTTCGGGCTTACATTCCGTTGAGTTCGAATTCGGTTTTTTTTTCACTCGGACGAGACGCGTTTTGACATTTAACGGTATAAATACTTACGTCCGAGTGTATACATCATAAACTCGTCGTATAGTGTTTTGTAATACGCCACGTAAGTATAATATATATATATGTAAGTATATTATGTATAGGTGTGCGCGTTACACGCCCGTCTCGTATTTTTGTTTACCTCGTGTGGCCCGTGCCACCACTGCCGTTGCCGCCTTAAAAAACGCGATTATAAAATAATATTTCTCGCTCGTAGTAAAAAAAAATGCGCACGCGTACGCGATTGTGCGAGCCTTTGTGCTCGTTAAACGTGCATATGTTTACATGTATCGAAATCGGGAAGTCCTTTGACTAAAATATGATTTTTTTTTTTTAAATTATTATTATTATTATTATTATTATTTTTTACCATTGTGCGCCCACCGGACGAACGAGAACCGCTGTTCCGAACCTTTTGTGTCGGTCGACAGATTTGCAGCAGGATGTAATAGTACGTTAAAGAAACGCCTCCATCCTCTTCGGCGGCGGCGCGGCGGTGTATTGAAATGCAGAGTTGTTTCTCTCCCGCCGCCGCCGCCACACAACTCATTTTTTAAAAGAAAAAAAAACATTCCGATTCGGAAAACAAAAAACACGCACACGCAACGTAGTAATAATAAAGCCGACGGTTTTTTTCCTCAGTCTTAGATTTTTTCCGTTGGCTTTGCAGCGCTCGTTATTATTTAATGTTATTATATTATATCGTTCGATCGCCTATACTTATACAACTTGTACCTACAACAATAATAATAATATTATATTATGTTCATTCGGGCCGCGCGTATAAGCAATCGTTTTATACATAATATAGAAAATTCACTAAATGGAACCGATTCGCCGACTTTTCATCCGTTAGCGTTGTTATTTGATTTGAGGTGTGAGCACACTGGTACACCTCTAAACAAACTTTAAATGCGCATCAGTATACATTCGACCGGAAAGTCCTTACCACAAAAAAAAAAAATAGATAATATTTATAATTCAAATCGACCGAGAAAAAAACGAGTGTCTTGTATATTTTTGTGTTGCGGTCGAATTTCGTCGAAAACCCGAATGCGCGTATATAATAAATAATAATAATATATACGAACAGCGGCGCGCACGTCATTTGCCCTATAGCATGTCTCCGGGCGCGCGATAATGGTGTGTTGTACGGTGTACCTATGTTACCTATATATATATATATATTATATATTATAGTATTATAGTCGTGGACTTGTATTTTAGCGAAATAACGCGGTTATCGAATTTCAGAATCGTCTCCGTTTTCTCTCTCCTTTAATAACCCTCGTGCGCCGCGGCAGACACACCCACAAGACCCTTGCTCCGGTACACACACACACACACACACTCATATTGTAGAAAAAAGGATTATTATTATTATTACTATGTCGTTACCTCCTATACCTATTGTCGAGTGTCGTGTGCGCCGTGCTCTGTATAACTGCCACCCCGGCTAATAACATCATATATTTATATACGAGTAACGAGTGAATACCCCCCCCCCCCCCCCGAGAACAGCATCACACGTGAACCGAATCGTCAGCCAATTTCGTTTTCATCTACAGTATGTCAGTATAGGATACGTGTATACCGAGTATTTTATACATTATAATAAATTATAATATGATCGAGTAGTCGTATACCGATCGTTGATCAAATGGGTACTTAATCTAACCCAGGGGCTCGCATGTAATATATTGTTAAGGGTACATTTGCGTAATACTATATATTATTATGAATAATAATTTATGACTTACCTGTTCGATCTTATAAGTCAAAAGTATTTTTGTTTCTATAATATATATTCCTATAACGATAAGTAAATAGATTTGAAATCGTTGTTGGTAAATGGGTGGAAGGGTAAAAAGTTTTATTCGTAACACAGTTTATATGTCATGAGGCTCTTGTCCCGCTGACCTAGCCATTACCAGTAGTTTGGTATTTAGAGTGACCTTTGAGAGATTGTAGGTAACCTATTAATGGTGTACAGATGTGCCTACATAATAGTATAATATAGACCAATGAGCAAAATCTTTAATCGATCAAAATAATTTATCTTATATAGGTAATATATACGCCAATTTAGGTATGTATAATTGAATATTATATACGAATACGGAAATATCGCGTCAACCTAGTTACCCACATCATATTAGTTACCGCACCCATCAACTATAGATATTATTATTATTATTATTATGTGATGATTGATGGCTAATGGCTGTAATATTGTTATGAGTATATGTACGCGTGCGACGCAAAAAAACCGTGCAATGTGCGAGATAAACGGTTCCGTTTGGCGTTGCAACTTGCTGCTGTCGATTAGAGAACGTAATATATATCATTATTATCGTCATTATACACGATTATAACGACGACTCCTGTTTGAAAAATTAAAAAATCAAATCGCATGCACATTATAATATATAAAATATATGTTACATTATTATCATACGCCCATTGCTGGATTACACAACGTCATAGAATTATATACGACCATATGTGGTGACGAAAGTTGGACTTGTAATACGTGGGTATGTTGCGTACTATAACTGTATAAATATATTCTATAATACTCTAATGTAACAACTATTATATTCTAGTAACAATTTTTTTTTTTTTTTAAACACAAAAAATTGACTGAGAATATTAGTGTTTATCGATTTATGTTATTTAATATTAATTCCATAAACGTCAACCGTTTACGCATTTTGCCTTCACACACACACACACACACCAGCGTCGTCGGGAAACTTAATAACCCGTTTATCGCACTCTGTGGAAACGCTGATTTTGAGACCAAAGTAATATAATTTATGTTACACGATTTAAGACTTAACGCTGCCGTCAGATAACCGCGAGATTGTGTGGGTAGTACTACTGGGTACAATATTATTACAAATTATTACAGGTTGATTTATCCATTATATAATAATATATATTTCGGGTTATTAACGTGGTACACACTTACATGACACATATATTATTATGCGCTTGAAACGAAAGTGATTTTTTGATCAAACGATGAGCGACCGAAAAAAAATCGAATTTGTTGGACGTTTCGCAATATCATGCATTCGTTTGAAATGTCTCGAGGATGTAAACGTCGGCAAAAATAACTATCATAATATGACGTCGTGTTCAGTTCGACGCGAACATTGCATTATATTACGATAGTAATATTTTATATTTATATGTATGTAACAGGCTCGTCTTTAAATGCGCGCGGACGGTGTAGTTGACGGTCGTGGTTTTGGTCGTCACCCGTAAATGTAGACGCGTTAATTGGACATCACAATACGGCGGGGCCAAATTGTCTGGATCAGGGATCGTATGGCGACTACGACAATAACGACGCATAATAATATATTACAAAATTAGTATAATAGTGCCGTACGCTGTGAATTAGCAATGATTAAATTAGGATTTACGGTCCGCGGGGGGTGCCCTGTATACGGCGTGGGGGGTAATCCGATTCAGCCAGTCCGACTATTATTATATTATAGATTATACCGTAAAGTATCACATGCAATATAATATTTACTGTTTAAATACTTGCGTGCAGCGCCACGACGACGGGTGACCTTATCGAAAATATCGGTCGGGGGTCCGCGACAATTAGTCGATGATATTCTAATGTAATAATTATATGTATCTTTGCATTAAAAAAATTATACCGTCGACGAGGTGACATAATAATATATAATAACATGAATCGTGATAGTGATAAACATTTCCGTTTAAGCGTAATGTCTGTAGGCTGTAGCCGAAGGAAAATTATCAGAGGCTCGATAAAGGGATATAATGAAATCAAACACCAATAGTATACCTCAAAAAGTAAGTTAACCTATTCTTTGTGCATTTTCGTCAGAAATCAGAATTGTGTGTTAGTTAAATTATTAAATAAAAACTGAGATCCTCGTGGTTGTTTTAATTGGAAACGTGTAAACTGTGATAAATTATTTTTGGTAAATCCAGGGAGGGGGGCGAGTTGAAAAAGTTCATTGAGACATCGTGAGAGGAAGAGGAGGAAACCGTAGCTAGCAAAGGACGAGATGCGAGTGAAATTGACAATAATATTCCTAGCCTTCTGCAGGCGAGCCTGCTAACACGTGACAAGGGCTAAACCGGTGGCAGCGGCCTTTGAGATCTCCATCGAACTAATTTAATACTGGGGTTTTTGGTTTTTGAACATTCAGTGGCTTGGACGCGAATTTTATTTGTGTATAGATCCGGTATGATCTTACGTCGTCGCCGATCTAAATCGCTTTTGCGACAGGAATTCCTCCGTCCTGGCAGTAGGTCATTATACATAGACCCACAGTAAATGTTCTGCAACGGGCGGCGCATATACGGCCCAAGCACCTCTCCCGTTAACTCTTTTGATTTATTTTTTAATTTAATTTATTGTGAACTCTGTGCCCATCCCATTTAACTAACAGTAAAATATAAAAAAAACTCCATGGCCATACACTCGTCGGCCTAATACGTCTGATAAAAAATATTGTGGGAATATGCAATAAATTATATCTATATAGACATGATATAATAAATTACACGCTCAGTATTATTATACACGTCATAATAATATCATAATAATATTCACGTACAGTATTATAGCACTAGATTGAGTTTTCGCGTTTTAAGCAGCGCTAAACGTCTGTTGGGTTCCTATTTACATTGATAATATAATATAATAATATTGCGTATTGTATATTATACACTAACGCAACGACGTTCACAACGGATGAAAAAAATCATGTCGAATAGGTACGCACATAACTGGCTGGCTGGCGTGCGCATTCCTATTGTTCCGCGAGAACCCACAGACCGAACAAAGCGACGCGCATTTTCGTGTGTATATTATTATTATTGTATACACACACACTTATACATGATAGTATAATATATACAATATATAACTAATAACAGCGATAGTAATAATAATAAAACCTCCGAACTTTTTACCCGGTGAAAACAGATGTTACAGTCAACGATACCATAATAATAATGTATACCTACGCTATAACGCGGCGTGCAACCACGAAAAATAATAATATTTATGTTATATGCGGCGCACATCCGTAGTCTCTGACCTATTCGCGTACGACCGCGACCGCGACTCCCCGAGATGAATTATTATGTTTTGTTTTTAATTTAATTTTAAAACGTTGCTTTCGACGTCCGGACCGAGCTAATCCTCGTATGGACGACTTGTGCAATCTCGGAAACGACACACGTGCAACGAGAATATTTTACCGTTTTTAATATAACACGGCTTGGGTTATTCATTTTTACTCCAATTTTGGCATCGTGTTTTTTAATTAGTTTAAAGTATGCACTTATATACATATAGTCGGAGTGTTAACTCATAACTCTAAATTTTTACAAAAAATATTATTTTTCACTATATTGTATAGGTAGTAATGGCCTATTTTTTTTTTAATACCAACGCAGCAGTTGAAAAAATATATTTTCAATTTCATAGTCACACACCGAATACTTTTCTAAAAAATGTTGGATAAAATGTATCGCATGTTGAACGAATATTTTTTTATGAATGTTTTGACGAACGGAATGAAAAGGTTCCCAGCAAAAGCTGTGATCCCAATAAACAGTATTATATATTTTAGTTTTGATAAATGTAGTGTTGTACATATTATCATCACAATAACATTATTGCAATACATCCGCTGTTAAGATGATCAGACCTCATATATATATATATAATTATTAATTATACGTAATATCTACATGAAATAAGTGCATAGTCGATCGACGTAATTATGCCACTCTGTTAATAATACGTATACGCTTCCGATAGAATTAGCAAAACAATATTTTATTCGTGTCGCGATTTGCGAGTATATTTAAAATGTGCATAAAAGTGTACTATAATAGTATAATACGTATAGGATGAAGGATAAAATAATGTGCGTGTATAGAGTCCGTGCGTATAATAGTGCATAGTCTATAATAATATTATTACACACTTAGGTTTTTACCAACGCGTGTGCTTACAGAAATTATACTCACAAAACATAATATATTATATAAACCACCGATTACAAAATTTACAATATTATGATGATGCGCATATATGTATAGGTACCACTTTATTTCTCGAACGTGTTGTACCTATCTATTTACCAAAGTATCTCTATGAGACCGTAATATGACCCATATCAATATATTCAAATGTGGTTTTTTTTCAACAGTATTCCATAAGAAAATTGCAATTAATATATTATTGATTTGCCCCGGAGACTTTGTTGGGACACAGTGTACTATATTGTATTACACGTAATAATAGTATTATAATATACCGTTAAGCTGCACCATGCGCTTTTAGTAACACACGAGCATAATACACATTAGTACTTATAAATTGCATATACGCGTTATATTATAATCATATATATATATAAGTAGGTGGTACATGCCGTCCGTCGGCGTAATTATGATTTCATGGTGTTTATATACTATATATAATAACACAGGCGATACGATATGATTATTATTCACGCGTGTACGATCTACAACGATTTATTGAGAAATCAGCAATCCCGTGATCATATAATAATGTGTGATGTTTGGAGTTGAAAATTGTGAAATAATGGATTTTTGATATTATTTTTTTTATCACACTGATGAAATTCCAAACGCATCTATCCCGCGTTTTGTCATAAACAATATTTTATTATCTATATACGTTTATGATTTCATAAACTTTAATAACCATTTGAATATTATAGTATAAGCCAACTTTTCATTGTAAACACATAGAACATAGTATACCTATATGTCTACAGTAGAACACTGAACAATAATATATTATAATATTGATATGATAATCAAACAGTTGTATCGACTCACGATTTATGATTACAAACGCGTTATCCGTCATCGATTTGAATTTTGTTAATGTTTGGTGCACGGCAGTATATAATAGTTATATAATATCGGTTTATCGTACCTAGGTACATGTTACCTATAGTATGTGCCATGCGAAGAAAAGTGCACGTCGCAACGACGTTTAATGTTTACACAGATAAGACCTTTGAAGTTTTCTACGATGATTTATTCCGCGATAGTCATCTTTGATGTATACGCATAATACATGTTTACAATACCGTAATGCCTAACCGGTTGCGGGCATAGTATAAAAAAAAACCGCCAACGTGCTAATTATTTAATTTAAATTACAAATCGTTTAATCGAAAATTTAAAAACCGATCATAATGAATCAAATAATTAAAAATTCTAAACTCCATATATCGGGTATAATGTATACCTACATAATACATAGTAAACAAGTATTACCTATATTATGCTTACCCATCTGTTCATCTGTACTTTCGTCGTCGAAATATCGGTCACGAACTCGCGGGGACACCGTGAGGTCTAGCTATATTTATTTTTTAATTTAATTTTTTAATAATATATTATCGGCTGTGTATGTAAACACATTAGTCGTATCGGCGCCCACCTACCTCCATTAGTAGTGTATGTATATATTATAATATAATATAATATATTATGTATGTATCAGCGCTATGTGCATATACTATATATAATATTGTATATTATATTTTTAATTTATAATGTTCATATAAAATATTTTTCGTTTTTACCCGTAGGTACTGTTAGAACTTTATGATTATTTTACGGAATTCGTGTTGGTATTATGCATATGCTTTTTTTCTCTATATTGGCCTGACGCATATGATGGAGCATTGAATCTGGATATGTAATAATAATTACAGTCCAATAATAGCAAGTATAACATACTTACATTGCACCGCCTCGTATCGTATACACGTGGACGTTTATTTTCGATAACATTTTGAAACTTGACTTCATAATACCGTTCGTACACACACATACACACACACACACACACTTGTGTGTACGTATTGGAAAAAAACAAACGTTTCACCTCGTGTGCCCGTCAGTCGGCCTTGCTGAATACAGTGCGCGTGAAAGAGAGAGAATAGAATATTATACGTACTCATTACGATTTTATATATATTGTGAGTAATTCTGTATAATATATATATTGTGTTTGTGTTTAGATGCGTTCGTGTATGGTAACAGATAGTATAACTAGTACCACCGGTGCTTTGAAAATCACAGACTATTAACAAAAAAAAAAAAAACCCGACGTCCAAACGATTTTTCATAATTTTGGAATTAATAAAAGTTCGACTAAAATGACGACCGCGACACGTGCTTTTCACATTATTGACTCGCCATTGCACGCGCGATTTACGGTATGTGTATCTGAAATACTGCGTTATAATAATATTGTTGTAAAGGCTGTGTTTCAGTGCATAATATAAACATCGGTACGTATAAGAATAATAATATGCTATACGTCATCGAACGTATAGGTATATTATTATTATACTGTGTGTGTACGCGTAAAACAAATGTGTTATTATTCAAGGCCGGGCGTGATATCATTATAATATGACTGGCTTAAAAGTCGAGTCTGTTTCTGATCAAGTCACACGCTGCACTGCACCGTGCATTATACACAATTACTTTTTACTTGAAAAGTTCACAGCAATAGGTACATTTCGTCCGCGAAGTCCGTGTCCATTATATACGGTTTATTATTTATGTTATTTGCGTGCAGACCTCCGTAATGTGACATCGCGTTATATTAAGCTGTATATATATAAGTTTGAGTGACCCTGTTGGTCGACTGTAATGGTTTTGAAAGAAAAAATACGGTCAGACAGTTTTTTTCGGTTTCGTTTCCGTTCAATACGATTTTCGATTTTTTCTGCTATTAACCGGGGTTGCAGTCCTGCAGCCTCGTCGTCTATGCACAGTATAACAATATCGATATTCAGTAGCAAATTTGAGAGTTCGTATCATCTCGGAGCGATTCTGAACCACGATGAATAAAATTAATATGATAATTTCTACGTAAATATTTTTTTTTAATTTTTTAATTTTTATTAGAAAATATACGATGTATGCACATAGGCATAATAAGCTTATATGCTGAAATAGGTTTGAACATGAAAGGGCGAGGAAGAAACCATCCAGTGATCGCACTTCCTTACGTAAATATAAAAACTGAATTATCCTATAAACTAAATGCGCCCAGCACCCACCCAAAACCCGAATAAACAATTTAATAATCCACTCTCGTGAGGGGGGGGGGGGGTCGTCAAATACGCCGCTGACATTATCACACTCGATATAGGTGTACGTATGCATACTGATCATACTACATAATATAATATACAATATACCTACCGACCACTTCAAGACGTATTCGCGTGCGGTACGCTCCGATCTTGATACACGAAACGATAATAATATATAAATAACAACGATGATAATATTATTCGGGCGTACAATGATAATATTATTCTTTCCCCCCCCCCCCGCTGTACAGAAGAGAATTCGTCGGGAAAACGGTCGACCTTGCATTGGGCGCGCGCGCGTATTTCGTTTGGTTTTTTTATTTTTCAAACCGCCGCGGCTCGCGTATATAATATATACACATAATAATATATTATGCGTATAATATTTTACCTAGGTATATACCTACCTACCTTCTCCGTCGGTGTACAACGACTTCCTCTTGCGCAGTACAGGGAGGGTCCCGTGCGTGTCGTTATCGTGATTACCATTGTTCCCACACACACCACAGCTATCCGTCCGACGTTTTACGAGTATATACAGGGTGATTCTAGACATCGCTAAACATTCATTTTCCCGGTAAATTCGTGTGTTATTTTGAAAATATTTTATTTCCACATAATTTGGAGTTGTATTATATTACACATACGATGCGCAACGACCTGCGACGGGCGAAGAATAATATATTATGTTATATTTTTATTTACGTTGTGTTTTTGTTCTCTACATAATAAGCTGCTGCAAGGCGTCCCCGTCCGCACTAAACGATTCATGCCCATCTTTATTTTTTATTATTATTATTGCCTCGGGGAGAGAGTATTTTTTTTGAGTTCATCATTATCGTTTTTCGTTAAGTTTTGCAAAAATGCGAATTCCCATTGAACGTGCTCGGGGGATTAACATATTATCGCGATGCGGAGAAACGCCGTTACTGCAGGGCGATCGTCGGTCGTGATTTCCGTCTGTTGCCGCGGTCGAGTTTCTTAAAAAATAATATCACAGCTGCGATATATAGACCAGCTTGTTGGACTTTCCGGCGGTGATCAATCACAAACTGTATCGATCTCTGTTTACGTACATTGAATCTTTCGTTGAACTATATATTATGCGCAAATTTCGATCGGCAAGACCATAATATAGTAAGTGTAATATTTTTAAACCAAACGCGTCTATACGGTTGTTTCGTCCGGACGGATAGATACTCCACGCTTGCAGGCCAAAAATGTCCTACTCGTTTCTTCTTAAATCTCATTCTTCAAAGACGCACGTTTTCCGACGAGTTTTCGTTATCGCTAACGACGATCGTATATACCGTCTATCGATCGAAACCAAAAAAAAATACCCGAGCACCGTGGTGCGGCGCGCAGGCATCGTGGCTGCGGTGGGTGGACATTTTTCCTTTATTTTTTAAATATTCATATTATTATATATTTATGTATACATATATAGAGAGAGAATAACTTTTTTTTAATGAATAATATATGTTAATAAGGACACGGAATCGGCCGGGTCGTCCCGTAAAAATAAAAGCCGGAAGCTAAAATGTATATAATATATACACGTACATATACACCTATATATATATAAATATACACACACACGAGCCGATGGCCTCCACCTTGTAATCTATCACGACAGGTGTATCCTGTTACAAATACGTATATAAACATAAAAAAATAAAATAAAATATACGTATGGGTTAGGTGGTATATATATACCCGATGCCTAAATATATATATATAATATTTGTTCGGTTTATCCAATTTTTTACCTATTTCAACTTTGGTGCGCGCACACACACACACACAGAGCACACATTATAATTGCATCGTCTGAATAGTTTTCTTCGACACAATAGCAATGTCCGGTTTTGTTTGATGATGTCGGAATAATACGCACGCGTGTTTGTGTGTATATTTTTGTGGTCGTGACACACGCGTTATATATAAACGTATATAGGAGTAGGAAGATGAAAAAAAAAAAAATGCGCATAATGAAGTAAAAGTTTCTGGTTAAGTGATTTCACTGCTGGAACAAGCGTACATAGAAGTTTTATTGTTATTCGTACGCACATACACACACAAGCGCGCTCCCGTGTATATTGTGTACGTGTATGTATATAAAATGCATTACAAAACATTGTACTACAGATGACCATGGTAGGCGTACCATAGTTCCGCCTCGTCAGTGTGTGAGTTAGTTGGTGCGTGTGTGTTGTATATATCGCGAGGCTCATAAAACTCGCACATATACAACTCTATATACTACGCAATGTTGTTTTTTAAACTTCAGTTCTGCAGACTAGCAAACACTATATATATATATATATGCAGACTATATATATATATTATGAACATATTATTAGTAATAGTAGTGGTGGTGGTAGTATATGGGAAAACCGCCGGTCGTATATGTGTGTTGCGGTTCGATTGTCAGTTTTGATTATTTTTCGATTCGAATAAATATTATTATAGGTACAATTATTATAATATTACAAAACTATTATGACTTTAGTCTATAATCAGTGTTATGCGAGTCTATCTATGTCATAATAATATGAGTGAGACGAAACCTTTGACGCATTTTGCTTGATTTCCAATGGAACAAAATATGTCGTAGGATAATTTCTTTCCTAACTGGTTTTTGTATGATATAAGTATATAACCAATGAACATCCATAATGAATAATGCAGCCAGTCGGGTGATCCGCAGGGTGAATTTCATCTTTCTGCCGTTATTCCAATATCGTTAGGCATGCCGTGTGATCCATTAAAATATTTAAACAATATTCAATTAATTAAAGAAATAGTATATTATCAATATTACCTACCCATATATTATATGTATTATGTATATTTAAAATTATTGCAAGTTGTGTCGACGACTAAATGAGTCTGTTACAGCACGCTGCAGTTTGATAGTTGTCGTTTGTGACGTTTAACTTTTGGCCTTTTATAGTCTTACGTATAAATACACTAAACAGAGACAGAACAGTAACACCTCGAGCATCTGTGTGTCGGTTAATGGTATAGTGCGATTGAACCGCGGGTGCCCCGAGGTATCTGGTATATAATATATACCATCATGGTGTACGCCATTTTATAGATCTCATAAATTATGATTTACCGGTACGATGGTGTTGTGTATTGTAAAAGGCGCTACGGCTGAGGCCCGGTGACTCTTAGGCCTCCTGCTCGCAGATGGGGTGTACCATGGCGTGGTGCAGTGTATATACGACTATTGGCCGGAGGCAGTGTACGGGTTGAGATGAATATAATATATAATATATTATATAAAAAGGGTCGAGTGAGGAGTAAAGTTAAAAAAAATAAAAAAAGTGACACGAGTAATAGACGTATAAATAATAATATTGATAAAAAAAAAAAAATATGGAAAAAACACCGAGAACCGGTCATCAGGGCGAGAGGGTTGATTCGTGTCCGTCGATATAAAATATAATAATAATAACAATAATAACACGTACGCGCACGACGCATATTATATACATATATAGGTACGTATAATTTTTCCTCTCCCTATTCCTCACGATGGCTGTCTGTCCTCTTACTCGCACTATATATATGTATATTTTTTATATTGTATTATATATTATACTCCACGTTACGTTAGCGTATTCGCTCGGGTGGGAAGGTCGATCGGGCGGTGGCGGCGACGACTCATCATATATCAAAAATTATTTGACATTGATTAGTACTTACTGACAGATTAGAATCATTGCGCCGATATATTATATACATTATACCTCGCGCGCGTTGTGTATATATTATTAAGTTTACTCTATTACATTATTATTATTGTTATTATTGTATTATTTTTATTATTATTATTATTACTATTATTTTTTTATTCGTGTCCTCTCCGCCGAACTGCACTAGAGGCTGATTTATGTGTCAGCTATAAATATTCGTATTGAAATAACACGTGTAATTTATTAATAATATATATATATATATATGCATAAGTATATCAGCGTTTATGTATATAATACATATTCGCGGCACGACTATCTCGTTTAACGTCTGACGACGATATTATATATGACGTCGATTATGGACCTCGTGGCGGCTACAGGAAACTTATCCTTGCTTTTTTTTCATCTTTTCGTCTGTTTTCCGGTTTCTTTTTACTAAATTTTTACCACAGCAGTATATTAAATTTTACTCGTTATCTTTTGCAGTACAGTAAGATAAACGTATCAAAGGTGATACTACATTTTTATAACGTATCTCGTAATAGGTTTACGGTGAAAAACTAAATTTTGGTGAGAAAAGAGTGTAATTTATCTGTGCTTTTTAATCGAATTCCCGCGACACAATGCATATTATTATTCGGTATATACATGGAGACAAGAATATAATATATTATATTATTATGTAATAGTTGTATATACTCGCTTCAGCACTGTAGCCGAGCCCATCCTCGGGTTCGTTCAGGACGAGGTCGTTTTGGCGCGGTCGAGACTTGAACGGAACATAACAAAACAAAATAACAAACGGTATACGTCGAATATTCTACGGTGGCTGGCATTCATACCTATAGATCGTCATATAATACATATCAAATTATTACACGTTCGGAACATATATAATATATATCATCATAGTCGTGTGCGTGTTAAATGTTAGCCGGATCATAACATTATCATATTATGCTGATGATTTCGTCATAATTAATGGACATATGCAGGAAAACGTCTCGACTGCAGTTCGGCGACGAGGCGTGAGCGGGTCGAGAAATTAATATTTTCTTTCGTTGTCTTTTAATACGTATCTTATTGGTGCGGATACGACAGACATTTTAGTACACATGCGCAGACTGATAAATCGATTGAGAAATTATACGAGAAACTCGCGCAATATTGTGACGCAGCTCCAGAGTCATCTTTTATATATTATTATTTTTATTATTATTACTATTACACATTACTATACTACTACAAATACGTATATTATTATTATTCAGCTATAAATGTGTGTGTGTGTGTGTCTCTCTCTCTCTCTCTCTCTCTTCGTCCGGCGTTGCGCGTCTCGGTCGCGGAGCTTGTCCGCATACACACACACACACACACTATATAGTTAAACGAAGAATTCACGCGATGCTTTTTTTCTCCCGTTTTTTACTCAGGTCCGTCCGTCATACGGCGGCAAAACCGCATACAATATATACGCGCGTGCGTTTGTGTGCGTACACGTCTCTGATGTCGGCCGATTCAGCCGGCCTCCAGAAAACGCAACGCGCGCGTTCAAGAATTCTTGGCATTGCGCGGCCGGCCGGCATAAAGAAGAAGAAAACGACCGCGTGCGCGCGGCGGCAACCTGCGGGCAGCTATTCTGCGGTGTCTACAGGTGGTGGGGGCGAGGGGGCACATTTATTAAAAAAAATAATATATATATATGATATATAACAACAATATTGTATTTTCTCTATATTATATATTAGATTATACCATTAAACTCTTCTTCTCATATCACACCTGATAAACCTGTTTAGACCCAATAAATCGTATAATACAAATAATTATAATGTGCAGTGCTCCGTTTTGGAATATGTATCTTTTAAGCAGTGCTCTCGGATCCACATAGGTGGATAATTATTGTTTCTCGTAGAGCGTAAATTCTCGTGCTCTGAACCATTATTCTCCCGTTATTTTTTTTTTTTTTTTATCCCCATAAAATATTGTCCTCGCTATAGCTGACAGAAGATTTCAATTTTATAATATAGTCACGGTTAACATCAGGTAAATAAGCCTCTCCGTAACATTATTTATTTTAAAGTTAATTACTTTTTGTTCACACAAGGCATATTATCCTTTTATCGTAGTCCATTCCAGTATGCACCACTTCTACAGGTGCAGTGCAATCTAGTGTCGTCACATGAACCCCGATTTTTGAGGTCAACCGGCCCGGACCCGAACCAAACCGCACTTGCAATTATTAAATCAATTAAAATCGTTAATTACAACGTAATAATATTATTTACCATGAAGCGGAATCGATACCGATATATATATTATATTTTGTAGCGCACTCGTCGCCGTTACCGCTCTGTATAATATATATGCATCGCCGCACAGTTGTGCAGAAATGCGGTTTGTTTATTATTATTAATACGTGAGCGCGTTTGCCTATACGCGCCGCGGTAGAATGTGCAGCCGGCAAAAGAAAAGCGAAACGACTATCACTGCCGCCGTCGGATTTATTTTTCAAAGTGTATACCAAAGTCCCTTTGTCCGCATGCCGCCACCGACGCCGCCGACGGATATCGCTCCGTTACCGTTGCGAGTTCTGACCCATATGTCGTACCGACCTATAGTCTGCACAGTAGCTAGGAATTTCTTTCCAGGGAACTTAATTGACCGATAAAAAAAAAAGGTCATCAGCAGGACATCGCGACGAAAAATATTAATCCGCTAATTTCCGTTACGGCCGTTTTTTAAGGGGGGGGAGGGCTTGAGGCTTATTTATTCTCCTAAATCGCATCGGGTTAAATATGAATTTGCACTCGGGGATCATATTCCAGACTGGAATCGCGGCCGAAACTCCAATCTCTCCCGCCACCCAGCACTACAGTACCCGAGAAAACGCTAAGTTTTCAAAACGGCATAAGTGTGGTACAAGAGTAACATTACTGTTGTCGTCGTATCGCGACGAATATATTGTACCTGCGTGTATATCCGTAATAATATATTATGACATGCGCCTGCTTATACTATATAAGTAGTACCTATATAATACGTCGGATAATGATATATACCCACCGCTGCCACCGCCATTGGTCGTTTTTTTTTTGTTTTTTTACGTACAGCCGTTGAATAAATCACGAAACCTGAAACCGGCGGCGGTCCACAAGTCGTTGTAATAATATATTATAATGTATTATTATTTTTATATATGTCATGCGCTGTTCGTATATGAACCTATGGTTTGAGTATTTTATAGGCGCACGCGCGTTGTATATATTATTATATAATATATTATATTGACACGTATCCCGCGCGATTTGTCGCAGCGGTGGCGGCAGTGGCGGCCGCGTGACATGATAATATAAAATAATACAATATAACAATAATAATGCGTCGTGTAAACCGTTGTTTACAAATCGCGCTCTCTGCTTTCAAAAGACCGTTTAATTCCACGATAGATTCCAATTAAATTACCGATTATTCGAAAATTTGAAACCATCGTGGACCAGACGTTCCTATATAGATAGATTTTTTTTTTTACGAGGCATAATTAGCTACTCACACAGACCCTATAATGTATAGGATATAGATCGATATGAATGCGTTTTTAATTTGTTAACGAACGAGATCTCTCAACCATATTATATGCGGTATAAGACACCAAGATATCTTGTCATTGTTTCTGTGTTAACCATAATGGAAAACATGGTGCCCCCGGTAAATGTATATCAGCATGGAGGGGGAATAATAATATCAAACGCCTAAAAATACATTAAAAAGAAAGTATTTATTCACTGTAAATTATAAAATACATCAGAAATCAAAACTGTTTAGGTACTTATGCTATAGTTATTCGATTTTCGAAAAGTCCGAGTGGGGGGGGGGGGGCGCTCAAATGTCCTGTTTCGCGAGTATAAAATATATTAAAATAATATTAATATCGTATGGGTACATATGCGGCGTACGTTACGCGTACCTTTAATACACCTGTAACGAAATCGTTAATGTGGTCCCGTTTTTTTGTTTGCCATTTTAACACCTCGTAAATTTAAATACAATACACGCCGCGATCTCTGCAGACTATGCGTATGTATACGACACCGATGTATACATAATATAATACGCGTAAATAATACATTATACATATGTGACGGACATATATATACATACATATAAGCACATACAATATATACATATAGGTACATACAATACGTATATGTGTGAGCAGGAGAAAAAAAACACACACCAATTAACCACATCTGTTCTGCAGTTCGAGTGTGTGCGCAAACATTATAATAATATGTGCGGTATATAATACACGCATCATGTATATAGCAACCACGCATTAATTTGCATGACTTAAAAGTCGTCGCGTCGAATGTCCCGCAGCGGAGTCTATAATATTGCTCTATTATTACTATTATTATTGTTGTTGTTGTTGTTGATGTTGTTATCACTATTATTATCTTTTTGATATTAATTTTTATCGCTGATAACGATTTAGGTGGGTGTATATTAGTATTGCGACTTAGTAACGCGAAAGCGCAGCAGTAGCCTTATGTATTATGTGATTTACGAATGATTCGCTCACGCTCATCTTTATACATTCAGAATATTATAACAAAGTATATAATATACATGAATCGCTGTGTAATAAATCCGTGATAAATGATCGCAATCCCGAGCCGTAGCCCGTAGTTGAAGCACCGTGTAATATTATAATTTAAAATATCTTATGTGTAAGTTCGTAAGTGTACATGTGTTGACGTGCAGACGATTATTATTATTATAACTATCGTTTACAGCCAATCGGCCCGTTTATATGTTATGAATACCATGGTTTATAGTTAATAATAATGTAAAATATATGCAATTAGCAATTACGACATTATTTCATTATGTACGCATAATAGGCATAAAAAATGTCTATACAATGGAGCGTTTTATTTAAATTTATTTATTAAAACTATAATATATCATGCATTCATGCGCCTTAATCGCCTTTAAACTGGTATCGTTAAACGTTAACATACACACTTACAAACATTCTAACATCGAGTAAAATGAGCTTATACATAATATATTAAAATAAGTTTTAAACGACGGTGTTATAAATATATTTGGAGGAGGGTTGGGTGGTGACAAATTGAGAAAAAGTTCCGTTTTATAATGATATAATTGAAGTATAAAAATTAAAATGTCGTTTGAATAAAGTATGAAAACTTAAATAAAATCATTGTAATTATTGTTTTAAGAGTGTTTTTATAGGATACTATACGCGAATCATTTTAATATACATTTGTCAAACTCTATCTAGGTGTATGCGGCTATATATTATGGTTCATTCCTAGTTCACTCCACATTATAAGACACAAATAAAATAATTTGATGCTATACAATTTTTTCGTCGTCCGATTTTGAATTACTGTGATACTCTCACACAGACCCGCCTTTAATTACACTAAATTTTGTTTTTTTGCCAACGCCTTTTTTACGTCACACATAATATTATACATCATATTATTGTCTATAAAATTATGTTTCGTACTATACAATATAATATAATACTAACGTGATAATTATTGTGCTTGTTCCAGGTAAAAATATGGTTTCAAAACAGGAGAAGTAAATACAAAAAAATGATGAAAGCTGCGCAACAACAAGTGTCGACCCCGTCCAATAACAGCAGCAACAACGGCGGCCCTGGCCACATGTTGGGGGGCCCCGGCGGGGCCAACACGCCTAGCATACCGAACAGTCCTCCGCCGTCTGGCGGCCTTCTGGGCGGTGAGTGTCGTTGTTTCGTTATTATAATCACTATTATTATAATTTAATACTACTACTATTACAATTACTATTATTATTACTATTGAACAATAATTATTATGATACTATATTTTACGTTATAATGTTAAAATTATTGTTATTCGACAAATCGCGGTACAAAAGGATAGATAATACACCAGACGAAATTCACCCAAAACCGGGAGTACCTACTTGCAATTTTTTTTGTTTCGTAACTCTCCATTGCGTCGTGTTCCACCGGAGTCTATACGCAGTTTACGCACGACATATCATATATTTTTATAGGAATTAATTTAACTAGAGATAGAGAGGGCTTAAAAAGTTAAGTAGGTACCTATTTATAAAAAGACATTTTTACCCATTATTCAAATCACGCAAACACAGTATCAATAATCGGTCGTAAAACTTATATATAATCGACTGTGTTATACACTTATACCTATTGTAAAACCGATGATTTCATTTTCGATTCTATAATGTACCTAAACCAATAACTTCTAATGTTTACAATAAAATACTATTTAGATATCCGTTATCGTTAGTTTGGAATGATCCGGTCGTCATTGAACATTTCCGATTCGTTGGAAAATACATGATTTGTACCCACTAGTGGCGTACCTAGGGTTGTCAAGTGTAGACCCCTCCCCATTGAAATTTCTACGTTAAAAATGTTTTAATAAGAATTTAGTAGAAACTTACATACTTAAAATGTTGCTTTCAAATTCATCACCGTTATATAATAACATTTTTTCGTCATAACATTCGTATGAGGGGCGCCGTTACCGAGAGTAGACTTTTTGGTTTTTCCCGAATTCGTTCTCGCCATCTCTTGTGTACGGGATTTATAAATAATTTCGCGTACACGCGAACTCAATAATATTATTTATACGACTACAGGACGCTGACGGTGATTTACCATACAGAACAATATATTATGCTAATATTATTATAATTGTTGTTGCGTATATTATATTCACATGCTAATAATGGTGGTTTGGCGTGATAGAAGCAGCGACGGGGGCGTCCACCGGAAAGTTATTCCCTTGTACGCGGGAAAATGTAAGCTCGGGAACCGCAGCCGAAGGGCGACGATTATATAGTGACAACGACGTGCGACGTGCCCCGGTCGCGTATAAATTGCTATAAATTGTGTTTGTATTTCACTCGGGTCGAGCAACCTTATATTTTTTAACTATAAATAAAAAAAAGGATTTCGGATCTGTGTGATTTCGTTCTAGTTATTGTTTTTAAATCCGTTATTCTAATGTTTTTCTTACTTGAATAATATTTATTCGTATTAGTATGGGTATCAAAAAAATAAAAACGATATTGTGCGGTCAAAGTTCATCTCTTTTTTATGGTCAATTATTATGTATAACTATCGATGGTTTTTTGTTCATATAACTACAGCAGCCTGTGCGGTTCTTTCCCGCGCCAATCTGTTTTTCTGTATAATTTTGTAATCACGCAAAAAAACCAACAACGTTGCTGAAGTAGGCTCACCGTTGTATCTATAGGTATACATTATATATATATATATAATTGTACTTTGAATGAGAATATTCAATATACCTAATATTTTCCTCGACGTTTCATTAAAGTTGCCTATATAAAACTCCTTAAAAAACGGTTTTGTAGCTTCCTCTTAGTAATACAATATTATATTGTTATAAAGTAATATCGTTATACTATATTAAATTAACATAAACCGTTTTGAATATTTTCTCGGTTTGTAAATCCGTACCGTGCGTAAAAAACAGCAATAATAATAAAAAACCACGCAACAATATTATTATTATTATTATTATTATTATTATTATTATAATTCTACACTTATCCGAGATAATATGCATACGAGGCCTATAATACGACGCTGCGGTGCCAGCACACACGAGTGGCGAAGAATTACTTCGTTGTGTATTATATACCGCCCGACGTATACGCGCGCGCGCGCTCACACACGCACACACGCACACACACACACACACACACTATATAATATATATATAGATATATAGATATATACGAAAACAATAGCTGGAACAGGATGGGTCTGTCAAGTGACCGTGGGAGATTGCAACTGTTTCGGTTCACTGACTATACGTCGTTCTACCGACTGAATGTGTTGGTGTGTGTGTGTGTGTGTGTGTGTACGACGGTGGACGTCTACCGTTCTACCTACATATAATATGTATAATATGTGTGTGATTCCCCCGACAACGCTTCGTTACTATATGATATGTACGTTTTTTTTTCTTCCAAGTCCGTTTCATTCATTCCATCATCGTTTCAGATGCGGTATATACATATTATTATATTTCCTGCGTTACGCGCGTGTACGTTTTTCCACCTCGCCCGAAAATCTCGCACACGACACAATAATAATATAATATGTTACATATTATTATGATTATTATTATTATTACGCCGTGTGCTTGCCGTACATGCGTAACGATGTCTGCATGACGAGTCGACGATGACGGTACGACCGGTAAAACGAAAATGTTAATAATGCGGCGTTTACGGTAATGTCTGACATTATAAGGAGGATTTCGCATTAGATTGAAAAAAAACAGAAGTACTTGACGTGGTATATTAATAGACTTTCAATAAATCTATCCAACTATTTTAATTTTAACGTTTGAACGAAAAAAATAACCTCCTCAAAGATTTGCCAACTGTAATGAAAATGGTATCGTAGGGGTTGGGGCGGTGGTCTGACAACCTGTTTGCACCATCCGTGAATACAGCACTTTTACTTGTATCTAGTTACATTTTCCTTTTGTAATTATAAGAAAATTATTTGAATATCTGCTTGGATATTATAGTCTATGATATAAGACATATATAATTATAAAATAATATTATAAGTGTATCTACGTGTTTTAAAAATGTTGAGCTTTTATAATATATACTTATATCAATTGCATCGGCGATCTTATATACGACGACTCTCGGGTTAGAGCGTGTATTATAGCTAAAGTATATGATATTATATGTACGCGGATAAAACTTATCGATTACTTCCGGTTCAAAACGTATTCTCACTCGTTTCCATTCGCCATTTTTCCACATCTCGTGACCGCCGCGTCATTAAATACGTTATACGATAATAACAATAATAATATGTAATAGGTAACTCTAATAATAATATGTGTGCAGTGCGTGTCTCGTGTACACACGACAGTTACACGCGAGTAACGTTTACATCAGACTACTACTTGTGAATAAGTAATGTTATGGTGGGTTATTTAATGATATACATTTGGCGAATAGGAAATTCTCGTTATCATCACGCATCGAATTGTACTTGGGTTAAAAACATCAATACAACCTTTCTGCATTTGCAAAACTGTAATTTATAACATTATAATATCATATATTATCGTTTGTTGTACAGTAAGTACTTCTTAACAAGAGGGGAGAGGGGAGGCAACAATATAAATAAAACATCGATATGGCGTGAATTTTTTATTCGCTCGTCGAATGTTAAGCAATTCATCATCCCTCCGTCCTAAAATTCCACTTGATCCCCGCATTTGACAAAGGATTGTGCTGTATTGTGCACATATATTGTGTATACTGTAATAATAGTAATTGTGATGGTAAATTACAGGAAGCCCATTGCGCAATAATATTATTATTACATAAATATCGTGTTTGGCACGCGCTTGACCGTTTGTTTTTTTTTTTCTCTTTACCTCGCAGGTAACGGTTCGTCGTCCGGCAGTCAGCCGAGCCCGACCGGAGGATACATCGGCGGCGGTGGCGGTGGCGGCGGCAGCGGCGGTGGCGGTCACGGTGGCCCCGGCGGCATGGGCCAGCACGTCGGCAACAGTCCGACGCCCAGCTCGACGCCGGTGTCGTGCGACATGTCGCCAGTGCCGCCGGTACACCACTCGTCGTCCGGCGTTTCCGGTTCGCCACCGGGCGTCGCGTGGGACATGAAGCCGCCGAACCTGCAGGCGTTGGCCGGCAATCCTCATCACCACTCGCATCATCCGACCGCCGGGTACATGCCGCAGTACAGCTGGTACCAGGCCGACGGTCCGAACCAGGGCCTTCTATCGTGAGTACCAACAAATACCATATACCTAGATTATGTACAATTTGTTTTGTTAAGTACCCGGATTGGTTAAGATGTTATATAAATCGTTTATTGTGCCTGTAATGTCGGTTTTTTTGTGCATAATATAATATAACTAATTTTCGTTACAATACTACACTAAAGAAAAACAACATGACAACAACTTACTATCGACTTACTTTCAATAAATTGTATGTTTTATTTTATGATTAATAAATCAATCATTATTTTTTTTTTTTGCTTATAAACGATGTCCCATTATTTATTGTATACTATTATGATAAAATTACTTCGCGTAATAAATAATGTACTAATTTATCAACATTGCATTTTTTTTTTAAACTTCCCACGTACACGTCACATTATGAACTTCATAGTTTCTTCGTGTGAACTGTATATTTTCAATATAAATATAAATAATATTAATTTCATAGTGTGAGATTGTATTAGAATTTACAACCACTAAATTGTCTTTCATTTCTGTTTAGTAATTATTGAGCCGCCAGCGATCGATTTCGCGGCGTAATAATGTACTTTTCCCTTCAAATACCGCAAAACTGCACAACAATAAAACGGTACATTGATTTTCCGCCAAATTGAACTCGTAATTAGCAATCATTCAAGCGGTTGGTCGGCGGCCCAGTCTCTTGGTCCTTACAATCGTAAACAGTATACTTACCTACATATATTAAATGCTCTCGAACCGTGAAAAACAACGTCTGGAATAATGGGTTGAAACTATGTCATCGAACATTTGCGTGATATACATATCTATTAAACTAATAAAAGGACAATTATTATATTCGTCGTCAAATACAATATTATGTAGACGGTCGGATGCCAAAATCATGATTTATTAGATTCAAATAATAATGGTGCGATCACTTTTTTGTTTTTTATGATAATATAGTAGGTATTATGTTTGATCATCGATTGAGGTTTTTCTCCCATGGTTAAAAATACGAATTTCTTGAGTTCAAATGTAGTTTGTGTTTTTTAAAAATATTTTTGAGTTGATTTAATATTTGGGTCGGCAAATTCTGAAGAAAATTGAGACATATTATTCTGTACACGCGTTTCTGTTCACGCATTCTTCGATTGTATACATTAAAATTTCAGCAGCAGTTTAATGTTCCTAGAAAAGTACTTTAAAATCTATACAACTTTTCATATGCATATGTATATTTTTATGGCCACTTTAATTTTTACTGTGTCTTATACTTTTATCTTTGCGTTATTTATTCGGAAATAATTTTTTTTATGTCGCTTTTTTTATATGTATGCATATTTTAACTTTTTAATACATATTATATAGGATGCTTGAAAACATTTTTAGTACACTAATATGCGTGCATGATATTATTATATGAATCCGGGCTTTATATCTAGACCAACAATAATATAATCTGACTAACGACGTTATACCTGTACGACTGGCGTTTACGACGAATCCGATTTATCGATCTCTGTTGTAGCCCTCTCTGCAGTATATATATGTATATACGATATGCCTATATTCTATACCTGTAGGTACATATAAAAATATTATGGTCTCACCTTTTGGCTTCTTCTCCGTCGGCCGTCTCGTTCGCGGGACAGATCTCGTCTACACAAGTCTGTTACGTGTATACATATATATATATGTGTTTTATAATGAAATCCGTCATGGTTACTCTTCAGTACGCGTGGTATACATAATAACATGATACATATTATATGCATGTATACAATAAATATACCATAACCGCGGTCACGCCGCTACTGATGCCCGTCGCCACTCCGGCGGCGGACGTCCCGCGGTTTCTATAACTAAGCAGAAACAATTCGATTAAAACAAATTTTAAGAAGATAAAATAAAAAAAAGAGGGATGGCAAGTGTTGGGTGTCGATTGTGTGTGTGCGCGCGCGCGGACGAGCGAGTGATTGATGACGACCGTCCTCGAAAAGGTTTCTTTTTCGCCGCAATTTATTTTATAAAATATAATATAATAATATTGTTGTACACACCTTACCCATATTATGTGTAACGCGACGCATATTGGATACGTATATACAGTGTGCGCGATGTGATATACAGCTGTTTCGCATTGTACTGCGGCGACGGCTGGGCCTTTTTAGTGTGGTGAGCGCCGCCCGTCCGCCAACGCCGCCACCGATTAATTCGATTAATTAAATAACTGGGTAGAGGCACATTAACCTTTAGTGTTGTATACCTACCGGCTAAACCTACGTACCCACCTCTACCCTTTATCCCTGCCATCCACGACACCCCGATGTACACAGAATTTTTTATTTCTCATTTCGCAAAAACCTCGATACGGTAGAACCTCCTATATATACGTAGATAATTCGATCGTTCGTGTTTGGTGAGTCTATAAGTGCAATTATGGAGTTGTGGTGGAGATAGGGTTGACTTGATTTCCAAATTGCACCCTCAAATTCTAAAATTAGAAATTAGTATTTGTATTTTTAATTTTTAAATGTTTATGACATTAATATGGTAATTTTTTTTTCTTTAAGAAAATATAATCATTGATCGATCATAGTACTTAATGAGATATCCACCAAAAAATTGTTTGTTTGTAAAATATCACGCGTATAGCCGTATCGGTACACATTGTTTACTCTTCGATGATTACTCCTATATGAGTGAAGAGTGTTGGAAATATCAGAATCTTTCAGGGCTTGCAAACGTTATGATAACGTTATGAATTTATGATTATAACGTTATATTTGACAACAAAACGATTGAAATTTGTAAACGTAATTATTACGGAAAGCGATAAGCAAAAATAATTAACTACCACAAAACAAAACATAACGATTAACAAAATACATAATTATAATTATACATCATTAAACAAAACATAACGCAAAATGTAATTTATAGAATTTCATTGAATGAAAAATAACGAAAAACGAAATAATTTAAAATCCATTAATTTAAAAGTTATATTGGTTTCGTAGAAATTTTTATTTCATATATTCAGACATTAGAATTGATTGTATTATATCGTATTTATATGTATATAATTGATTGTATCCAGGCCATTACCTGCCGACATTAGTTATTATTAATACATTTAATGGGTATACCATTATTCTAAATAAGTCAAAACTGCATAACGTTTTAATTCTAAATAACGATAAACGCATAACTTGTATAACGTTTTAATTCTGAATAACAATAAACGCAAAAATGTTGTAACGTTTTGACTGTAAATAACATAGTACGGATAACTTTTTCCAACTGCAAGTCCGGAAATCTTTACTTTTTCGTTCAATTCCCTGTAACTGATAAGTTCAATATTAATTAATTATATCATGTACATCATACATAATATTATTTTTATAACAAAATGGTCCAAACACCCTAGGTGTCTCTCTACTAGTGTTATGTAAATTAAAAGTTTTAGCTATTCACAATATGTAAAACGTTCAAAAAAATCAATCGGATTGACCGCGCCAAGTAGTATAATGTACGTAAATGTATAATATAATTTATTATATTATATTATTGCGAATTGTATTAATAGTAGTGTGTATTATACTATAGTAGTAAATTACATATTTAAATGACATTCCACGGGTGCGTGTACACGTCGTATTGTTTTTCTTTTAAATTATATACGAATATATTATAATACATAATATATTATTATCATACATGGTTACCTGCTTACTTACCCATGTGTATGTGTGTGTGTGTGTGTGTGTGTGTGTGTTATTCCAAATGTTTTTTTTTCTTTTATAATAATTATATATCGTTTACACGTTCTGCGAATAGTGCTTCAATTTCTTGTTGCTCGCATTTTATGCGTTATATCTATGTATACTATTATTATTGTTATTATTATTGACTGCAGCCGATGGCTATAAGTACGCGCGTAGTACCTATGCAATATAATGGTCCGATAAACAAGAAAAATAGGTTCTTGGTTTTTCCCCCGGAGAAAATAACGGGTAAAACAGCGGTAATTGGAGGAAAATTAGGAGAGAAATCGATCCGTAGAAATACGGCGTGCAGAATACGTACACTGCACAGATATTTACGGCGAATCAGCCGTATTTACAGCGTTTGAAACATGCTAAAGTCGTCATCCGCATTAAACAATGTTTTTTTTATGTGGTTACGACAAAACTTAAAATAATAATGATAGACGCAGAACGAAAAAATTCGTGGAAATATCTCGCGAGAGGGAAGCCCGTGCGATTAAAAAAAAAAAAAAAATCGTAATTTATGCAAAACCCGTAGCCCTGGGCCCGAATCTGATTATGTCAAGACTACCGAAGTGAAAGTACTTATATGTATATATTATATTGTATACACGTGTCGTTGAACGTTTTTCGTTTTAGGGTATAATATAGGTACGATCATTGCACGTTTTTCAAGGACCGCGGGCGCGACCTTTGATTTTCTTAATGTGTTCGCAGCCACAATATTGCATTTTTTTTCACTTTCTAATATGATCAAATATTATATTATTTTAGTCGAAAAAAGTAAAAATAAGTATTATTATGTTTCAACGCAGCTCGTAGATAAAGCTATATAATAGTGCGTTTAAGTTATTATATTGATACAACGCTTTTCACAAAAATAATCACTATGCAAATGAGTAGTAATGTGGACGTCTCGTTGAAATATATACGCCTCGACATCGTATTATAATATTTACTCGTTTAGTGGCGACTGCTGTGTGGGTGAGGTATATATTATCGTATAGGCTATACTATTGTGAGCAGGGCCACAGGCCACGACACATATGCGGTTATTATAGTGTCGCGTTCGATTTAAATCATAGACACGCGAGAAATTGAATTATTACATAACATTGTTCTGATATCCCACGAAGACTCGTCATACTCAATATTACACGATACATACCTCATCCATGTAGGTTCGTTTTGCGAAATTCCGTAGATCTGGCAAAAAGTAAATTTCAAGAAAAGTTCCGTGCACCAAATCAATTTCCCTCTGCATAAAAAAAGTTCTTAAGCCGAAACGAATATGTGTGTAATATAATATAATATACGCAAAATATACCGACAATAAATTTTACGATAATTGTGTGGCTTAAGTTATGTTTTGGTTTCGTTCGGATGCGTATGATAACAATTATGTTCTTTAAATTCTGCAGCTCGCCCATTCGTGTAAATCTCGTAGCTGTAGGCCGAGACGTGTATATTATATAATCACACCTACGATACCTAAAAGTGTTCAGGGGCCACCGGCTTTGAATATTTTAGAATTTAAATTTCTAAATACACGTCATGAATCATGATGTACAGAGTACGCCGCACTCGTTTTTTCTCCATCATGTAACGACACAAATGTCTCAAAGATTTCCAAGAGATCAAAATATTATAACGAGTTAAATGAATTGTCACTGCTGCGTATGTTTTCTATTTTTTATGTAATTCCAGCTATAAAGGTATGATGTGTATATTATATAATTTATTAGTATTTTTTGCACCCCGCCTTTTTGTTTACATAGTAATTTCTGCAGGTGTGCGTTGCAAATGTCCAAAATGAATGTCCATCGATAATATTGAGATAAGTGTTGGTAGATAACATTCGCCAATGAACTAAATAACTTATTATCGTAATATAATATATTAATAATCAAATATCCAAAGTTCATTTTTTCTTCAGCTTTAGTACGATACAATATGTTGTTTGTTTATGGTTTTTCAGTTATAAAAAAATGGCATATACATTCAGTCGAGTTTCGATAATTTTCAACAAAATAGTTGCGTGATTAGTAATATACAAATTTGTATTCTTCAAATAAACTTGATCAAACTAAAAAATCACTTTCCCAGGCTTGGAAAAACGAGTCTTATTATACACCGCAACGTATACAATAATATTATATAATATAGAGGCACCATTTATCATCAAAAATCTTAATCCCAGGGCTCCAAACGCAAGTATAAAACACAAAACGCCGTCGATTTTCGAACAAGCGCCTAATGTCATTATTATTATTTATAATTATCATCATCATTATCATTATCATATTATACCGAAGAGAAAACGACGTGATATAGTACGGCACATATATATATACCTATGTATACGATATTATTTTATAGTGTATATTATTATTATCATCTATTATTATATTATACTCTTTCGTATTTAAAACATTTTTACATTTTTAATGCTGGTAGACAGATGTTTGACAGTTTTTTCGCAATATGGGTACAGTGACCTTCTCCGCGCACTATACCTACACAGAAGAGACGGTACTGAATACAATACGACTTTTTTTTTCTTTTTTCTCTTTTTTTTATCCATTTTGTTTCAGCATAGTTATTTTTCTGTATACACATACACACTCACTCACATACACGGTTTGTATACATCAGTCGGCGGCGGCGTGCCTATATAGGTGGTACGTACGCATACCTATCTCTCGAAATCGGTCGGTCAAACATACAACTAGTGCGCATTATAATATACAATACAGTACATTGTACAGAAATTAGTGTATACAATAATGATAATATATATGTATTGCATTATATTTGTATATTATGACCACCGCGGAACGGGAAATTACTCGTTTCGATATAAAGATACGTATAGGTTACCTGCGTACAGCATATATACCTATACGATTATTTCATAATAATATGGAACACTGGTTCCACTCGCTTGCTGTATGCCACAAATATTATATATAATATAAATATTTATACACTATAATTTACAATAGTTCAGGACTGTGTGCGATATATTTATAAAATATCATCCTGCGGGTATATTCTCGGAAATAACGATCATGGCAATCGTAAAAGTTAATAATTTCGTAGTTTGAAAACTTTTGCCAATTCGTATTCTTGAAAACTTCTGAATTATATACGTATGCCTATCGACTTAGATGTATATTAAATAAAGAAAAACGCGCGAAGCTCTGCAATTATACATCACAGTCGACAATTCATCACAGTCGATCGTTCTTCACCCAGTTCATCATAATAATAATAATATATACAAAAGCTCGTGATCGGTCTAAGTTGGTATAATTATCCGAATAGTTATATATCGAATAGCTTTTCAATTTTAGAATTGTGTTCTGCGATCGACTATTGACTTCTACATGTATGCCTAAACAACAACACAGGTCGCACGGATTAAGTTATTATTCAGACAGTTTTTTCACTCCACTTCGGGAAACTGTTTAATACGACTTTCCTTTCTCGTCTCTATCAGAGTCTGCAGCATCTGCAGCGAACGCAGCGGGTTGGAAACTTAGAACTTACTCCCGAACATCGCGTTTTCTATCATACGCGAGGCTATAAACAACTGAGGTGCGTAAATAGCGGGTTTTGGAACCATCGCCACACATATAATATATTATACCTAAGACCGAGTTCCAGCTTACACGTGTAAGTACAGTATCGTGTGCGTGTATAACTACAACCGTAGATCGTTACGTAGACGACGAAACAAAAAACGAAAACCGTATGCCGTGCGGTCGTTTCCGGCCTCGGCGAAACGTACAATAATATACATAATATCATATATATATATATACATGTATTTTACGATTTTTATTACTATTATTTTACTTTGTTTTCCGTTGAAAAACGATCGTATACAATAACGTTCAACAGCCAATGGCTGGGCGTCAAAAAGCAGCGAGAAATCAATTTATCATCAGCTCTGAATGGTTTCCCACGGACGACGACGACGACGTTTTTTCGTCGTAAAATACAGTGATGTTATATAAATATTACCCCTACACACACACACAAACTGTCCCGCACCAATGTATAATATAACCTACCGATATTATAATGTCATGTAAATGATCTCGTGAAAAAACTGAAAATTAAGAAATTGTAATTGTTTCGTTTCGGACAAAAAAAAAAAAAAATAATAAAAAAATACTGCGAATTATAAACCCAACATTAAAACTGCATTCCGAAAATTTCGTCAGCGAAACATGTGTCGGCAGGATCGGACGCGAGACACCCTGTATTCATATATTATATACCTATATTCGGGTCAGTAGCGCGTTCGTTTACCGCTCGTAACCCGCGTGTATAATAATGAATATAATAATATAATAAAATATAATATCGTCGAGAAAACGTAAAATAATAATTACACACGCACACACAAAGGTCACGGTGAGTTGGTCACGCCGCCGCCGCCGCCACCGTCGTAGACATTGACTAATGCCGAGACACTTGTTCGACCCTGACGATAGGAGCCGCGACGACGACGACCACGACGACGACGACGACGGCGACCGGACGTTGTATGTTATATGGGTAGAAATACCCACGCACCCACCAATCTACCTGCCACGGAGGGGAATTGTGTACCGACAAAAGTCCGTCGCCGCACAGCGCTAAAAAACAAGTAAAATAGTGGAAAAAAGTCTCTTCACAGGGTCTTGCACACGCGGCTCACTGCACCGTCGCCGTCTCGTCCGTTATTCTCGCCGCGTGTCCGTGGGCGCGTATTACGATATTATAATAATAATTAATAATTAATAATATTGCATATTTATACATATTTATTCATATAATATATATATATATATATATACATACATAGGTAGGTGCTCGTATTGTATATGATAACGCGTTGTATGCTGCTAGCGTGTATTTTTTCCACGGTCATATACTGCATATGATATTATTATTATAATTATTGCTAAATTTACAGTTTAGTATGCATATAATGTAAAAATGTATACATCGCACATATGCATATTATAAATGTACACACGCGGAACGCGGTTAATCGACTTGTATAGTATGTACAGTATAAACGTTATACCACTCTGGTTTTAAATACCTACACGCATATTATACCGCGGACATATTATTATTATATGCATATTTATATGATCGGAGCTGTGAATTTAATGCACTGAAAACATTTTAATTTGTGCATTCTGCACTATATGCGTTATACACTCGAAATGCACAAAACATGCTAAATTATTTTTTTTTAATTAAAATAAGACAATGCTTAATATTAAAAAAATAGATATATTTTAAACAAACCTCTGTCGATATCACGTGTTTTTTCTTCTTTACATAATGATCCATTATTAACTTTGTTTGTGTATAATTTCATCGTAAAAAGTGTAGGTATATTGTTTCGATTTAAACTTTTAAATCAAATGCAGTGCGTAATATTACCCTCGGTTTTTTCCTTAGGAAATTAAAGTCTAATAAATATACTGTCAGATAAAACGTTTACTGTTAAAAAAAAGGAAATTGGGACTAATCACGATCATTAGATTGTCCAAAGTAAACCATTAATATAAAAATTAAAAAGTATACCTAAAATACTTACTTTCCGAGCTTGACAAAATAGGACGTATAATATAAATCCCCCGCACTCAAGCCAAAGTTATAGGGGAAGGGGCAGCAGAATATTTCGAAAAAAATTTCTGTAGGTGATGCATTGTATTAAAAAAAAATGTATATTATGTTGTTATTTAATATTTTGTTGTGGCCAATAACCTTTGTAGTCAAGGCCTTGTATGTAAAATAAAAAAAAATATTTTGTTGTAACTTCGTCAAAAAAATATTGTTAAAATAATTTTACAGATATTGTAATATTAACCAATGTAAGACATGAAAAAACTACTAAAAGTTGTAGGTAGGTACTGGTGTATTGTTTTTTTTTTTTAATGTTTTTTTATTATCAGATGGTCTTAATATAATATACTAATAATATATATTATTGATAGAATATAATACTACCAGTTGAAAAATTGTCTAGGGATTTTAAAGAATCCATGCCTCCTATATTTTAATCGTGGATGAAATACGTTAGACGTTAGTGTATAGAATCACTGAACTGGATGATCCCGTATAACGATGTAAATATAATATTATGTTCAGGTTACACCTATATGAGTAAAATGTAACATGGCACGTCTACCGATTTTCGTTTATTGATCGAGTAGAAATTACGTCGTACACCTACTGTTTGTTGTTCATGTACAACACCGTGGGAGCATATAGGTACACGTGATTATATATAGGAACCTACATTTTTGGCGATTTCGTCGGGATACAATTATATTTCGATCATTTATATTCCTCCTCTATTATACAGGTACTTTTATTTTATGCAAAACTGTGTGTATCGTATTATATTTAAAGCTTTTCCGTCTATAAATCATATACCATTATATAGGTATACTAGCTGTGTATAACCGTGGTCATTATCCGTCTACCTTGTTAAAACCATATGATCTTCTAATATTAAATCGACCAATACACAATCGCGTTCGACTCCCCCAACGAGATTAGGTGTGTGTTTGGGGAAATATACAGGGGGCGAACGCGCTGGGCGGTGGTTGCGTCTTTGGCCGAGCACGTGTCGTCATCCACGGCGAAAGGTAGATAATAAAATGCCCACCTGCGTGGCTGCGCATATAAATCGCGAACGCTTTCCACACAAGGACAACGAAAAACCCGCAATCGCGCGGCATTGAAGAATATAATATACATTATACACGCAAAATATTACACTGTAAGTCGTTACGAAATACCTACCTATGTATATTGTATATATTATTTTGTGCGGGGAAAAACTACGATCGCGCAACGCTGCGTGGCAATCATAACGAGTTTCCCAGCGTATATAATAATAATATTAATATTAATGGTTGATACCCTCCTCCATCGTGTACATATGATAAATGCATGATATTATACCTATTGACCCACGCGTTTACGGTATAGTTTCGGTGCGTCGAAATAACGAGTGCATGCACTGCTCAATATATGTATAAATGCTAATAGGTGTGAGGTGTGATATATTATAATATAACCGCTGAAGGAATAAATTAGGTACGCGTAAATTATATTATAATATAATACTGATATATGTTTATTAGGTATGTAACAATATACGAATATGATAATATAGGTACAGTGAACAGTTGCGTTGTTAATAATATACCTTTAGTTTACATGTCACAACTCGTTTACACGCGTACGATTATAATTGCGATTTGAATTATATACGACTATAGGTGTAATATAGGCACTTGTATACGTAAGTACAAGGTATATGCAGAGAGAAAATCGTAAGATTTGATGAAAAACGCGCGTCGACGAGGCGATGAGACGCCTATGCTCTATATAAAACCTATATAATGTTATAATTTATAAATAATAATACCTACAATAAAAATAATAATAATAACATGTATCTAATATTTTAATGATGTATCTACGGGATGTGAGCGCGTGCACCATCGACGAAAAACCGTAATAAAAATAACAAATATCAATAATGACGGCGACGAGTGAAAAAACCGATATTTAAAAAATAGAAATAAAAAAATATGGCGGACATGTTCTCTGGCCAGACCTCTGTGCGATGGAAACACGTCGTCACGTCCGTATATTATTATATATAATATGTACCATGCACGTGAATGTAATATATTATATATATATATATATATATGTAAGTACGCCTACCCATTGCAGCCGGCAAATGAACCATATACTATTATATGCATGTGTAATATATATATATATATCTACGTGATTCAGACGAGTTGGCTCAATGTATATAATATATATATACGGATTATTGTATGTATACCATGGTAGATAAAATAATTTAATATCTACGCGTATGTGCCGCAGTGATGATAGAAAATTGTATCACGTCCGCGGAGCGCGATGCCGCCCGAAGACCCGAACGGGAGCAACGACGAGACCATCCTCATCACAAATCCGCTTTTAAATCCGAAAAAAATCGTATTATTTTTTCCTCCTCCTCCTCCTCATCCGATGACGACGACGTGCAATAATAATAATAAAAATAATGCATTACGTGCACATAACGTCATAACGCAACGGATTTCGTTTTGGATTTAATATGTATATTACGTATAGAGGAATAATAATATATTATGATATGTGTAATATGTGCAAAGTCATAATATGTACTTAAACATGCGAAAAATAATATCAAGGGTACTATACCAATTACCAGGTATATACATTCGTATGCACGCACATAAATATTCATAAATATATATATTCTTTCAAAGAACACTGCCTACATGATCGCTTATAAGATAGGTACAGCCCTCTAGATATTATTCTGATTATAGAAAAAAAACTCCAGTGAGAAGACGTTTTCGCGTGCATAAAATTAACTTTACGTAACATAAAATCACGGCAGTTGCAGTCGTCACGCGGGAAACCGAGTCCATGTTATGACGTAATAGTTTCATTAAACGATACGATGGTTAAAATGTTTGTTGATTGTTCCAACAGATTTTCAAATCCTTATAGCGTTAACACCATAAGGATTAATTCAAAATATGTTCATCAGTGTATAGGATGAATCCCATAAACGTTTCATTCTTGTCACAGCTGAAGGACCCACATGCTTTGTCTACTTCTATCACTTACATAATATCGTCGCTTGACCTATAGTCTTTATTTTGCTACATCTGCTAAAACTTACTAACTATAAGACTTAATACTACATTTTGATACACATTATACATATACATATTTACTTAACCCAGTTAATAGTTTTAATATTAATAATGTTAATGTTTATAATATATTATGCATGATACTACAACCCGTAACGGATAATCGACGTGTACAATTAATATTGTTTTATGGGTGTCGGTGCCGGTTTTTCCAATTTTCCGAAATTCTATCGAGTTTTAAAATTTGATTTTATATTTGAGTCTACTTATTACCTTAATTATAATAATTTTCCACCGATCAACAGCTCGTTACCTATTTAGGGGGGTTGTTACGGTGTATTATATCAACGAAAATGACATCACAGGAAAACTCTCACGCCCTGTAGAATAGTCGGATTTCGTTATTTTTTTTTTTTTATTTAAAAGTGGAGAATATTTTTCAGGAAAGATCAAAGGCTGCATTTTCATTTTACTTTAAATAGTGGTAGAAAACTACGTCTGAAAAAGAACAAGTATTGTGCATTATTCAAATTCATATTTTAGTTTCTATAATTATAATATTTTGAAAATCGGGCTTTGACGCGACCTGAAAGATGTCCTCTAATTTTAAATAAAAAAAAAAAAAATTAACGAAATCCGACTATTGTACGGGGTATGAGAGTTTTTCCCGTAAGACATATTTTTGTACTAACAAACGCACCCGTCTCTGATGCCCCTAATATTATAATTATGACAATATCATGTTTTTATAATGTACTCTGCACACGTGTGACCGGTGGTGGCGCCCGCGTCTAACGAATTCGGATTGTCATATTATTATAAGCGCATATTATTACATGTTCTACGGCACGGTGACAATACGTCGTAATAACGAAAGCGTGTGCCGCCCATGTACACGTCATCGCGATAATATCGCACGACAGGGCTACACGTGCGCACGCGCGAAAAATCGAATAATGATAATAATTAAAACGAAACGCACAGTTTTTCGCGGCGTGCCGTGACACACATTATGGCATTAGGTGCGGGCGCGATCGCCGCACGACGGCGAACCGTCAGGCAAAGGCCGATTTTACGATTCGTTAAACGCGACATGTGCCGAATGCCGTCCGCGAGAAGGGAGAGACTCGTTGGCGACGACAATATAACGTATTACGACGGTCATATGGGGCGACGGACGGAGTGAGGGGGTGATCAGAAGTCGCCGCCGCCGCGAAGAGCACGCGCGCTTTTCACTCGCACGAGCCCCCCCGCTAAACTTTTTCATTTTCCGCCCCCGTTCCCCGTCCTGGCACTGGTGTGGAGCGCGTTCGAGTACAATGCGGGGCTAACGACGACTCCTCCGGCAACCGTCGTCGACTTCCCGCATAATACCGCGTGAATACCGTGTGGTATTATATGGTATAATATTATCATTATTGTTCCGGTCCGGTCCGTCGCTACACTCGACAAAACTCGTACACAACAATATCATAATAGGTAGATGTATAATATTTAACTATTATTATTTTCAATTCAAGGGTAGTACACATATTGAATAATTTGAGAAAATTTATTATATCTGTGCAGTAAAAAAAACGTCGCTATTATAGTGCTATGATAAAATCAACCCAGACATACACCACAATTTGTAAAAAAAATCGGACTTAAGTTGTTGGCCATCCATACAAGTCATCGGTGTATTCCTATGTTATCATAGATACTATTATCTATTCCCAAATTGATTCACACCTATATTGAAATTATGTTTTTACCCCCCCCCCCCCCCCCCAAAGTCTAAGGGCGTTTATGGATCGATCAGTGACTGTGCTTTTTTCAAACCATTCATTGGACGGCACTCCTTCAACACAATATATTATTATCATCAATATTATTTATGTGGCTATGCGTTACAGCAGAAGATGACTAGACGGTTTTCTGTCGACACGGTTCATCCCAAACATGGCCGCGATCGTGATATGTATACCGAATACATATTACATACTTCACAAGAATAATATATTATTGATATTATGCATTTCGTTGCTCATCGATCCATCGATATAACCATAGTGCCTTAACCGGAACATTTATTGTTTTTTGGTAGGGGGGGGGAGGGCAGCGAATTGTTTTTTTTTAGTTTTGGTAATGCTAGAATACCTATACACCTACTTATTACCTATTACTTTATGACTCTCTTGTTCACGAACACACATGATATGTAAATACTTTTTTCTCAAACAATGAACATTTGGAAATAATATACTCAGCACCTCGACGCTCGAAGAACCCCGTAGGTAGTGTTATGTATATTATTGTTTATGTCTTATACGCTCATATTAATATGTAATACCTACCATTCATCGGTGTATAATATTACAATGTCGTTCGTGTAAATGGCGATTCGTGGTTAGATTGTGTCGTGTCGCACGCGACCGTATCTATAATATATATATATATTATAATATTATATTATTTTATGTGTATTTTTGATCTCATTCAGTTAATAGAGTCGTTCGACGACTGAAGTGCGCGCGCGCCAATAATAGTTGTCGTAATTAAAATATTTAGATATACATTTTGAATCATTACGTTTATAATATGTCGTCTCGTAGTGGACCACTTTACGCTTTAGAACTATTTCCGCATGTGTGAATGTCGATTAGTTGTATTTTAAGTGTTTAACACGTAATCCCCTTCACAACAAAATTAAAGTATTAATGATATTTTGCAACGAAATATATACGCAAATTCAATAATATTATTTTGGCACTGTGCATTGTTAGAACCTTGCATTGGGTTAAAGTATCCCAAAGGATGCAAACCTACAGAATTCATTATAAATCTAATATCGTCTGAGAAAATATATAGTATACAAACACATAAGTGAAAAAAAATCAATTACTGCAGTACTTGTGTATCCTTATTTCCATTAGGAGTACCTAAATCGCTTTTTTATAACTATTTATGTAATTATTATATTGCAGAACATTTTCGGTTCTAAATGAATAAATTTATTAACTCTCTGATCTGATAATTGTATATAGATTATTTTTTCTAATTGTATAATATTAACTTCTAATCCTCAAACTAGATCTAAGCTGTTAATATGCGTCTCGAAAATTCCAACGAAACGGTGCACTGAACCTGTATATTTAGAAATCCAATTCGTTCGATCTGTGGCCCGTCCGTAAAAAGTCACGTATTATTTTAAAAAATATATTTTTTTCGACAACTAGTACCCCACTAGGACGTTATTAACTTTCCATTTATATATTATATTTATTTACGAATTTACGCCGTTTTTACTTAATCGTCCATGTGTTTCGCCTTATTTCGATTGGATCGTGACGAAATACGTTTCAATGTCACTCGCACGCTATTTACAACAGTGGGAGGGGGAGATCAACTTATTTAAGAATAGAGATTTATTTTTAACGATTTTTGATCTTTCCGAGAACGCAGTAAAAGCAATAGAAATGTATTATAATATTATTTTTATATACAAACAGATCAATCGACCGTGTTATTATGATGCACAATACATACATGTTAACGTTCTCGAAATCATGTTTGATAAATATTGTGTTGTTTACTTTGCTTTATTCCCCGACACCGTATAATATATTAGCATTGAGTATAATATAACATCGTATATTATTCAATACATTATACTCAGCGATATTAATGTGGGAAATGATAAAATATGTTCAGTACAATTGATATCCTAACCTCAAGCCTCCGAAGACGGATTAACAATTTTTTTGTAATAATATACACCGCACTTTCGGACGGATTGACTACGACGACCGCGTTATATAATATATTGAAGTTCGGACAATACGTGATAGACAATAGTAAATTACTCCAAATATTCGACCCACGCCACACTGGGTCGTAAAGTAATAAAACGATCGCCTCTGTAAGTCATAGAATACGTGTAGAACCATACGTAGAAGTGGTCATGAAATCGGATATTATCTAAACATTTTCTAATCTTCTAAGTTTTCAACAATGATCTCACAATGCAGTTCCTTTATGACTTATGGTGTGCCTATATCTATATATTTCCAATACCATCCAGAGTACACTCCGGTAATGATTTTGAATTCCCCATACGAAGTGGACGAACGGTCTCGATTACTACATTTTAGAAGATGGCACTGAACATCCAATGTCGTCGCGGCAATTATATAGTAAAAATGAAAAACTAAACTAAATTTGTTTATAATACTTACAATATATTATTGTAGGTATTTAATTATTATTTCCTCAAAACGATATTGTTATAAATGTATGCGCATATACATCAACCGATCCACAATAGGGTACGACAATACAAAACGATTTATCTATTTTATCGAAACCGCGTCTTTGGAATATAATATATTATTAATTTACAATAACGTCGTCGTGCCGGAACTATAGTCGTATATTATATATCTATGTAGTCTCGTCGTACAGTGTTTCGTTTTGAAAATCAGTGACGTGGAATCTTGCTCCTTAAACGCCGAAAAATATATATTGTGGTCGTGTCGTCGCTGCAGCCACCGCCGCCGCCGCCGTGTATTGGACACGGTGGTTTTTTTTTCTTTCGTTTCATAAATACATTAATAATATAACAATAATCTATACCTATACATGTATACATTACACGTAGGTATATATAATGTGAGCGTAACGATCGTTCCGTATAACCGATTTTGTATAATATGCCTGCAGAGCGTTCCCAGCTAAAATCGACGGGGCAGAGACAATACACGCCGCGTATACCTGCCTACTACGTATGCGTATAATATAACAGACGATAGATGCAGACGATTATCTCTATTATATGTGGCCGCACACGGGTGTAATTTAACCCATATAATATACGTAGGCTAGATGAATAATATATACGACCAACTACGTCACATATGACGATCAGTGGTGTACACGCATAGGTGTAGGTAGGAAAGGAAGATACTCCAAATGTCGGTCCGTGAAAAGCTTTGGCCTCCTAATATTATACGTGCATATGCATTAAACGTCGTTTGAGAACTTTTGGGCGGCTAACCGTATTTTATGTTATAGCAGTGTTACAAAACCGCGGTCTAATAGTCCGTGCATCGTAAAATTGATAAAATCGATCCCTTTAGTATTGCAGCCGCATATATTATGTTTATATTTGGTGGTTTCAAACGGTTCACGACCTGTACACATACGCATACACTCGATAGAATAATAATAACGTCGTAACAAAAAATGTATATGCATACGTATACCTACATTTGATTATAATATTTTTGTCGTTTATTCGGTACATATATTATTATAGTATGTGTTATAACGAATATTTAATTCATCGAAAACAGTATAATTTCCATCGGTCGAATAATATACGTAGCGGTTGATAACATAATCGCATAATATATAGGTGATATATATTATATATTATAATATAATGTTTATTCCGTGTGATTTTAATGGTCGTAAACATGTATAACATACGTCTGCAGAACGTATTATGGGTACGAAAGTATAATATAGCTGCGGGTAAGTCGCGCAGTCGGCGATAAAACCAATGGGACGACGTTGTGTGCCTCGCGGGTGCCTGCTTATAACATAATAGTGATATACACATTATATAGTTATATACCGTACCGTGGCCGAGCACAATCTCGACATGTCAACACAAACACACACACACGCTCGTTGCGTTTTTTATTATTATTTTATTAATCACGGAATAGTATAATAATAATAATATAATATATCGTGCAGTATATAACGTCACGGGTACGTGCGCACACTGCAGGTCCTAAAACGTTGTTTTTTCCGTCGATTTTATGTAGGTACGTTCTAGCATTATAATAATAATATAATAATATCACCTATGAACATAGTATACCACCTGTATGAGCCTGTATAATATGTTGGTATGAATTTTTTCGCGCTCGTAAAATGTTGGATTACTATCGTAAAACTATTATCTCGAATCGCCCTACATTGGTGTGATACCTCTGCGCCTCGTGCGAAGATCCATATTGCATACGGACGATAAACGCCCGGCCGCTGAGTTTTTTCTATACCGCCGAGCTAGGCTGGACCGCGATAACCGGGTTGTTTTGTCCGCCGTGATATTATATTATTATTATTATTATTATTATTATTACCGTAGATATAAACAACAAATACTAGAAACAAGAGCATTCTTTATGCTGCGCAAATGCAATATTGATTGAAGTTAACAACCATATATGGTATCTTTATGTTCAATATATATATATAACCATATATATGCAATGCGCAGGTAATTTTTGCATTTTGTATGAATCAATATACATACTAATACACCTTATCTATGGTTAAATATTGCCTCCCTGGAAAATGACAAGCGACTTCAGTAAGACAAGACGGCTAATTATTATCCATCGTATAATATATTATTATTATTATTCATTAGGTATAACGCGCGTAAAGGTACATTTGCCCGCGTAGCGTAAACCAGTGGAATAGCACCACATCGTACAGCAGAATTCGAATCTCGTTTGAGAATTATCGCTCTAAGAACCAGATAATCGATGGATTTCGTCTCGAATTGTGTTTGGTTTGCGATCGTTACTGCTTAAGAGGAACAATGACCTACGGAAATCGCCCCATAAGGAATATGCTATCCGAAAATTATATTGTTTAACGTCATCGCTGCGTCCAAACAATATTATTATACTATAATCATATCACGTCCCACCGTTTGTCGGCCTCCACGTCAATGGAAATCGTTTAGAAATCAAATTAACAACAGCAACAATGTATAATAACCAGGGCCTGCATTTGAAGAAAAAAATTCCGTTTTATGTTATTTAGAATTAAAATGTCACACAATTTTTGCGTCTATCGTTATTCAGAATTAAAACGTTATACAAGTTTTGCGTTTATCTTTACTTAGAACAGTGTTAATACTTATTAAATGTATTAATAATAACTAATTCAGACAGGTAATGGCCCGGATACGGAATATAATATAGTACATTTTAATTTCCATATGCATAAAATAAATATTTCTACGAAATCAATATAACTTTTAAATAAATGGATTTTAAATAATTTCGTTTTGCGTTATTTTTCGTTCAATGATAATACATAATTTATTTTGTTAATCATTATGTTTTGTGTTGCGGTATTTAATTATTATTGATTATCGCTTTCCTTTATAATTACGTTTACAAATTTCAATCGTTTTTGTCAAATATACCGTTATAATCATAACGTTATAAGAACGTTTGCAAGCCCTGATAATAACGAAACTTGAACAGTTCACCGAACAATAACTAAACGGGTCTTTCAACAGCGAATACACGAAAACCCTATACGTCCGATTTTATTTTTCGAACCATCGTCAGATTCCGAGGAATATATAATATTATTAAGTAATCTAGAAATCTAGAAATAATGAGTCACGTCGATTCCGGGATGTCATCGATATAATATTATCATATTATTTTCGTTGATCTGTACAACATAACTGATAAACGTTCTTTGAAGTAGATGACGTATGGGAGAATAATTTCTGGAATTTCTTAAAACAGATTTCCAGAAAATCATGAAATATAATGATTGAGATTCTACAGTTTTCGGTCATATTATCTTCACTGTACAGTACAATATCGTATGGGTAATCGGGACAATCGGGTAACGAATAATAATGTTATTGTGGTTAAATCTAGATAGGCGGAATCCACGTGCTTATCAAGAACCCGCGCATTCTTGGAATAGAATATGGTTCGTCGCACTGTTGCACAAACATATTATTAGGTACGATAAATAATAATCGATATTCGATACTTTTGCGCAACTTTCAGTAAAATCGAGAATCGAAAAGATTACGGATTCCGAATAAAATGTAGAAATTATGAATGAAATAAATAAAAATGTTTTCGGGATGCATACAAGATTATTTTTGTTTCTACATGGTTAGGTTAACAAAAATTGTAATTCGTAGATTTTCCTCATAGAGGAAAAATATCGAGTAATTTATACTGCGTCATAGCGGACCTCCATGAGTGCTATACATTACTTTATCGTTATCGGAAAGTATTTTTTCAATAAACATTTTTCTATTGAACTATTGAAAAATGTATTAGGTTATATACACATATTCCAGCTTATATTGAGTACAGCTCAGGTCGGTATCCTGCTGACTTGTGGTTGTCCGACTTGATTAATCCGTCAGGCGTCAATATAATGTATCTATTATACATGTATGGAAAAAAGTGAAATCAAAAGTTATACTATGTTTTTAAGTCGACTCGACTTGAATAAAAATATATTACATTTTATTTACCGCGAGTTGCCAACGTATACACGAACATGATTGTACCTACATAATATACGTGGTAAATATTTTACAGTTTATGCGCCGGGGGGGAAACGAAATGAAACGGGAACCGAATGTTCGCATGTAATATCCACTTTTTAAATCGAATATGTACGATGTTAACCGAACAGTCTTAATCTAACTTGACTAAATATATAATATTTTACAAGTCCTCTTTTTCAAAATGATTTTAGGACGAATTTATAACCGGTAGTTTTACCGCGGTAAATTATAAATTTCTAAAAATAATGTTTTTCTCTTCTAACAAACGTTTCTAAAATTTTAACAAGCGCCATCGAAAATTATTCTTGCGATCACATTGTTATAATTACAGTAAACAACAAAGTTCAGTATTCAGTTTCCCTATCTTCGTCGGTTCTAAACTAAAATAAAAATAATAACATCACCAAAAGTTGAACTCTTTATGTAATAAACGCACGTTGACCGCTTTGATACGCGCACAATTCTTGCGATATCTGCAGATTTTCCCGCTGCCGCTAGAGATCTTGCGCTCTCTGAATTTGCATAATATACACGATCTGCAACAATAATATGTAAATACTTGCTGCGGGCGACTTAACCAGTATAAAATATCGCAGAAACAAGAATATTATGTACTGTAAATCAAAAAAAAAAAAAAAATGTGAACACATTATAATGATGTTATGAAATTTATTATTTGTGTATCATAATATATAATATTTTTGGTTGTCTGATAACGGAGTGCCTATAGCAAGGGATTACTGTCATTGAATTGCACGATAAACGTTTGCACTGTATATAATATTATACTACGTCAACAGTGGTAAATGTCATATAGATATAATGAAAGAAAAGTCGTCCACTCACGGATAATGTGTGCTCGAAGAGAGAGAGAGAGAGAGAGAGAGAGTGTGAGAGAGTTAATAACCATAAGGTAACAGACCGCAGTGGTTATTGAAGTATGGTTATCAATAAAATATATTGTACATTTTATCAGTAGCAATTTTTAATAAACATCTGAGATTAGTTCATAGCTACATCTCGCGTCGCCTGTCTTGTCCAAAAGTTGATCTTAGCCCAACTCTGGAAGTGTCCAGGTAGATCTTTTTTGTTAGTGAATGATACACACAATTATTTCACGATGGCGTGTTTGTGAACCCGGCTAACCTTAGCTATAACCACTATGGTATGACTACTATCTATATTCTATAGTGTCATTCTCTTCGGGCGGCGGACTCACCACGTTTCGTGTGTAACATGTCGTGCACGACAGCAAAATTCTATCAGCTGTCCGAGTGACGTCCCTATATTATATTGTTTGGTGGAAACACAGTGGTATAGTAATTGTATACAAGTATACCATACGTGTTTTGCACGCTACCGATGGGAGGATTGCCGAGTATGATCGAAAACATGAAGCCACGGAAAACGGCTATACTACTTTTTTTCCTCCATTAAAACCGCCGCTTTTCGTTTTTATTGTTTGCGAACGCGCGTAGAACGGCGTTATTCGGACGACAAAGGCACTCGAGTCTCGGAAACACTTTGCGAGAACCCGCAAAAGCCCCGGCAAGCGCTTACACGGAAGGGAAATTCATATTATAAGCGCGGCCGCAGCGACCCCATATTCCCATTTTTTAATTGTGTCGACATAAAAATTACTGCCAATAATAATATATTATATTATAATATTATATACAATGTCATATTTTAAGGATTACAACTCTAACGGAAGTTTTTTTGTTTTTTTTGTTTCAGGGTATGGCCAGCCGTCTAACAAAAAATGGAAATAAGTCGACAATCGTAGAACTTTTACTGTTGTGTACCTATATATATATATATATATATATGTATATATATATATATTTATATGTATATATATTAAACTCAAATATAATTTAACTGGTGATATATTATATTATATATTCAGTGTTTTTAAGTTTTTTTTTCTCCTTTCCGGTTTGTGCGAAACACTATAATATTATGTATATATATATATATATTATATATACACATATATAAATATACCTACGCAAGACGAGTATCGTCGCGTGTTTCTCCGCAAAACCCAAAAATTATATTTAACGACAAATTATTTTATTTACAGTTTTATTTCTACTGCATATATAATTATTATTATTTTATTATTATTATTATTATTATTATTATTATATTATCGATACATTCTTTTTGTATATATTGGATTTGTGTATTATTATTATTATTATTATTATTATTTTTCCGAATATATGTAATATGCAAACAATATAATAATGAACAACTTTGTGAAAAAAAAAAAATGTAATTACACATTGTATAATGATGTACTTTGGAACCTTCCATAAAATTATATAATATGATATAGTTTAACTTGTATATATTGGAAAAAGTGTTATATTGAGCATATATTTAGACACTAGAAAAAATCATAGGTAATAGAATTTTTAAACAATTATTTCGTTTAATGTGTTATTATTTATCATACCCACGGTATCTATAGCTCGTCCAACGTCCTCAAACAATCCTACTGCCTGTCCTTATCTTAATTGTGCGTCTGTATTGTAGAGCCATTATTGGGCACCGGTTCACCCCACCCCATAGATTTGTTGTGTTTTTTCAAAATTAAGTTAAATTTTACTTGACACTAAGCACTACTACTACTATGTAACTGAATACTAGTCTGTTATTGGTATAACTGCGATCTGTAGTAAATTCGTTTTATAATGGTTGCCTGTAATATTACAGTGCTACAAATATGTTAATCCATCGTAAACATACGATGCAGACGTGACAAGAGGGTTGTAGCGAATAGGTGTGAAGCATAGTTATTTTTACGAAATCGTCGCTTATAGGTACTACTTACGTCGATTGATCAAAAAGCACCGATCTCGTAAATATCTATCTCGCGTATATATTGTACAATAAATATGTATAATATAATATATACAGTGTGTACGTAGTGTGTTCATACATTACCTATAATATACACGCGTGCAGTGCCGAAACTAGGTATTTATCGGCGGGAGTGCAAGTGTATATATTTTTATGGGGCCCAGTCAAAATATAAATTCAAAATAATTAGCGTAGACCTATTGAAAACACGCCTTGTTTATAAATCGATATATATATATATATACACATATATAAATATACCTACGCAAGACGAGTACCGTCGCGTGTTTCTCCGCAAAACCCAAAAATTATATTTAACGACAAATTATTTTATTTACAGTTTTATTTCTACTGCATATATAATTATTATTATTATTTTATTATTATTATTATTATTATTATTATTATTATATTATCGATACATTCTTTTTGTATATATTGGATTTGTGTATTATTATTATTATTATTATTATTATTTTTCCGAATATATGTAATATGCAAACAATATAATAATGAACAACTTTGTGAAAAAAAAAAAATGTAATTACACATTGTATAATGATGTACTTTGGAACCTTCCATAAAATTATATAATATGATATAGTTTAACTTGTATATATTGGAAAAAGTGTTATATTGAGCATATATTTAGACACTAGAAAAAATCATAGGTAATAGAATTTTTAAACAATTATTTCGTTTAATGTGTTATTATTTATCATACCCACGGTATCTATAGCTCGTCCAACGTCCTCAAACAATCCTACTGCCTGTCCTTATCTTAATTGTGCGTCTGTATTGTAGAGCCATTATTGGGCACCGGTTCACCCCAACCCATAGATTTGTTGTGTTTTTTCAAAATTAAGTTAAATTTTACTTGACACTAAGCACTACTACTACTATGTAACTGAATACTAGTCTGTTATTGGTATAACTGCGATCTGTAGTAAATTCGTTTTATAATGGTTGCCTGTAATATTACAGTGCTACAAATGTGTTAATACATCGTAAACATACGATGCAGACGTGACAAGAGGGTTGTAGCGAATAGGTGTGAAGCATAGTTATTTTTACGAAATCGTCGCTTATAGGTACTACTTACGTCGATTGATCAAAAAGCACCGATCTCGTAAATATCTATCTCGCGTATATATTGTACAATAAATATGTATAATATAATATATACAGTGTGTACGTAGTGTGTTCATACATTACCTATAATATACACGCGTGCAGTGCCGAAACTGGGTATTTATCGGCGGGAGTGCAAGTGTATATATTTTTATGGGGTCAAAATATAAATTCAAAATAATTAGCGTAGACCTATTGAAAACACGCCTTATTTATAAATCGATATATATATATATATACAATATTATTGTAGGCAGTATCTGGCAGTAGACCGATCTGTCCGGTACACGATTTCATATGGTTTTAACTGACATAGTTAGCCTTACAGGAATTTATATTATTTATTGTCGTTGCACAGAATGCGGCCATTGAAACTGCAGTCGATTAGGTTAGGTGACAGATTATGTTTTAAGCAGAAGAATTTAGGTGAATTGTTGATATGACGGCATTGATGTTGACTTTTCGTCGTGTGTAACAAGTTCACGACTTACAAGTAAGTGAGCACCCACTGTGCATTTGATGTTTAAAAACGTCGTAGCGCTGTACACGATTGTAGTTGCGATGCTAACAGCACCCAAAAAAGTTTGCTAACCATCGTGTACTTGTTATCATACTGTAACGCTATTTTAGGTTTACATGATATCAACATCCTATAAACATGACATTTAATAATATCTCAACGTCTTGGAAACATGTTCCTATAACATTTCAAGGATATTGGCATGTTGTTATGATTTTAACCTATGGTGCACCGGTGTGTGTGTGAGTCTTAACAAGAAATTTTTCGGCCGTGTACACGACAATTTTTTTTTTGGCCGGGGTCATACATGCTATGTATTTTTGTTGCATCTGAAGGAAACTGACTCCGCGGCCATGCTATATGCGTGGCGACGGACCGTATAGTGACGTCAACGGTGCGGTATATCGACCAAGAGAAGATTGCATCGAAAACACATCAACGCTTAACATGACCCAGGTCATTATATTCGGTGCGGAACAAAATATGCACTTAACCACGCCTCTCACGAATTTCAATTTTTTTTTTTTAAAGACGTGTTTTTAACACTGATTTTGAAACTGTTTTAATTTTTTTTTTTGCAGAAACCATTATTAAATAAATTATGATAAAAACTTCGAAAACTTTGGGTCTAAGGTAAAGTACAATTTCCGAAAAAAAAAAAAATAAACTGTCTGTTTGGCACTTGCTCGCTCGGCGCCGTTGCTACGCTCCACAAACCAAAAACATTCCTCGATTTGTTATGTCAAACCATGTGGTGCGAATCTCAAAAAATAATTTTAAAAAAATGATACAAAAAAGTATGATATTGGGAATTGAACCACAAACCCCCTTTTTACAAATGCGCACCAATCACTATGAGTATTCTTTATCATGACTTCTTTAATAATGGTTTCCGCAAAATTTCAAACACTTTCAAAATCAGCGTTGAAAAATACGTCTGTAAAAAAAAATTTAGAAATTTGCGAGTAGCGTTGTAAAATGCATTCTAGTCATTCGGTATTTATCCGTACACACAGGTATGTGCCAATAAATATTATCACCCGGCGAACTTGCTGGAGACATAATATTTTGCCGTGCTGAGGCTGCTAAGCGGAAACTCCAATTTTGTCATAGTTAAAATTTTGGTAGGATCAAATAGTCTAGCCTAGTCTCGCTATATATGAAAAAACAGGTAAGCACCTACAATAGTTTTCTACGAACAGAAACAAATAAGCGCAGTAAATCCAATTCAGAGAGAAAAATACAATAATAGTCGTAAATTATATGCAATATTAGTAATTTTTATCCTCCTATACTATGGTTTCAGACTAAATCACTAAACTGCAGTTGTATACCTGTATAATATCCAATTCAAATTTAATGTCTATAAATCGTTATATATAGTCTATATATCCGGGGGACGGAGTGGCCTAGTGGACTAAGGCGTCGGCTGCGAGTAACTTCCTCCCCCTCACGAGGTCCTGTACCCTGCAGAGTGATTTTCTAGACCTCTAAAAATCAGTCTGACTCGCCGCTATACCCATTCTCAATACAATAAATTGTGTCCGTAAAAACAGAGACCACTTTTGTACACGCATTCCGCCGGATGCGCAATAGCTGAGGTTCAAATATGTGACGATTCATTACCTGGTAATTGGTATTCGTCACTATAGCTATGCATTGGACTGCGGCGGTTTCGGCCGGTCGCCGTTAAATTTAACAAAATATATACCCATTACCTATCCATATAAAAATATAATACTAATATATTATACGAATAACGGGAAGTGTAACACGCAATAAATGAAATCCCGATAAACATCGCCGCACTAAAACTAAAAATCCTCGTCTGTATATTATTATATTGTACATAAATAATATATGTACACACCGAACAGGTATGGTTTTGTTTTCGGTAAACAACATAATAATAATATTACGTTACGTGTATAATATGTGTTCCTCACTAGTTCGCTCTCACTCTTTATCTATCTCATATTGTCATCGTACATTATAACGTATAATACGAAACAATGACGAATCCGTGACACAATGTGATATTTCGACCAAAACATCAAATCATTATGCGCATAATATTATAATAATACAATAATAGAATTATTGTGAATAACAATATACCGAATCCCGCGCATAGTAGATACGTATATAATATTGTTGTACAATACAATGTTTTTGTTTGTGAATCAACCTGAAACTTTTTTTTACTGCAGCTCCTCCGCTGTTTAAAAAAAAAACACGATACTAATAATAGTATAAATTAACCAGTTTAAAAGATAATTTTTTTAATTTTTAACAGAACTATAGTTAGTTAATTCCTAAACTTGGCCAGATTGATTGTTGTCTATTTTAATAACTTAGCTTATCTCAGTTTTTCATTGTTTTAAATTAATACAAATTGTTTTAATTAATCATTTCGTAGACATTGACTTTACTAAAAGTAAAAATAATAATATTTTTTAATTTAATAATTCAGTAAACACGCACATAATATAATTGCTTAAACCACTACAACTGTGAGCAATAAGAAGGAATAGTATAGGATGCAGTTTAAACAAGATGATTATTTACTCGAAAAAAATTTAAATTTGCACAATCATTCAGGTAATAGTTTTAAAAAAATGTGTTAACTTTTTAACAGAGTTAAATTGATATTTTCCTCCATATTAACTTTCAACTTTTAGAGTTTCATACCTACATTATTTGGCAACTATTGATTGCTGAACACGCAATGGAAACATTATATATAACATTCGGTGGAGCAGACTTTTTCTTCATGCGGCCGATCGATTCATTGCAGACAACAGACGGTGCTATTCTATGAACACTATATAGGTATAAGATGTAAGTACTGATTCATTTTCATGATGAAAATATAATTGTAAAACGTTACTTATGCGAATTTATTACTGATTTTTTCACCGTCAAATGTTCAACAACTTACCACATTTGAAAAAGAAAAAGTAGATGAAAAATAATATTTGCACAAACACAACTATTATTTATTTCAGCTTTCGATTATACATCGTCGTTGAGTAGGTCACTGCAATTTATATATTTAATTTGAATTCAATAATAATATAATCATTTAATAAATTATTCATTTACTATAATATTATATTATATTATTGCAGCTCTTGACCATTTGACAAGTAAATTGTGACATATGGTATAAATAGTTTAAGATAAATATAAATATTGTAAAAATATTAATTTTATAAGTATAGAAAATAAAAATATGCGTTATGATCAAAAGCTTTAAGTCCTTATGATTTATATTTTTTTAATTACAACAAATTAACTAAAATCGTTATTTTTGGTTCAAATATCATATTTTTAAAAATATTTTATTTCAAAAGAATATAACAAAAATGATGTCTGTGTATTTTTAATAATAATAATAATAATAATAATATAATATATTGATCCGTACATGGACTAGGTACTTATATCGATAGATTATTTATTTATAATTAATAATTATCCATTGTATATATACGGATATCAACGAACTACTTTTTCATAATAATGTACCTTATTCATGGTATATGCATACCAAAGTCCCAAAAGGTCGCGAGTAGTTCTGTCGGTCCGTTTGAACAGCCATCGGTACTAAGTACATTATACCTACGATAGTAATATATTATGTAATAATATTATAATATGGTCATAGGACACGTCGAAGGATTTACTCAACAGTCGGTCTCCTCGGCTATTTATTTTACCCGCAGCAGTACGAGGTAGGTATATACATCATTAACTCGTATATGAGTTGTTTATAATATTTTAACCAGTTATGACTTATGTGCGTCTATAGGATTTGTCACTTTCTCGTACATTGTCATACCACCATTACATAATTGATTAGTTATTACAATATCACTTCGTCTCGGCAATCAATAACAATAATAATGATAATATAATATGTTATACAACCCATTCACACCTAGTTATAATGACATTTTCCGGCTCACGATACAAACAAAACATTTTACGGTTTCATGAGTATTAGGCCCGTGCCTCCCACATGTGATAGCGGTATCTAGACTTGAATAAACCGAAACAAAACGTGTTTATTTGTGAAGTCAAAATAACTTGAAAAAATATTCCTACCTAAGTAAATGGCATCAGAAATAGGTGTGGTTATTTAAAATAAAGTATAAGTTTACTGCGCATGCAAGTAGGTACCTACTGGGAAGTAGGAAGAAATATTTCCAACTTAATCCGGCTGAGAAATCCACTCAAATCGGTGAACACGTCATGGTATCAAACTTTTCTAGAATTATATATTAACGTCATTTTCTCCTCGCTGTTTTTCGCAACACCTACAACAGTTGACTGGGATGTAAAATCATCTGTTCACTAGATTCGATTGGCGTTTGCCAAACAGTTTAAAATACAGTTGCAGACAGGTTAAGATTCCATTAGTCAATATGAAAAACCTTGTATTAAATGTTAAACATTTAAAATGTCTATAAATACCACAAAAAGAGTCAAAATATTTGGAAAATGGTATAATTTTTCAGCATAAATATTTAGTGAAAATATCAAGTCTTTAAGGTCTATGTCCCCGCCCCCACCCCTATACTTTGGAATTTCAAAACCAAATTGACTCCATTCGTTTGTGCTGGCTTGTGTTATTAATCCCGTCGTTTGTGCTCAACCCGTTCCAAAGTTATTCAACTTTCAAAGTGAGGGGACTGGGGAATGTTAAGCCCCCCACCCTACTATGGAATTTTGAAACAAAATTAACTCCTTCGTTCGTGCTGGATTGTACTTTTAGTTCCATTGTTTGTGCTTTATTCAAATCCGTCAAACGGGGGTGTAGGAGTTTAGCTACCCTGCCAAACATTTTTGTGTCGGTGGGCTAGCTACTAAAAATTTCTCTCGTGTCATAAGTGGTATAAAATAAATAATAATCACAATTTTTTTAGTAGAGTATAGGTAGTTAAATTATTATAAGAGTTCCTAATATTTTGAAACTTATCTAAGATGAAGTTTTATTCTTAACTATCAATTAATATTGAATGAAAAACATTGAACCTGACACTAAAAAGTTCTAATTTAAAAATGGCAACTTTTAAAAAGAAAATGTAAATTTAATAAAAAAAAATCAATTTATATAAAAAGTCAGTCAAAGAAAATCAATCTACATTTAATAAAAAAATCTTTTTAAAGGAATAATTAAATCTAATTAGAATAATAAAAGCTTATACAATGAATAATAAAGTTTATAATTAATAAAAAAAACTTAGTAAAAACTTTTTCAATTATTTGAATAAACAAATCTTAAATGAATAAAAACAATCTACGAGATAAAAAAAAACCAATTGTATAAAAAAATCTATATGTATTTATTTAAAAAAATCTTATTTGAATAAAAAAATTAATTTTAATACAAAAGTTATAAAAGAATAGAAAAAATCAAAATAGAACAAAAAAATAATATGTAAAAAAAGGTCCAAGTTAAATAAAATAATTCTACATTGAATTAAAAAATCTAATTTGAATATCAAAATCAAAATCGTATTAAAAAGCAGTTAAATAAAAAAACCTATATGTAATAAAAAAAAATGTAATTTGAATAAAAAAATTGTGATTGGATATAAAAGTTAAAATAAAGAAAAAGTGTATATTTAATAAAATAATCATAATTTGAAAAAAAATGTAATTGAATTGTTCTATTCTTTTTGGATTGTTTTTAATCATTTCAAATTTTTTTATTCGATATAGATTTTTTATTCAATGTTGATTATTTGACGTAGCCTTTTTTCATACAATTGATTTTTTTATTCTATTTAGAAATTTTCTATTCTGTTAAGACTTATTCAAAATACAATTTTTATTCAAATTAGAACCTACCGACACAAAAATGTTTGGTGGAGTAGCGAAACCTTGCAACATCGTTTGACTATAAAAATGGGTTTTGGTTTCCAAAATACATAGAATGGATTTCAAGTTCCATCTGTATCACTATCACATATTTAGTGTTGGGATGTAAGTCCATTTGTTGAGTCTCAAATATTTTTTTTATTACTAAAAATGATGGAAAGTTAAAAAAATAAAAACTATTTTTAATCCACAAGGACATGGGTTTTTCTGACAAACCGAATTTTTACAACTATAGACCATAGAGGTAAAAATGATGATGTGGACAATTATCATCAGATTCACCAGATAAAATAATTTTTTACAAAGAGTATAGTAGCTGGGACTACATTTCAACCCCCAACTTCCTAAATTGTAGAACTCGGGAATGGATAAAGCACTAACGACTGGACTAAAAGCACAAACCAGCACAAATTAAGCGCAAACGAATAGATTTAATCTTGTTTTGAAATTCAAAAGTGGGGCCTAAGCCCCAGCCCCCTCACTTTGAAAATTGAATAACTTTGGAAGAGTTGAATACAAACGATGGGATAAAAGGACAAACAAGCATAAACAAAGCACGAACGAATGGAGTTAATTTGGTTTGGAAATTCCTAAGTGGGGGGGGGGGACGGTGGAGCCAAGTCTATACAATAATTAATTTTTGAATAACAGAAAAAACAAAATCAACTTTTTCTAAAACTAACCGAAATAGCTACAAAAAAAAACACATAATATTGTAAATTATAAAATCAAATCATTTATTGCTCCACTGAATATCTAAAATTCTATATAAGTATAAAATTATATAGTTGATACAAACATTTAAAAATAGAAATATTGTACTATTACATTAAACGTTTCGTGAATCTGCAAATGTCTATAGAGACGAACAACGGATTAGAGCAAATACATTGAGTTCCTGATTATAACTTACAATATTTGTCCTGTGAAAAAAGAAAAATATAATAGTAAAGTAATGGGTAAGTTACTAAATTAATAAATATAATTAAATGTTCAAACTAAATATACAACATAATATATTGATTTTATTTTGTTTTATATAATAAAATATTTATAACTTTATACACGAGAATAATCATATAACATATTTTCAATCGGAGAAAATGTAAACTGATTTGGGTGTCGGAAGCGCGTCTTGTTTTTTAAGAAGTATTTGATAAGCAATTATTATAAGTTTTAACGCTTTTGGTCACGTACTGCAGTTGTATATTTGTCAGAATATTAACCATTAATCGAAAGTTTGTGTGAGTCTCTCTAGCACCACATATAATTGCATTCGATAAAATACAATATTTTGTTCCAGCGAAAAAACAAGTTCAAACCAATTTTAAATCTGACAATAATACTGAAATGGTGACGTGCCTATTTACGTTGTATAGGTACTTGGAATGATCGGATTTTTATTCTGCACAAATATTTTAGATCATAATATAGGCTTTTATTCTAAAAGTCGTTTCATAAATCAGTGTTTCATTTCCTTCTTAAAAAAAAAACACTGAATTAAATATTTCAAATTTAAGGAGACAAAATAATATAATGTTCACACATTTTTAATTGAAATATCTAAAACTCAGTTATTTGTTATAATTATTTAATGAAAATTCCTGCGTCATCCGTAGTTAGCGATATCTGTGTCCATAAACTTAATGTTGACTATAACTTAACCTAAATAGTTGGTAGTAACAGAGTATATAGCCTCGTGGTACTGTAACATGATGGACGTATTATCGATATAAATATATATGGTCAATGACTATATTTAGAAATGATCGTCAGCGACTGGTCATTAACGTTAGTAATCAAATTGATAAGTAATTTTTATAATAAAAGTACTAGGCAATAAGGTTAATTTCCAATAAAACTATTCATTTTTATAAATTATAAAATGCATCTAATACCTAGGACACTTTCCTATTAATATTCACGTTACTGACCAAACATTGAATGTTTGTCAATTAGGCACGTAAATTATTAAAATGACACATTATTTTCATTAAGCTTTGTTTACTGTATATAGATCAAATTAAATATTGATTATTTGCTTTCGCAAGACATATATTATACAACTGTTGTAGACTTTTGAAATCCCCATTGATTGACAAGTGCTATTCTTTGTTTCACATTTTAGTTTGCCATTGTACCTACTTATGGTAACCTTACGCCAGTGACGCTACTGAAAAAGGCATCTCCCCTAAGAGTTATTTCTTTTTTATTATCAATGAGCTATTAACGAAACTTTGTTCGAAAAGCTTCTATCGAGTGTACAAATCATTAAGAATGCGGTTTTCCGTACCTAATTAAAATCATGCTTTTATTAATTAATACTAATAATGGTTTTCATAATAATGATTTTAATTGTCTTTTTAGAAAAGCCTAGGTTGCGTGGATCAATACAGTTAAGTAAGGATATATTTTTATTTGAAAGGGTAGTCACAATATATTGATTTAAAAACAGATAAGTTAGGTTGATTGGCTATTTCACTCAACATTGGAAAATAATAAAATATTAGAATCTAAAGTTATAAATAATATGTATTTACTAGCTTGGGTACTAACTTAATGATTTAATAAATATAATATATGCCTTCCTCTTCAGGTATTTTATAGTTCTTCTTCAGCGATGATATAATGACTATAATGACTGATGTTCTCTAATAATAAGTTTCATGGCTTGATCAACATCTGGCTATTTATTATTTCAAGGTATATTAATAAGAGTGATGGACTGACCGTATGGCTTTTATTTTAGTTAGCAAAAATGTCAACAGCCATTTGGAATTTACGTAAAAATTTGTAAAATACAAATATTTACGACGTTATAACCATTTAGTGTGGCCTGCAATTACTTAAATAACCAGTCGTTCACTTAAATTTGTATGGTGGTAACCGGTAACTTACCTACTTACTATATTATATCTAAATTATAGAAATCAGTTCATGTCGGTAGTACCTACAGAACACGTTGTCACCACTTACCTAAGACGAATAGTCGAATATACGACAACTATCGTCTACAAAAATTCTAATTACAAATATTTTATAATACCTAGGTACCAAAAATAAGTCAAAAAGGTTTACGTGTTGTACAGTCGTGCAATACACTGATAGTGTAGATAAACTCTTCTTTTGTGTATTTGAAATGTCGACGTCGATGTCGTCGTCGTTGTATTTAATATTATAAAATATACATACAAATATTTTTTGAAAATAATAAAAATAGTTTTAAAATACTGACGATGCCGAATTGCCGAGAACTTTGACCAAGTGTCAATTTGCCGACCAAATATTAAAAAATCTTGAGTGGAAGGGAGGGGGGGGGGGTTAGAAACCCCCCCCCCCACACCCTTCTCAAAGAACAATCCTGCGTGTAAGTAATTAACGTTGTTGCTAAGGATTTAACGTAAATATCGAATTTCTTTTTAATTTCTAGTAACGTTCATTAATACCTATAACCAAGAGTCAAAAACCGAAGCACGAAAGCGCATGGAAACGTGTCCTGTGTTTGTACCTACTTGGGAAAATCTGAAGAGCACACTACTTGACTGCCGAGGGAATGATACGATATGTAAACTTCAATTATTGTGGCATCGGTGAATTCGAAATATCAATAAATACACGTTATCTTGCACGAATATAATACAGTAATATACTGCAGCGATCTAAGCAATTTTTTTTTTTACCTCGGTGTCTTCTATTTTATTCACCTCATAACGTCATCGATCGACAATGAACAGAAACTGTCGATGCCCCCTCCCATCAAACCCTACTCTTTTGATTTAATACCAGTTTGAATAATTCAATGTAATATGCACGACCATGCACGTTAACTGAAGAAATAAATATTAGCTAACTGATATTTGATAAGAACTCGTTATGCTGAAAATAATTTCAGTTGCCTAAAAATAATAAAAGTAAAAATAAATTGCTTGGTACCTACAATTTCATTTTAGCCATCCTTCCTCATCAGGCCAAAATGTTTATTTATCCACACTTGCATGTTTCAAGATAAGCCTATTTTGAAATCAAAATCGAATAATATTGAGATCCTATACAAAAACCCCAAACCATGCTGCACTATAGGTATCTAATATAAGTCGACTCGATAATATTAGACTTTCGGTAATTCAAAGTTATTGCTTGTTCCCTTAAAAATCTCGCAGTAATTCGAAAATAAACAATGCACTTAAGTACATTCGGTAATTTGTAGTAATTTAGAGAAAACTAGCCGTCAACACGCGACAGTTCGAAGTTCAACGCTCGGCAATTCGAATAGTGAATACACTATTCACAAAAATGTATTTCTATTATAATTGTATCGTTAATAATTTAACTTACAACTGTGGATAAATTTAGCTTATTATTTCCAATAACTATCAAATGATTATCGTAGGTATGACATTTTTTTGTAATTTAAATGTTTTTTTTCCTCTTTATATTTTGAACCACTCAGTAATTCAAACTTACGATAGTTAGACCGGGACAAAGAAAGGACAGTTTTAGGATGACAAACCTCTCAAAATTAAGATCTTTATTTAAATTAAAAAAATTTGTATAGGTTGTAGATACATTTTCACAAACGCTTTTTTTCTAGTAGGGTTTTGACGATTTCACAGAATTTGCAGTTATCTATGCCCTTCAGGATTCCTATTTCATTAATTTGGGGTGACACGTGCATAACTTAACATTATCAATAGTTTAAATGGAGATTTAAAAATAACGAAATATTGACGACGTCGTGGACTTTCAGAAACCAAATTTATTACTGAGAATATTCTTAACTATTAAATGAAAAAGAAGACTTAATGATAAGTTATGACAAGTGATAACTAATAATCTAACTTGACGTCTATGAATCCAGTCCATAGATCACATAACTAAGATTCATCCAGTATGCTGCATCAGACGATGTACCATCAGTGTGCTTCTTTGACTGAACGACTTGGCAACACACGTCACAATTGAACGGTTTCTCCCCTGAATGTAGTAACCGGTGCTTCACAAAATTACCACGTCGCAAAGGAACGGGTTTTCTCCCGTGTAGTGCGTCCGCCAGTGTGCGTTCAGTGTGCTTTTTTGACTGAATGACTTGTCACATATGTCACAGCTGAACGGTTTCTCACCCGTATGTGTTCGTCGATGCTTTATCAAATCGCCATGATTATTGAATTTTTTGACGCAAAAGTCGCAGAGGAACGGTTTTTCTCCCGTGTGCGTCCGCTGATGTACGATCAGTGTGCTTCTTTGACTGAGTGACTTGTCACACACGTCAAAGTTGAACGGTTTCTCGCCTGTATATATTAACCGGTGCCTTATCAAATTACCCATATTATGGAACCATTTTTGGCAAACTTCGCAGGTCAACGGTTTTTCTCTGGTGCTAATTTGACGGCGTTCGACCAGTGTGCTTCTTTGACTGAGTGACTTGTCACACACGTCAAAGTTGAACGGATTCTTGCCCCTGTGCTTTCACCGGTGTATCGTCAGATGGTCGCTTAGTTCGAATAACTTATCGTACGCGTCATATGGGTACTGCCTCTCGCCCACGTGCATCCTCAGGCTACAGGTGAGATCGCTTTCAACTTTTAATTTTAATGCATTTAATTTCATATCTGAAACGTCGACGTTATCACTCATATTTCCTCAAAACCTGTTAAATAATATTTTTACCGATTCAAGGTTAACAATGTCCGACTTTATTGATTCATGTAATATGTAATATATTACAATAAACTATAACGTATTTGTTTTTCGTAAAATTACATGGTTACTAAACTATTCTGCTTATGGTCAATTATAATTTATTGTCATCATCAGATGTTTCAAGCCAGTATTTATTGTTGTAACTTCTGTACCATATAAAGCTGTTATAATTTCAAAATTAAATTACCGTGACTAATAGATAATAATATATGGGTAGGTAACTGTCACTATTAAATAATATAATGTGTCTAATGCTTGTTAATCATTATTCGCTATTATAATTTCTTAATAAAAAGTAAAATCCTTCCGCAATGCATTGTGTACTATCGCATACAATGTGTAAGACACTGGTTATGCTTCGTCCATATTATTTTATATTATAGTTCATAATCCTCTCGTTGATATTAAATTGTCACAAATACATTTTTATTGAAGATTAAAAATATATAGTGTTATTCAAACGCATAACAATAATTAAAACTTATTTATTTTCTAATATCATATATGTGTTAACTGTTCATAGATTTATAGATATATGTACCTACGCTAAAATATATTGGTTATAGTAGTTTAAATTTCACTATATTCTTACATTAAGTTTTCAAATTGTTTATCTTCTTGATCAACATATAAAAACTATATTTTTATTACATTTTAGAATATTTCTAAAATTTTCTAGTACCTATCTAAATCAGAATAGAAAATCGTGATTCCTGAAAATGTATAAAATATTATGTTTTTTAATGTTACCCTTCAATATTATGCATGCAACTTTTTTGTTTCGGAAATATAAATTTTTTCATATATACCAATGCACTATTAATTTATGTATGTTTGTAATTTTAGTAGACCATCAATTTAAGTTTAGACCGTATTATACTTTGCTCGTAACGCCACTGGTATATAGGTACCACATACTATAAGACAGAGATTTTTCAGGAAATTGGGGGGAGGGTGGTAATTCGTTAAAGTTCACGACACCTATAGGATACCCATGGTACTACTCATGCATTAGATATCCATTTTCCAAAACCTAGCGCATATTATGGTGTGTGTATAAACGTGTGCTATGTTAGCCGTGAGGTGCCTTCATGGATCTATACACGACTAGCATGTATTTTTCATCGAAAATATCTAAGAACCAAATTGATTCGATTTGAACTATACGTTTTCATTTCTTTATTGCTTATAGTAATATCATAACAGGACAACATATTGCTTTAACGTAGGAGTGTATTACAGTTTTTTTCATGAAATATTGTGCCCGTAGGACACACACTATATATGCACCATGCACGTAATAATAATATATAACATGGATAATACTGTAATAATATTGTTACAGCCGGATATATTAGATCCAATGCACTATATCATACTATATAGGTAATATTATGTATTGAAATATACATCGCAGTACAGTTTTCAGTCAGATAACGGCATTAGCCGTCGATCGTTCCCCCCTCGCAAACCGGATATTTCATAAAACAGAAATTTAATCACTATAGTTAATATATATTATGTATATACTCCATACTCGTACATCCCGCGATAAAAGTACAAAACTGGTAATAGTTTTGTTTTGTAAATTGTCGTAACGGAACTTGATTTACCAGGAATTTGAAAATTCAGATTTGATCAAGTCAATGTATGACAATGTCAAATGCGGGAGTACCTATTTATGTAATGGACCTTTGACGGAAGTATGTTACTACAGTTTTTAATATTCCAAAAACTGTCTGTACCTATTATGTTAAATAACTGTTCTATTGGTGACACTGAGGAGTCGTGTGATTGTTTTTACTACCTTTTAGTGTCCACCTTTGAAGTTTTACTAATAAATAACAGCCGACGGAGTGTCCTAAGTCACAATTGATTATACTTTGTGTTGCATAATAAAAGACAGTGTTAAAAAGGAAAAGTGAGTTGAATTATATAGACATTGGAAATTAGTTAGCAATTATAAGTACCTATAGATCTTATAATACTAAAAATACTAAAATATAAAGTACCATTTTTTGTCAGTTGATAAACCAAATACGCTTAGGTTAAAAACTTATAACATATATGTACATTGGTACTAAACTAAATGTGTATGGTAAATGGTTATGTGTGATATTGTATGGCTTATTAATTTTTAGTCAATTCTACTATTACTATTATAATATGTAACCAATGGCAACCATTCATAAACAATTAAATAAACAATTTTGATTTTTATCGTGAATCTCGAAATCCTTGATTGAGCGCACCTCTTTAAAATGTGAGTTTTCGCAAATTCTTTCTATCGCATCATCACATGGGGGTAACGAAGGTACTGTCAACATTTCAAGCTGCTATCTATCGTAGTTTAGGCTCTAAGTTGATCAGTCAGTCAGGACACGTTCCGAAGTTCGATTTTATATATAATAGATTTGTACCTACCCATGTACTATACAATATATTATATTTTTGTCTGTGAAAATGTATTTTACAGAATATTGCAGAACGTAAGATTTTATAGTCCACGTCATTATTTTCTGGGCATTTATGGTGCACCCATTTATCTATGAACATTAACATTTTAGTAAATCGAGTATGTATAGTGTAAGTATGTATGTATGTATAGAAACTATATACATCTATATGACATATACAGTTAGTTATGTACTTACCACTTATGTATATGCAGAGTGCCGAAAGTATAATATAACCTTATAGGGTTATATGTAGTATTAAGTACTTATCAATAGAATCATTTTCATATAAAAAATGTATGTAAAGATAAATTCATTTAATGAATGACCAGAAGAAAGTATGGCCAAATACAAAAATTTCCTAGAGAAAAAAATATTTAAATTAATGAATAACAATTTAATAGTTATTATTATTATTATTTAACTTATATAATATATATATATATCGAATAGTGGCTTTCATTAAAATAAATAAACCTAAATCATTAATGTGTTTATTTATTATTTATTTAATAATATTATTTTATGCATATGAAAATTTTTATCTACGTAAGTATATGGACTGTATTTATAGGTAGATACTTGTATACGAATTTTAACATTTTGTAGCGTTGTGATACAATTATTGTAGGCAAAATATTATTCGTTATTATAAACGTGATTATTTTATCATTTTATCACGGTGATTAAAAGACACTTTGATCCAACATCTAAGATACTGCTCAGCGAAATACGATATGGATAACCATCATAATATTAGAAACTGCAGTTGAAAATGTTGTGCCTTATTACGCATCATGACAGTACGCTTCCCCACTGTCGCATTTCTCAAGTTCTGTTTCAAATGGTTATATCAACTGTGGATGAAGTAATATATTATTGAATTAAAATAAAAACAAATCATGTATTGATTGTTATTGGTTACACATAATTTTAAATTTTAAATTCGTTGCCGTTGTATTTATTTGTGAGGCAGTTTTAATATGGACTCTTTAAATGGTTTAATATTATTATTGATAAATCTACATTTGGTTTGAGTTCTTTTGATATCATAATTGATACTTAGCTCCTTATCTATTTATTTAATATAGATTCATACATACCATACACCCTTCGAATATATGGGTTAAATATTGCATATTATTTGTAAATATTATGTAGATAAATGTTATTTATTGCAGCAACAAAATTCTGGAAATTAACTGTAATACACTAATGCCGGGTTTCATATAAATTTAATTAATTTAATAGACATTGACCATGGACCACTAAATCATGTTTAAGGGACCATTATTTAGTTCACTATTGATTCAATAAATATTTAGTGATGGTTCATGCAACCCGACATAAGATTCATAGGTACTACTCGTATTATACTAAATTTTTGTTTCTATTAAATTTATTTTCTCTTTGACCATTTATATATTGGAAATATTTTCCTCCGGTCATTTCGATACATAGACATTTTTATACTTGGAATTTTTTGTATAATGTAGACATTTCTGTATCAGGCAATTTTGTTTGATATATATATATTGGCATTTTTTCAATGGTAATTTATTACCTAGACTCATTTGTAGGTTAGATACACACTGGTCCGTGAAAATGTTAATTTATTTTTTTATATATTTGTTTAGTTTGAAAAAATGTTTTGATTCAAAATATTACAGGCCATGCTAATCAAAAAATAAGCGCGCAGTCATTGTCGGCAGGAATAGAAAAAATAACCTTGCAACTTGAATTTTGATCTAATAAATATCGGGAGAACATAATACCACAACTTGCGAGTTGTAAAAATACTTATAATAGCATATTACTTATAGAAATTGATTCAAGAAATGATTTAAAATAATATTTAAGTATCTAAGAGTGCGAATGAACCTATAATATAATATTATAATTATTATTATTATTTATCTGCGGTACGTTTCAGCAATAAGCATGTTTTTTTTTCAGAAAACAATATGAATTTCGCTTACCTATTTATTCTGCCACTTGAACTGAATGTAACTAAAGACATATCACAAACCTAATATATTATGTTACATTAAACCTCCACCCGCGCTTTGAATAAATCTGTCGAACCACTTTTCGAATGAGATGATTTATCTCCGGCGAGTGTATACCTACGCGTATAATATAGGTATATAAAGGTACCATTTTTCATTTTTGCATATTATTTTACTGGCAAAATGGACTTTGGTGGGTGTGGCGGCACAACCCCCGTGGGTATGCGTGACTCATATGGGTATCTCATATTGTGCTGTATCGTTAATTTGTGTCAGTCGCAGCGAAACTATAGCTCCGCAAAATTATAATAATTCGTATTTTACAGCTGGCGCCTGTGCGGCGTGTGTAGGCGGTTATAATATTATAATGTACACCGCGAAACTTCGAAAGCGACAAGTGGACAGGATCGCTATATTATCCTATTTTAATAATATCAATTGTCTTTTCTCGTTCTACGTCGTGCCCAGTCTTTCGTGTGTGCACACTGTCGTGATATTATTATGTTTTTATCTTATACCGATCCAGTAATCCGCCATCGGCATTTTCGTTCATATATATCTCATCGTTTCCCCCACCCGACCGACCTTTGAACCGAGCAGTGATTTTTTTTTTGCAAACGTTCACGGGGAGGTTCTTATAGGTGTATACCATATATACTAGAAAATGTAGACGAACTGCAGAAAAAAAGAACGACGGAGAATTTTGTGCAGGGAAATCCCCCTGAAATATATTCATCCCACGCAAGACCCGTAATTGCAGCTTTAATGTTTGTTTTTAGTTGAAATTTTGTTAGGATTTAAGATAATTTGTGAGAGGGGGGGGGCGTATAAAGTATATTAGTTAATTCAGATTTTTTTATTGAATTAAATTTTAGTTTTGCAGTTTTTTAACATTACAACAAGCTTCTTATACATTATGGATATCTGTTAGTACATGAAAATGTTATCCAACAATATAAATTAAGTAAACTGTATTTTGATCAAACCAGTCAATATTTAAACAAATGTATGATTTTATCAATAATTGGGCGTAGGTAATGAAATACTTAAAAGGCATAATAAATATAATATTCACTAAAACAGGTTAAATGTACGGCTTATTTAAAAATACATTTATGATGGGTTACCTACTTAGTAAAAGTTGTTCAATATCTAAAAATTTTAAAAATAACATGTGTTTTCATTTTTGCATTTTTTAATAAAATTTAAAAACAAAGATTATAACTTCAAATTAAGTTGGTGAGAAATTATATTATAGTTATTGGGTGGTCACGAGATTGAGCATTTAAATATTCCATTTATAAACTGTTGTATTTAGTCCAATTCAATGCCAGCTACACCATCGCTAACTAATATAAATTGATAAAAATACGTGAATATAATTTTCCTACACCAATTAGATATGTCTATATAATAGATACCTAACAATAATATATTGAATTAAGAACTGTATATAGTTATCTATGTAGGTATAATAGTATATGTTTCAATGGTAGTTAAGTAGTTTTGTCATAGGTGATTTTTTAACATGCACATTGATTATCAATTTAAATTTTAAAATATACACTTAACACAATTAGTTATATCAATATAACATTGATTGTAATAATAATAATAACAATTTATTGAAATCAAACTATTAAATATACTTAAGTAATAATATAATAATGTATATTTAATTAATATATTATTATTATAAATATTTTTGAAAAATGCATGGAAGTATACATGACATCATCTCCCTCCCAGTTTCACCATTCATTATATATATAATATACATAAATTAATAAATATTTAGTTGCTTAATATATTCAGTTTCTTCTTGTAAATAGCTACTGTAAAAAGATCATGTTCAGCTCTCGTGGAAGATCAAAAATCTTTTTTTAAGATTAACAATGCTCCAAAATCACTTAAATTATTTAGCCATAATACCTAGGTACTTAAATTAATATCTAATACATATTCATCGACAAAAAGTTGCAAGAATTAAAAAAATATCTACTAGATTAATTTATTCACAAAATTCCACGATAAACATTTTCTGTTTAAATCACATTCATTACCTAGTCTGAAATATTTTATTGCAACTGTATTAAGTTTAAATGAATTACATAAATTATTATACATAATATACATGTAACATTGATCAAACTTTTGATCAAGCCACGAAAGTCATATTGAGGTTGAGGTGCATATTTTATGATTTTAATTTTTAAGACGTATAATATGTTATTTGGAAAGCAATTACAATAAACTATAAATTTTTTGATGGTAATAATATGCAGAATTAAAAACTTTGCAAGTTAAAAATAAAGAAATTAGTTTTACATTTATTGTCTTGTCGTCGTCGTCGTCGGTCGTCGTTAATTTATGACCAACAATAATTGTTACTACTACTATACGTACCTATAATCTATATAATATTGTGATGGGTATATGTAGATAAAAAAATAAATAATATTGATCATATTTATATGTTTGTATAATTTAAAATATTGTACCTAAATTTAAAGAAACATTTCTATCATTTTCGATGTCAAGTAAAATTATTCAAATTAAAAAATTTGTTTATTTTTAAGGGCGAATATTTTTTGTTTTCTTAAGTGCATTCTTAACTTGATGTATTGATGAATACTTATTATTAGGTACTATGTACATTAGAACATTAATTGTATAGCATATTAATCTTAAATTTTAAGTTCTATAGTCATCACTCATCACTGAGGCATCAGTTAGGTATCAAGGTTAATACTTAGCTGCAGGCCGAATGTCGTATATGTTCTTCGCATTTCGATTTCGTATACCTAAATAGTTTTACGACTTCCATTTTCACAGCTTTAAACAGCTTTGATTGTACAATAATATTATAATATACAGGTACGAACTCGTCCAAATTCTCTTGCAACAATTTCGGTTTATATTTTTTTACTTATTTATCATCTGCACACAAATTATTATGATCGTGCGGGCATAAAAACACGATAATATATGCACATATAAAGCCTTGTTAATTTTAATTAAGATATGAAACGCGTCGACTTGGTCCGAATCGAATGCATATACACCTATAGTTGCGTTTGAATTAATTAATTTTTTATTCAAGCCTCGAGGTGAGTTAAATAATATGTACACCTATGTATATATTTTATTATATGTTTAAACATTTCGTTTCGTTTTATTTATTTTCTTCCGTGACATCTGCACAGATACTTCTCTATTCAAACAAATGAATAAAATGTCGAAAGAATAAAACCGATTTTCAACGGTCGTATATGGGTGAGTATACACTAACTACTCGTTCAAATAATTCCTCTCGTATTCTTTCAGTTATGCCGAGTATTGGAGTAACATTTTAGTCTCATTCTTTCTCGTCAACGCTAAATTATTAAGTAAGTACCGTGACATAATATGATATGAAGTTGAATTTCACGAGGAAAGTGATCGAATTGTTTTATTTATTTAACTTCTTGTAACATATAATATTAAAAGAATTAAATGCTGGATTTCATTATTTTTCTAAAATTTATTTTGCAAATTGAAGTATAATTAAATAACATAAATAACAATAATATAAACGTTAAAAAATTGACTTATGAAAAAGTGTAACATTAGTCACTAAAATAGTAAAATATCGTTATTCTCAATAATTATCATATTTTGATAAAATATCAATTGAATTTTCCAATAAACACTGGACACACCGTGTATCCTCAATAACTGTATACTCGTAATATAATATAGAGTACCTACCTAATTGTTTTAATCCATAAGATTATAAGTTTATAACAATGATAAATTTTTGCCACGGACAAAATAACTTTACAGTTAAATCCATCAATGACTCACCGAACTTATACATAATCAATAGCAGACAGTAAAGAATATCTACTCGTGATCTTATGCACGAAATGGATCTAGCCCAATCTAGATTGGTCAAAAACATTTCATCAGACCTAACCAAAAACAATTTGTCGGTATTTAATTCTTCAACAACAATTTATTGTTGTCAATGTAATTTAAAATTGTCATCAATAATAACAATATTTTATATAGGTATCTTTAGTATCTACCTACTAAATTTTAAACAGAATTATAAGGTTTGTATTTATTATGCACTTAAATGAAATCATCAGAAAAAAGTGTACAATTTGTATTAATTAAAATTATTTAAAATTTTTAAATGTCATAATTGTTTACATATAAAAATATTCATTTTAAACTAATGTAAGTAGATAGTAAAATAGTTTGCTGTAAAAAAATTATCGCATCATGTCACTTATTTACAAAAAAATATAAATATTTTAAAATGTATGTTATTATAATATTATATAAAACAGCACTGAACCTATATTTTGTAAATTATTAAATTGAAAAATCGGGGAACGGTTTTATTAATCATCTATTGAATGCGAGCACTAAACGTGTAATTTTGAAACAAAACAAAAATTAGTTTTATTTGACCAACTGCAGTGCTTTTGATGAATTATGAATTTGAAAAATTGTTGGTGGTTGTTTTTCGTGAACTTTTTTAATACCATTCGAAACTAAAAGGTTATAGGTAGGTAACTAATTTAAGTCGTCGTGAACATATTATACAACGGTATAAGAACATTGCCAGTGGGATGAAGATATATTTATCGAGTTATTAAAGTTTTCAATTTATTGCCGAGTTAAAGTTATGAAACCTCTGCTGCAGGACTTTGCAGTAGTAGCGTACGCGGAGAAAGGTTAGCCTTACACCAAAATAAATAAACCCAATCAAAAAGTCAAATGTTGGTAAAGAATAATAATATAATATAAGCTTCAACTATCAAACTACCATTGCTCACTAAAAATTGTTTCAGTTTAACTTGAATGCTTGAAATTCACTGTTTTAAATTTTTTCTGCCATATTCGTGATAATAATAACTAAAAATACTAAACAATCTTTTATGTAAGTATGAATAAATTAGTTGGTAACTAATAAATTACTATGTAAAGAGTATACTTAAAATTTGCTTATAAATAATACCTTAAGATATTATGTTTATTGAAATAACAAAATATAATGTATAAAAAACAGTTACGACATCAATTCCAAGCCTCCAGAATAATGTAAACAAATCGATCAGCTGTCGTATCTATTATGCTCCATAATAATAATTCTGGTGACATATTTTTTTTTTAGTCAAATCCGGTTTTACACGATCATTACATCGTCATTATCTCTGATGAAAACACTTTCCCGAAATCCGTGATCTGGAGACATCAACATTGAGTCGCAGTCGAGCATTTTTTTACCACGTTGTAAAACTGACCAGAAACACTAATACTTACGCCACTTATACATACGCGATTATAGCAGCCACCTACGTGTATTATGCAGCAATAATATTATTGTATATTATTAATTGATCTCGCGGACGTGTTTGAATTACGCGAAAGACGATCCGATTTAATTGCTCGAAACCACGCAGGCGTCGGTAAATATTTAGCAAACACCATGAAAAACACGACGAGTAGGCGGCGGCGTTTAGTCTCAATTATGTTTTTTATTGTTCACAATTGGACTTCCTAATCTAAAAACAGAGCGCGAGCATTCGTGTGTATATTCGTATTTGTACAACGTTCAAGTGTATACGTAATATTAATATGTATATAATAATAATGCTGTGTAGGTAACACGCGACAAGACGTCGCTGTATAGTGCGCTCGTCTCGTGTACCGAATAATAATAATAATACGCGACCCGCAAAATCATCATCCGACGCCTACACAAGCTACTTGTACCTCATGATACCGTCATCGTCCAACGAAAGTAGGAAATTACTATATTATTATTTACTCTATAGTATTAAATTGTTTTGTTGGCTTTGACTGTGCAATATCGTTTGTTCGAAACGGCCGATACAAAACCAATTTTATATTGTTTTCAAATCCATTAATTCTGCGATTTATTAACATCGAAAAAAAAATGAAAACCCTAAAGTTTTTATGGTGAATATATTTGTTTTTGTCAAAAACTGTATCAGTATCTTTTCTGGTTCTTTCCGGGTGAAAACATTTTTTTTCTGTATAATTTCACAAGTGTTACCATTATATAACAGCTAACAACCAACAATGGTACTGACGTGGGACCACATGTAAGTTACTTTGAATTAGTATTTAAATATATTTAAATTTCAAATGTCCTGTATCAGATCATTCAAACCTCTTATAATAAGCGGGTGTGTGGCACCGTTTGTATATATAATAATTTTTGTTTTTGAGGAAGCAACGAAAATATATAAAATTATGTACCTATCTATTTCGTTATGAATACCTATTCTTTATAATCGCAGTAAGTATACTTACTACTTGATTTTATTCATAAACAAAAATGAGTTGTCATTGTTTTCATTAAATAATGACAACAAAAAATATGCGTCAACATGCTTTTATATGAACCAATATACACTTATTTTATGTAAAAGGTACCCCACGAAGTTCACAGCATTATAATATACTTTATTCATCCATAAACTTTAAATTTAAATTAAAACAAAGTATTTTTTTATTCGAAATCTAAATCTATTAAAATGTATAAAATAAAACATATTCATGTAACCATAAACATGATTAATCAAATCAAAATACCAACAATAAATTTATTGTATGCATTATAAAATTAAAAATAAAGTTTGTCGTAAAAAAGTAAAAAAAATAATTAAAATAATTTAATTTAATTTTAATTAAATTTTTGATTTGATTTTTATCATATTCATAATGTCACATTTATTATAATATTTTTTTAATGCATAAAATAAATTTATTGTCGGTACTTTGATTTGATCGATCATGTTTATTATTTTAAAATGTTTCGATGAACAGTTAAATTCAGTGATGTGATACATTGTCCATATATTTAATATAATTAAAACATTAATAATACAAACCGTATCAAATGAAAACACTGAATGGTACAATAATGTACCTATTAAACGTACAAACACGTAGGTACATCAGCGTGATTTGCCGACTGATTGAATAATCATCAGAACGAAATAAATAAACTGTACAGAAAAGCAAGCAGAGTGTCAGAGTATACCTATGTTTATATTCTATAAGTTTTTGAACATTTTAAGATCATAAAAATAATGATATGCGTTCACAATCTTTATTACCTTGATTGTCGATCGCGAGTGTATAGTAAATTCACATGCACGGTAAAAATTACATAAACGCTAAAACACATATTATATTATATTATCACCTTATTATAATAGCCTACACCGTATAATGTATATATTATAATATTATGAATACGATCTGAAAATAGGAAATCGAACGTGGATCTTCGTACTACTTGTAACTAATTGTACGACTATTTTATTTTGTTATCAAAAAGTTAGCATTGCAGCCCGGGGAATCTTATTATTAGAACAGTGATTCCTAACCTACGTCCGATAGGGCCTTTCAACCTTAGTGTCTCGACTTTAAAAAAAGGCCCGTGGCCAAGTTTTAAATTAAAACAAAATTTTAAAAAAAAATTTAAAAAAAATATATTAATTATATTATTACACTAAAGGAAAAGTAGGTATAGATACGGCAACTATAACGATGGAATACTGAATAGTAAATTGATATTACTGGTGAACCACACAAACGCAACGTTTTACGATTATTTTCCACCGAAGTAAACAATTTTTTGATTTACTGCTTTAGAATTTTAAATGTCTAATCGATGTATAGAAACCGTAATTATTGGAATGGTCCAAAAACTACCGACAGCTACACCCTCACAAAGTTAGCAGCACAACAATAATAGACACTTATGAAATAGGTACATCCAACAATGTCCAACAAGTTATTAACAAATTTATTGGATGTATTTCATAAATGTCTGTTATGGTTGATGCTCCTAAGGCCTAACTTTATGAGGGTGAAAGTGTATTCCAATTTTATCATAACTCGTAATGCATGACGTTGTACACAAAAACGAGCTCAGGCTGAAAAACAATACATTTAACCCCCCCCCCCCCCCCCCCACCTATGGATACTTTACGAATATAATATATCTAATTTTTAAAAATATAAATTGACAATTAAAATCGAAAACATCGCTCGACTTGTTATGTAAAACCACCCTAGAGAGAGTCAGAATTATTTTTGCACCTTAATTTTTAAAACGTTAATTTACTTAGGTTTCAAAAAAAAAAATTGAAAATTCGTTAGCACGAAACACCGAAAATCGTAAACTTCGTTAGTCTATACCATAAAAACTAATAATTTCTGTCAATTAATCTTTGCATCATCGTTATTAACTGGTTGCAATAATATAGATGTCAGAAGAAAAATTTACGTGGGTGCTAAACTAGATTTATAACGCTAAATTTAACAAATTTTTTGTTTGAAAAAAATTTCCAACCAACCCCCACCTCCAAAATTCCTGAGCACGCCTCTGTTTTGCATTAACAACGCCAACCGGGATGGCTATAATATAATATAATCGAACGTGTTCTGAATAACTCACTAACACACTGACTGATCAACTTAGAGCCTAAACAATGATAGTTTGAGACTTGAACTTTTCACGATACCTTCGTACCACCATGTAAGTATGTACTAAGAAAGAATTTTCCATAATTCAAATTTTAAATTTGTTCTTGCAAGTTGCATTTTGAGATTCACAATGGTTGATGGAAATCAAAAATATCTGTTGTTTACAAATAATTGTTATCACTTGTTATAGATTATAATAAAAATAGTAGAAAATATTTTTAAACACCATTACACTGAATATTAAATAATGAATTGAACAAAGTTTGAATCATATAGGTATTTTTAACGTGAAACGAAGTACACGGGGTCAGCTAGTTATTTACAATTTAAAGCTTAGATAAGATCAGTCTATTTACCTCAGTTTTAAATGATTGTGAATATACAATTTGTTCAATAAACCTCTTCTATATTTATTTTCATAAAAATATTTTGCTTTAGAGTTTTAAATCAAATTTATATACGATGTAATTGTGAATTTAAAAGTTGATTAATAATGATTTCCAAACAAGAGTAAAATGTTAGAATCACATAAATTTTAAATTATTAAAAAAAAAGAAATAACATGGGAGACAGTGAATGCATTTCAAAACAAATAGCTATGAACTCTTTTCAACTAATTATTATTACATGAATATTACTATAATATTTTTAATTTCTAAATATGATTTATTATTAGTGTATAATCTAACTTATCCAGCTAATAACCTATATATAATATAGGTATCCATATAGGTAAATATTGATGGTATAAATCATTTTAAATGTCATATTAAATTTGAGTTCAAATGGCACCACCATAACTTATTCTTCAATATAAATTAAAACAAAAAGTTATTTTGAAAAGCTGTGTATCGCCCAGCTTAAAAGTTTCGTTGATTTTAATTAAATATTATGTTTACAATATAAAACGTTCCAATTTAGTAGTATATTACCGTTTGAGTTTAAGCTTTACGAGTTAATTTCTATACAAAGAACGAACAAAACGAATGTTTTCAATGATTACATTTTTATTCGAGGCATGCTAAACAATAATTTACAATTAATATGCAAATATTTTTTATTAAATTTGTATCAATGTTAATAGATAGGTACAAGCTTTTAAATTGTACTATTCGTATTTCAGACAAATAACTAATTTGGGCCGGAAAGACATAATTTATGTATCTATGTTGTACACGAATAGCCAATAGATATATTAGTATACATTTAATCGTACCTATATCACTCAATAGCCAATAGTAAGGCCGGGCAAGTTAACAAAGTTGTTTAACTCGTTAACATAAGTAAAAGCTATGTTAGTTAAAAAATAAAATTTGATTTAATAATTAAAAAGAAAAGTAACATACCTACAAAATAGACGAATTAGAAAATTTTCTATCAAGTTCTGAGTTATGTGCCTATGTAGGAAGCATATGAGGCATAGGAGCGTTGTATTTATTATTTACAGGACAACTGACTGGCCAACTTTCCCCCCACCCATCAAAGAAAGTACGTCTACAGTTAAAAAGACCACTCATCTCACTTTATAATAAGTTATATAAAAATATTGTAAATATTGGTATTTGTATAAATAAAACTAATACAAATAATACAAGTTATATTATTATACTTCAATATTTGACCAAGGCTTGCAAATGTTACAATAACATTATGATTATAACGTTATATTTGACAAAAAACGATTGAGATTTGTAAACGTAATTCATCGTAAAGGAAAGTAATGATCAAAAATAATTAAATACCGCAAAACAAAACATAACGATTAACTAAATATATTATATATCATCAACAAAACATATCCCAAAACGTAATTTATAGAATTTCATTGAACGAAAAATAACGCAAAACTAAATAATTTGAAATCCATTTATTTAAAAGTTATATTGGTTTCGTAGAAATATTTATTTCATGCCATTTAATTTCATACATTCCGTTTCCGGGCCATTACCTACCCGCATTAGTTATTATTAATACATTTTAAAGATAATAACACTATTCTAAATATCAATAAACGCAAAACTTGTATAACGTTTAATTCTGAATAACAATAAACGTAAAACTTGTATAATGTTTTAATTCTGAATAACGATAAACGCCAAACTTGGATAACGTTTTAATTCTGAATAACGATAAACGCAAACACTGTGTAATGTTTTAATTGTAAATAACATAAAACGAAATTTTTTTTTCAATTGCAAGGTTTTATACTATATACAGGGTGAATCTTTTATCATCAAACACTCATTATTTCAAAAAGTATTTTGAAAATAGTTTTTTTCATAGTTTCAAGTTGTTAAAAAAACAATGTTTTTTATCAAAAATTATATTTTTAAATATTGTTTATCCTTATATTTTTTAAAGATTTTACTTTTCTGAATGACAACATATATAGAGTTTTAATTTTATTTTCCAAAGCAGAATATTTTTCTAAGTATTTTGATTCATAAAAATCGAATTTAGGGCGAGTAGTTTATGAGTTTAGATTGGCGGAGAGGAGTGGTACGGCGTTACCCCGCAAAATGTTTGTTAATTTTCACCTCGTAATTTCCAGCCTTGTGATTATGTTAAAAACCTAACCTATGTGTTATAAGTGCGACAATGACGGGTTTTACAGGGGTTATGTATGATCAGATGCATTACCGACGGACATGAGATCACCTGCAGCTAAAAACGAATTCTATGGGCCTAAACCTCTCCGCTGCCATGGCATACATATTCTATTATACTTGGGTATATATACCTTGTTTAAGTACCCACCTATAATATTCCATACAATATAATAATATGCGCGTATGCACATTCTAACGAGTTAAGTGCGAGTAGGTGTTAAATTAAACGGAAACCGAGCTGGCCTCTCCACAAAATATAATATAATATATTGTATACCTACATATATGTATGCGGCTGACTATACGTATACTAAAATTTAACTCTCAAGTCCACCGTCGAACCGGAGGTATTGTATATCTACACATGCGGATGCTATTGAATCCTCGTCGTGGCATACATTACAATTATGGCCTACTCGAAAAACTTAATTACACGTACTTGGTACGATATTATTCCTATATTTTTAACATTTTTTTTTTTAAACATAATTTTTTATTTTCATTCAGTGTACTATTATGGAGGTACCCATACGGTTGTAAAAAATAAGTGTAGTACAATATTTATGCTACTCGAGGTCGGTGTCGGCACCTACACTCCGTGTTCTAGCTGTTTTTAATTCAGTGCGGAGTTATTATTTTTATTTCGAAGAAGTGTATAAAAACAAACTAAAAAACCATCTATAATAATAATATATTGATTTGTGGTCAGTGATCTATAAATGTATAAAAATCGAACGATTCGATATTTGTTGAATTTTACAGGAGAACTGTTTTACACATTCATAATAATACATGATAATTCTCGAATAATAGTCTATTATATAAAATTAATGATATTAGGAATATTATCAAGACCTGATGTGTTCAATTATAATATTTCAAGGAGGGTGGGAGAAGAGCAAGTTAATGAAAATAAGTAACTTGAGCTAGTTAAGTTAATTCAACATGGTCAAGTGGGTATACTATTCTGCTGAACAATAATAATTATAATTGTCGAGTGACCCACTGTAATGAATGTGTTAAATCTAAATTCAATGATATAAAATCATTGTATACAAAAAATTATTCTGAGCGAAGATGGTCTGTTAGCTATTGACGCAAATAGGGGGGGGGGGATTGGGGGGAATTTGTCTCCTCCCCAAATGGCGTTAAAGTCCCCCCAGTTCAAAATCTAGTAATTAGTACTAATTTTTATATTCTGTGGTACTAAGCATGGTAGTGCTTTCTACGTTTCAAAGCAGGGCCGATTGACGACGAGGAAGTTGACTGAGAAAAATGAAAGTTGAAGATGTTGAAGCTATTTGTTCATTTTCGCTATTGCTCTCATTACTATCAATTTCTCTACAAAAAAATATTTTGGGATTTTCAATATAGTATAATGACAATTATTCAATAATTAAAATTAAATAATAACTAATTAAAGCATTATCAATGTAGTATTAATAACATTCTTACCCTGTATGTTCTTTAGCGTGCTGTTTTTCATTAATTTCGTTTGTAGTGGGTTTATGCCACCGATTATAATGTGTCCACAAATTAGATGTAGATCCCATATTTTTTAAAACATCGTTGCGTACAGAACATATAGTAGTTTTATTTGATTCGCCACGCGTAAAAAAATTCCAAATTTTACTTGGAGGCATTGTAGTAAAATTCAATGTTGACACGTTTGATGCAACAGAAATACTATTCCTACAAATATGTCTCCACTTGATATTTTACGATAATTTTTATTTGATAATTGTAAGAGAACATATCCGAGTAAGCAATTATATCGATAACAATTATTGTTGTAATATAAATTTGACTTTTCTTCAAAAAACCTTTTTCAATAACCATCCGAAGGTTATGCAGTAAAGATTAATTAATTGGCTATACACTATACTTATCTATTTGAAACGTATACATTTCGAACAATTTTTATGATACGAACTTTTATATAATAAAACAATTGAAAACGTCGAATAGTTATAAAATAAACTCAACAATTTAATAACTTTTTGTTTGATAACTAATAACAAATAATAAATAACCATTGAAATTATGATGAATACACTGTAAATCATACAACTTTAGTATTCATTTTTTATTGTTAAATCTTCATTATAATAAAATAATTTATTTTACCATACATTAAAAATATTTGTAAGTCTGAAGTCACATAAAAAGCAAATCCATAAATCCGGATATTCGGATAATTCAGATATTCGGATTTCATGTACATCACTAATTTTGGCCTATGTGGAGGGGGGCTTGAGACCACCCCCCTCCCCCAAAAAAAAAAAAATTTAGTCAATTTGCGCCTATGCTGTTAGCCTATATTACTAAGTATATTTTATGGTATCATTATTATTTAAATACTTTATATTATTATTAATTATTATTAGTAGTATAGTAACTTGAATACATTTTTGCCGAAAACATTTCTTTTTAAAATTTCATTGTGTATGTAGAATATAATATGTTTATATACTTTAAAACTATCAAATACTCATGAAATATATTTTTAAATTACAATCAAATATCTAACATTTTTCATTCATTGTATTTAAATATTTTATTTAAATAATTTTGTCCAAATTTGAAAATAAAAATGTATTTCAAAAAAAACTGTGTTTGTATAATTTATTTTAGATTTGTTGATTACAGCATGAATAGTATGAACTACTTATGAAAAATCTTGTTTGAAAATTCCAATCCTTGGCTATAAAAATTAAATATTTAATTATTTCTTTACTACAATATATTTTGCAAATGTTCTCAATTTTGATAAATGTTGTCAGAATTTGAGCTTGAAATGCTTGTAAAAAAAATTGTGCTTTATGTCTAAGTATCTTTAATATTTTGAAACTGCTATTAGAACAAATTATGAGGAACCTTACATTAAATGTTCAATCTGTTTGACCAAGCAAAAACATTTTTATCGATATTTATAACAAAAAATGTAATAGCATTTCACATTTCAAATGTCTATAAATAGGCCAAACAGAATTAAAAATATTTTTAAAATTATACCATGTATAGAAAAAACTAACATTAACATTTGATTAAAATTTAAGTATCTACAGTTAAACGTTTTTTTGAAAAAAAGTAAATCGTTCGATGAAAAATCGTTAATTTATGAGTGAATATCAAATATTGTAAAAATGTGAACTTAAAAAATTAATGTGACATTCCGGTATATTTTTTTATTTGTCAAAGGTAGGAAAACGTATGAAGGATTTTGAATTACAATTTCAAATTGTAGATATAAAAAGAATTTTTTTATAAATTTAATATTTAAAATAATAATAGTTTACAAATATTTGTGATTTTGACGAATTTTGTCAAAATTATAACTTTAAACGATTATAAAGAAAGATTGTTTTTTTAGATTTTTGATATTTTTTAATTAGTACCTATATTATGCTATATAATATTATATTTTATTGGTATGTTATGAGGAACCTTATATTATATTTTCAAACAATTCACATATGAATCAATACATTCGTCCTTCCGCTAAAAATCTTAAACATAATAGTATAATATGCTGGAGAATTTATTTTGAATAGAAAAATTAAATGTTAAATTAAGAGTTATGGTGATAGGTGACTTTAACTAAACTAGGACCTCTTGAACTGTGATTTTCCCGGGCCCATTTTTTACCCCAGTGCGCCACTGTTAATAAGAATAATATTCTATTATTCTATATTTATATTATTATACAACACGAGTTTAAAATAATCATAATGTAGGTATATTGGTATTAATAATTTGTATAGCCCTAACAATTGGTTATTACTTATATATTGTACTTTTGGAGTCACTTATGCATAATTGAATGATTCCGAAAACCATACAAAATTATAATGACAATTTCACGTGACACGTGAGTTCTTTCCCGAGAAATCGGTTCGTGTTCATTAAAAATATATTTGATCGCACGGCATGTATTTATTATTTAAATAGATTTTTTGGCAGTCGTTGTGAAAAAATTGTTTCTATTGGTTCAAATATGGTATTTTCAGAAAAACTCACCCCTGTGCGTGCTGTCTTCCAAAAAGGTAACACCACCACTGTCCCATTGGTGCCTAAAATAATTATATTATATAGGTAGTTCAAAAACAATGAAAACAGTTTCACTAGTTAATACATAGAATAACGGTTAAGTCTTAGGTAAATAAAATAGCAGTAAAAATACAAATTATAACATTATTATTATTAATTTTATTTTTATTTCTCCACAATTAATGTGGCACAATTTTTTTTTTTTTTTTTATTGATTGTGAAGCCCGGCAGCTATGGCCGTTAACCGTTTGATTTTTGTTTGTAGGGGAGGAACTGTAGGTTAGTAAACACCTGTGTTTTTGGTTTAACAGATTTTTTAGTGGGCACTCGTGAGTATCTGCCATGCCCGGGTGGGGGATGGCGGCACTTCTCTCCAGACACCGTGACTTGCCCGTGGCACAATTATTGTACGATGTATCAAAATTTAACTCAAATTTCAAACTTCTAATTTTGCTCAATACCTACTGATATTTTTTTTAATTTTAACGTACCTAATTTTAAATGTATTTTTATTTTAGTTATAATGTACATTTCATATAGGTAATACCTACCTTAATTGAAAATATTGGCGTTGTACCCACCACTTACATCAAAATTAATTCAATCAAATTTGATAAACCTTATAAAAGTAAATATTTACGCTTTGTTTTAATTTCTTATTAGTACTTAGATTTTTAATAAAATACCTACTTATATTTTTTAGCAATGTCTGGTCTATCGTCTGGATGTGCATAATTATTCACATAGCTCAACAACTTTGGATATTAGCCCGTTTAGTATACCTAATTACATTTACAATTTTTACACTTTAAGCGTAACATGCATTATTTTAATACGCACAGGGTAGGCCCAAAATACGAACTAATACATATCGTGTGTTGTATATTTAACAGTCGTATGCCTATTGACATATATTGTATACAAACAATAATAATATTTTAAAACAATTTATTGAATAAACAAAAAGTATAGAATATTATATGGGCCACTGTGCATGTTCGTATACACGCGTGAGACCCCGAGTAGGAAAAGGTTTGAATTTTGGTATCGTTTTGTTGTGTTGTATCGACGTGATGGCTGCAGGTGTATATATAGTCGCCGATTCCAGCTCATGCACGAAACGGCTCTTCGTGCGAACAAAACGAACAACGATTTAGGTGAAAATGTCATATTTGTTCTCTACTCTTGTATATTAAACGGTTATTATTATTATTATTATTATTATTATTATTTCCTCTCTCTTCGCGTTTTAATTTCAAGCACGTAACATATTACAATTACACGACGGAGCAGGCGACAGACTTTTAACACAATAGCGATATTCTGATATTGTATATGCGTCGCAATATATGTATATACGTCGATGGCGCGACGAGGGGGTTACACTTGTCACTCGAGTCGGCGGCGGCAGTAGGGCGAGTGGCATTGTCATTTTTTCCCATTTTATTGTTTTCAAATTGTATAACAGTACCGCACCACATGTTGACAAATTGTTTGCCAAAAGGAACGAATGAGACTTCGGTGACGGTGCCGACGACGACTTAAGCCAGGGATGGGCAAACTGTGCGCTTGCGGGTCTCGTGAATCGAGATAAGACTGAACAAAATGTATGCAATCACTGACCGATATTGTCCAAGAATTTTAAGACGATGTAAGTTGACGTTCACGATTTCAATTGATTGAACGTGATATAGAATTGATGTATATTATACAAAAATAACTTCGCCAAACGAATCATGGAACACCTGCAAGTAAGTGTAAGATGAACGACTTAATAATTAAGGGTGACAAATTGGTATTATGACTAAAAATGTTGACTATATAGTATATACTAGGTACTTAATAATAATATACTATAAATATTGTAATCTCGTGAAAATTCAGAAATAAAAAATTGGAGTATATGATAGATACGAAAATTTTTATTTCATATCATAAATCATTTTTAAGGACTATTATCCTTAATATACACATTAGTTTATAACTGAGAAACAGCTCGTTCGAATTTTGAATTATAGTTACTTACATCAAACTTCTCCAGAAAAAACATCTATTAATTAATAATTTACTTGTAAAAAAAGGGAGTAGGGAGGATTCTCATTTGAATGTTCGTAAGGTAAAAAAAAATTCATGAAATTGAAAATATGGTCTATGAGTGTAATATTCAAAAATTCCAAATTCATAAATTCATTAAATTATAATTTAATAATAATAATAAATTAATTAAAAATATTAAAGACAAAAATGGGTGTGATGATGCTTGGTGAATACCACACTGTACATGGTTTTTTATTTTGTTTAGATAATCTCAGGTCCCGTGATTTGAAAAAGTTTACCCGTCACTGGCTTGAACTACATACGCTTTTAAAATTGTATGTAGCTGAGTATACGTACGTGGTGTGTGTGTGTGTGTGTGTGTATGTGTGTGTGTATATGTGCGTGTGTGTGCGTGTGTATGTGTGTGTGTGTGCGTGTGTACGGGAATAGTAAAATATACGCACTCGACCGTATCCCATCGAAACCATTTTTTATATACCGCAGCGCTTATAATAGGTACGCGGTGAACGGGATAGGATTTTTTTCTCTATATCGAATCGGTATTATTATATTATTAATATATTATTATGTATACATGTCTAAAGACGGAACATTAGCTCTATACCTAAGTCTCTAAACTCTATGTATATAATATAATGAAAGACGTGTCAGTTCATTCCGGTGACGTTGACCAGAATTTCGGATCATTTATTCATATAATAGTACATATAGGTACATAATAATGTTATACCACTATCTCTACTAGCACGCGAATCGGACCTCGCGTGCAAATGTGATTTTATTTTCCACCGGTTTCTCGACATCATAAACGTAGGTACCTATATTACATATACCATTCACATGATGGCCGCTTTACACTTCATTGCTAAAAGTTTTTAGAAAAATGATTTACCAAACCACTAGTTAAAAATATTATAATTTCAGATTCTGAGAGGACCGATGTATGTAGATTTTACAATGATGTGTGTTTTTAAAAATTTTTTTTTTTTTATCTGTAAGTAGTCTCGAAATAATGCTTTGATTCACAACTTCAGTATCTTGTTCAATAGGAAATTGAGTCTATAAGTTAAAATGTCCAGTAATTTTCAAAAACGCCTGGAAAAACAAACAAAAAATTATGGAAAAATTGGAATTTTTACGTAAAACTTTAAAACAAATGACCGTAGATGCATGATATTTTTGCTGAATATTTATATTAACATTTTCTATACACTATGAAATTTTCAAAATATTTTAACTTACTTTGAATTGTTTACTGACATTTTCTGTTTCCAATACTTTTAGTTTTAGATTCTGAGCGAAGCTATGAATGTATTGATTTTAGGATGATGTGTGTTTTTTTAAATTTTTTTTTGTGTCTGTCATCACCTTTTAGGACAGTAAAGGTGTTTGGATTTTCTTCAATAGTAACTTTTCTGATAGGGAAGTGAATCTAGTTGGTACCCTAGAGGGCAAAAATAAAAATTTCCCAGTAGTTTTCGAAAGCGACGTGAAAAACAAAAGAAAAATTAAGGAAAAACGGGAATTTTTACGCAAAATCTGTTTTCGAGAAAATCGATTTTGGTTTTTGGTGTAACTCTAAAACAAATGAGCATAGGTACATGACATTTTGACTGAATGTATATATTAGCATTTTCTATACACCATAACATTTTCCAAATATTTTGACTTATTTTGAGCTGTTTAAGGACATTTTCAGTTTCCATTTTTTTTTTTTTTTTTTTCTATAAATATCAATAAAATTGTATTTGTTGGGTAAAATATCTCGAAAATTTAATACAAGGCTCCTAATATATTGTTACAATGATATTTGAAAAATATTAAAAATCATTAGTCACAGTTTTTATTTAAAAGCATTTAAAGTTCAAATATTGACAAAATACGAAAAAATCACGAAAATTAGCAAATTATTTTGAGTTGAGAATTCATAAAAATTTTTCTTTTTCAATCTAAGATTTGAAAATGTAATACATGATAATCCATAAGTTTATCTACCTTTATCAAAAAAATGTCTACAAGAAAGTCAAATTAAATTTTTATGGGGGTTTGAAATTCATATTTTTACAACATTTGATATTCATTCGATATCTCATGTAACGATTTTCTTATTTTGTTGTAATTAAAAAATGTATGACTGTAGATACTTGAAAATTTCACTGAATGTTTATATTGGCGTTTTCTATACACGATCAAATTTTAAAATAATTTGACTTTTTTTGAGCTGTTTACGGACATTGTCAGTTTTCAATTTTTTCAGTTTTTTTTTCTATAAATATCAATTAAATTTTATTTGTTGGGTAAAAAAACGTGAAAATTTAATATAAGGCTTGTGATATATCATTCTAATAGTAGTTGAAAAATATTAAAAATACATAGGCACAATTTTATTTTATAAGCATTTAAAGTTCATATTTTAACAACATTTATCAAATTTATAATTTAATAATTATTTTTTAGAAAAAAATGTATAAAATGTTCAACTTTTATAGATAAAGATTGAAAATTTAAAACAAAGTTCCACGTAAGTAGTTAATTCTGTAACAAAAATTTAAATATATACAAAAACACAGTTTTTTTCATAGTTATTTTAAGTTCGAATTTCGACGAAGTTACATATTAAATAACCAAGAATAAAGATTTTAGTTATTTCGTAATTGTATACTTTTTAATCAACTTACCGGCTATCGTATTAATAATTAGTAATAAGAATATACAACTCATCTAATTCGTATAAATATTCATGTGGTAATTTTTTTAATTTTTATCGCTGAATGTTTATAAATAATTAATTGATTTTTATTTATAATAACTATATTTTAGAGATATTGATTGATAATCGTAAATAGGATTTCTTTTAACAAATGTGAAAATAATTTGGTGAACAAAAATAATAAAATACCAAGTATAGGTACATCTATAGTAAAATATAGGTAATATAGGTAATAAATCAGAGATCTTGATTTAACACCAAAAAGTATATTTTTATCCACCACTTTCTTACGCAACGAGTATTTATATAAAAATATGCCGTAAACATTTTTGGGAAATTTTATGAAATATTTAAAACCTGTTGACTTAGGTTTTAGCGAACAAAATTTGTAGGTAATATGTTAATATTAAAATCTGAAAATTTAATACAAGCTTTATTAAATAGTATGGTTGTATGATATTGATCATACATATAATTCTAACTATTTCTGAAGATTTCTAAAAATTTGTTTTAATGAAGCTATTTATTTAATTTTAAATCCATGTTTTATTCATTTTTGCATTAAAATCACTCATTTTTTTTCTATGATACTTATTTAATCTGTAACTCGTGAATAAACAATAAATGAAAAATATATGAATGCATACAATGCATGCACAAATGAATTAAGATAATCTTACGCCCGGGAATGAATCATAATCGCGGTGTCGCTGCTCCGAGGTCCTTATAGATAAGATGTCTTTCAAAAAGTTTAAAAAAAATAGTAGCTAAATATACTTTTAAAATTTGTTGTAAAAGTGAAGTGCTTTAAATGTTTCGAACCGTAGTGATATAACAACATTTTTTTCCGAAAATATAATCAACGACTTGGAAAATTATAACGTATAGCCGTAATGCCATATATATAGTTAAACGGATCATCCCGCACTGCACATCACGTAATTCGCTGCAGACTCTTTCGCGGCGGCGTGTACTGCAATATATAAGTGCCTATATTATAATACTATAATATATAATATAATATAATGGCGAAGTCTATCTCGTGCAGAGCATATTATTTTGTATAGGTACCTCGTATATACGTCCTAAGGTTATGCACGCGATCGTCGACGCGGAGGAGGGCGGCACTCGAGTTTTGAGGATATATATATATATCGTACACGTCGTATTATATAATATAAAATAGTGCGTGCAGCAGTTTTCGATCCTCACGCGATTATTTCTACGACTTGCGATCGAACTGTGATAGTATATTATATTATAGTGATCATTGAAGTTACAGCATTTGGCGGACATGTATATTACTGCTGGTTATTCTTTCCATTGGTATATTATAATATAGATACCTACGAATCTGTATCAGCTATAAATTCGATTCGTACTATTATATTATAATACGTAGATTAAAATATTTCAAGTTTTTATTAAATTTTTCGATTTATTTAAGGAGACAATTTTAAATTGTAATATCTAGTTGCATTATTTCCAAGAGTAAAATCTCAAATCATTATAGATATGTATATACACATAAATCTTTTAGAGTTTTCACTAACTTTAGCCTGTAAAATACTCAAACTATATCTACTAATATAGATAATGTAATATTAGGTGCGCACTCAGTTATTTCCAATAGAGTGGTGGATGTTATATGAACAATAACAATATTTATACAAAAAAATACAATAATATAGGTAGGTTCTATATTAACTGTCATATATAATATACTAATGTCAATATTTTAAAAACTAATATATTAAATAATGGTCATTCCTCATAATTTTTTACCTAATATATTTTCACCATTTTATAATAGGTAATAGGTATACCTGTCATATATAAACACTTATAAAGGGATGGGGATGTTACAAGAAACAACAACTCTCCGTGCTACACCACTGATATAGTTAAAGATAGGTATGTATTAAATCAAAAGAATAAAACTAAATTATCATCTGCTTCGTATATTATACTCGTTTAATCATGGTTTATTAGAATTTATTGTTAATACATTTCATAGTTTTTAGTGGTTTCATTTTTTAATTCATTGTATAAAAAAGAATTTTTTTTTAATTTTATAAAATTATAAAACAACAACATTCTTGTTCTTAGTTTTAATCCTTTAAGTGCTATGATTATGTAAATTATGTAAATTTTGGATTTTTTTTTTGTAGGGCTTTGCACCGGAATCATTTTTTCGGGTTTCGGGTTTCGGGTTACGTTCGGGTGCAAGGCCATTTTTGTGTTCCGAAAAGAGTGGTGACTGGGATAGTTGGACTGTAGCTACAACTAAATCGAATTTTATGTCGTTAGTCATTTTGAAACGACGATGTCTATATACCAACAGAGTATTTTCCCATGCGGTGCCATTATGGTTTGTACCAGCAACGTATATCTAAAATATATAATTGAAATCATTTAAAAACCTATTATAATGTTTAAATAGATAATATATAATATAGGTAAATATATATATAGGTACATTATGTATAGATATTTTATACTAAATATTTAATAATCTTATTATTAAAAAAAAAAGTAATAATGTATAAATAAAAACATAGTAAATTTACAATCTGAATAATTTAATAATAGATATAATGTGAAAATATGATTCACCCAAGAAAGGGGAAGTCACTCATTTGTGATGGCACCACTAGATAATATCTTTCGCAATGTTTATTTTATATTTTTATTTTTAAAAACATTTGTTAGAATTCAACAATTGCAATTTACTATTATTGTAATTATACTATACTATTACAAATCGATGTTATTTTAGCCATATTTATTGTATTTACAAAAATTTTAATACACATTTGACAATAGATTTTTTTTGTTATGTCGGTTCGCAATCGACTATACTATAGTCACTTTTGTCGATTGACTATAATTCGTATACGAATGATTGATTTAAGAAAAAGAAACTACTTCTTAACCATACCAACTAACGCAATAATGATAAATTTTTATATCCAGCTAACCTTTGAATATTTAGGCGATACGAAAAATTATAAATAAATTATAGCACACAAAAGGTCATTTTAAATAATAGCAAATTATAGTCCTCTTTTATTATTCTACATCATATAATATTATTAGACTCTGATAATTGATAACTAACAATGAAATTTAAAATTAAATAATTACGCTCACGATAAATATTAATTACTATACATCACGCCTATACCTATCATTATAATTGTTGTAATATATTATCACACTATCACAAGACTTATATACTATAATGTTATAAGCTTAGAATGATAATTGATTATTGTATCTATATACTAATTAGTAATTGTAGTGATAAGTAGTTTTTTTTATTTAAATTGAATGTACGTATACGAGATTTATTTTTGAACAATTTGATATTCGTTTGAAAAGAAATCGAGGAATGTAATTAAATGAACTATACAAATTGATTTTTCCAATACATAAGAATTGTTATAAAACCGTTTCTTTAAAAAATATAAAAACCACAATCACTGTCGTTTTTAAGGGGCTTAATACAAAACATTTTAACATAACTATAGAACAATGATCGTTTAAACATGTTTAAATAATACAAATATTCTACATCACGTGGCCCTTACAAATGTTGTTAGTTATTGCACAATTACGAAATTATAAAGAAAATGAATTAAACATATTGACGCAGATCGGCTATTACACTACTTTTAATACAGTCTTAGAGTGGATAAAATCGAAAAAGATGAATATTTTTAATGTATATATTATTTTATATTTATTTCAAAATGTACGGTACAAAAATTTATTTTTTTTAAACTTTTTTAAACAAATGTAACTTTTTGTTATGAACCATTTTGAAATAAAAAAGTCATTACATCCAAAATAATGTTAAGTTACCTTAAATTGTGTTTTTCTTCTAAAACCACTTAAATGGACTTCTCTTCGTAGTTTATATTTAACTAAAAATTTGGTGAAATAAAATGCTTGAAAGATAAATATAAAATACGCACAGAAAATTTTGATATAATTAATAATTCGATTTTATAAATTAAAAGGCTTTTGGGGAAGACGAATCGCCCCGTTTATCGTATTTTCCGCTACACATTATACTTGCATGACGTGTAGACTGCATATTTACAGGAGGGGCGCCACTGCGGCAGTTGGTCTGAAAATGTAGAAGGAACATTCAATATGAAATTCCCATGTCTGTATAGGTAATAACTAGAGGTCGGATTTATATTCTCTTAAAATCCTTAAAATATGATGTTTTATGTCACATAAAATAGGCAATATATTCTCTTAATATTCTTTTAAAATACCAGATATATGATGTTTTATGTCTTTAAATATGCAAAATATTCTTTTAATATTAAAAAAAAAATTCAGTTTAAATTTATTTTTTATTAATTTGGTTTTAAATATACTTAATTTAATTAATTTCACAATAACAATTAATAACTATATATTGTTCCATGTGTTCCGGTCTCATTTTAGTACGCCGGTTTGTAAGAATGTTCTTGCTGTATATGCTGAAGGATCGTTCGACATCAACCGATGTCACTGGAGAATATTGCAAGTCGGCTACCATAGTCGGTGAATAATTTTCCGGAAGTTGTACTGTGTTATCTCCACTAAGAACTTGTCCAATATTTTTCAAAAATTTGTATCCTTTGTTTTTTTGTTGAAGTTGCAATATTTTTGTCTTTACTACTTCTCCTTTTTCTCCTGGTATCTGCTCAAGTTGTGTAAAAGTGTTTTCGATAATATTTATCATATCAACTAAGGCAGTATTTAAGAAAATATTATGTATGCAATAATATATCGCACTCAGATATCAGACAATGAGAATAGTCGTGACAGCTAACGAAATAACCGATGTGCTATCGCAATCGATAAGGAATACATGGAGATTAATTTTTATTAAAACCCAGAAATAAATCATTTAGTGAACATTGTATTTATCAAAGTGCTGATGTACGTGAAGTATGTTCATTATATGCCGATGTTAGAAAAATATTCTCAAATATTCTCTAACTCCTAAAATATGCTTTTTTATGCAAAATAAATTTTTTCCTGTGAATTCTGTGTTTCATGAATCGTAAAGATTTCTCACTCCCATTTAACTGCATAGACTAGAAACAAATATGTAAAATCATAAAAATCCGACCACTCGTAATAACTATAATATTATGATTTATTTTGGCAATAAGTAAATTATTTATTTTATTAAATTATAATTTTATTTTAAACAATATTAGCCGAGAAATTCGTATAAAATAGTCACACGAGTACATTTTACAGGTTTCCAAGTTCATGTTAGAGACAAAGATATAATATAATATACTAATACTCATAATCAATGATGATATTTTAACTTGCGATGAGCAGTGCTAATGTTTTATTTCAGATAATATAATTTTATTATTCAAATAAAAATATTCGATCCGTTATTTTATGAATATCCATATGCTGTTATTGTTATTAAATATAATTTGAATATTATAAAAATTAAGTATGATCTATTAGTTAACAGAGATATTTTTTTATTTTTAGCACAATGATTTATTTTAGTAATTATTTTAAAATTGAATTTCTATATAATTGTTATGGAAATGCATGCAATTTATTATTGTTGTTGGCAGTTGGTTATTAGTTAGTACTTAATATTAATATTATTTATAATAGTTATTGTAAACTAAAATTTAGCAACTATGTTATAAGAATAAAATTGAAGCATATATTTATTAATACTTATTATTTATTAAAATTAGGTAATACTTACATGGGCGTTTTTTTTAAATGTTAAATTAATTCTATATTATACGAAATTAGATGTTTCTATTGTAATTTTTGCACAACGGCATAATGCTGTCGACATTATTGTTTGCACATGTTTTAATACAATTTAAGAGAATGTTATGTATATATTACTATGTATAATATTAGTGTAGGTACCTATGAATAGGTTGGTATATTATTATATTATCGATTATTGTCGAGTAGACGACACGTGGTAACCGGTAGATATTTACACTACACTGTAGGTACAAACCAGACATGCAGGCATCAGCCATTCGGGTCGTTCGCGAGTCAAAGCTTATAGCAGTGCATGTTGAATATTAGCAACAAGTTAAAAACTACTCATAATTCAAATATTAGATGTTATTTTGTTTACTTTCGGTATTTTATGGATTTTGATGAACATTTTTTTTATAAACAATTTCTATGTTATTGTCAATTGTCAATTATGTCTATGTTTAAGCATTAATACAGCGCAACTTAAGTAAATAGTTTGATGGATAAATAATTTATTTTGGAAGGTCTAAGCCCATTATTTAAAACATTTAAGGAACCATATGTCCATTTCCACCTTATGAATTTAACGTGTATTTGATTTGTCTATTGTTTTTTTACTATAAACCTATAAACTAGCTGTTGTCTATATTATACTACCTACCCATATTATAATATATATGCTCCAACTATTATTACCTACACATAATATATGATGTCACTGCATAACGGTATATTTTTTTATACATATTATACAACATTTAGTATATAACATATTAATTAGGTATGTAAAATTTGGTTACACCTAACAAAAAAAATTTACAAAAGCGATGAATATTATATACCTACCTACGAATACGACTAAACTGGCTGCTGCACTCGCGTAACGTACACTCGTGTCTCATACACACTACACACAATATTAATATAAAACCAAATATCACGTATTCACACATGTTAATAGGTACACACCGACAACTGACTAGTACAATGTGAATGCACAAAATATGTCAAACACACTGCACAAGAAACAGTGGCGGCGCGCCAGAACTTTTGCATCAGGTGGGCCAGGCTGATATCTACATTTTTCTATGGAGGGCCAAAATTATTCCAGATACCTAATATGTATCAACCAGTGGAGAGATACACGTCATAACTGCCCCCCCCCCCCCACTTACAACTAATATTAAGCACACCGTTGTTATATTCTATTAAAGTCTTACAAAAATGTAATATATATAACTAAATATATTTTAAATTACAAATATATATATTATTTTGTTTTTAAAATTATAATTTATAATACTAGAAATAACATATATAACTTGTAAAGAAAAGACAATAGAAACAAATGCTTTAAACACTATTATAATATTTTGAGTACTAACTCACTAAGCCGGCCAGAGCAATGCCAATATTCTTGACATTAAATGTCTTCGAACAGACTCCCCGATCCGCTATCAACAGCCTTCAGTAATTCAGTATTATGGTTTATGGTCAACTAACCAATAAGTCTTTATGTGTAAATGTATTTATTGGTTGACCTACTTATACTATAGAAATTAGTAGGTCTATTTGAACAGCCCCCCCCCCCCCAAATTGGAATTTTAAATTTTCGTTTATTCCATACATTCTTACAAAATAAAAATAATCAATAGGGGGCCGGGGAAACGTCACGAATTTTCGAATTTTGAATTTTCATTTATACCTTTCGATTGTAATTCGTTTGTAAATTGTAGAGGTTTGAAAAGATATTTATTTTGTTTATACAAGGGACTGGAACCAAACCTAAAAGAACCAGTTCTGGAACCGGATGCTTTAGAATATTAAGAACCGGAAACGGAGTTATTTTAATAAATAAAGTTTTGGAATTTTTAAATTAAATAGGTTCTTTTAGGTTCAAAAATAAAATAATTTTATTTATCATAATTGAATGCTATTTCTGTTTTGTGTACCCATAAACTAATATGTATGACCATGTGAGTTTTCTAATATTTCTCATACTATTAATTAAACCAGCATTCCTGATAGGTATTTAATATTATTATACTTTTCGGTACCTAAATTATCTGTAGCTGGTACCGAATTTATTTAGAATCGTTAACACATCATGAGCGGTACCTACACGTGTCCACATTTTGTCTACGTCTACAAAAATATATTATAACTATCGTGATATGGGAATAATATTTACCGCGCTCGCGTGTTTTTCTGTTCGTCACGCGGCCTCCTCAGCACGGTAAACACTGATGTCGAAACCGGAAACGATGTACCATCACCACATAATTATTATGTTTTTATTTTCATACACATACTTACTTACTTGCATGTGCCGTCTACAAGTGTGTGTGAATAAAATGGCGGCACAACGCGAGATTGTGCGTGTTTACTGCTCGCGGTCTATCATCTACAGTCGAGTCCGGATCAACATAAATCGGTGTCGCATGCAGGTGACTCGGACTTAGAGACGAAAGAACACAATATATTTTCAAAAAAAAAAATCTAAAAACCAATACACTGTACATTTATATACCTATTTTTTTAAAATTATAAAACAAAATCTAAGACTAATAAAAATTGTTTTTACTAGCTAGTGTCTATTGCAGGCTATAATGAAATGTGTATTAAAATCGAATCTTTTAAAATACTTTTTGCCCAGAGACCGATTATCCAGAGCTAAGGAGATCTCCTTTGAGCACAACTTGACCAAGTTACTGCAGCCAGCAAGACGTGCAGCTGGTAGAGTTTTTGATTTACTTGAAATTAATGATTACGTCAGTAAAATACAAAAACAGATCTAATTTTTCTGTCAACAATCTTCTGTCTTTTTCAATCACACTCGACTGTATAGCCGACTTTTTCATAAAAATATCCACTAGAATTTGAGCAAAATAAACCATAAACATTTTGTTACGTAATTTGAAAACAAATATTTGAATTACTAGACAATCTTTGACATTTTTATGGACTGTTTCTACATATTTTATTGTATTTTAACACGTTACATTATATGACACACCCGCATGTACTGTCTTCTTCTTACAAATGTACAACATAGAAAAACTGTTTTGCTTGGGATAACTTTACTCTCTCTCTGTATGACTGTATTTATAGTTAAATTGCCAAAATTTCATAATGCAAAGGTAAGAAATGTATCTCTTTCGTAGTGTTTTCATAACTTTGATAGCACTAACCAATAATTTTTAATAATTATAAGATTTATACGAAAAAACCTAATATTCTCAAACTGATAACTTTAAATTGTATTTATGTTATCCAAATAATAAAATACTACGACACAGATGAAGTTCTTTCCTATGCATTGTGTGACTTTGGTAGTATTCAACTAAAAATACAGAGGCAGTTAAGTTGTCTAGCGCAAAACAGTTTTTGCCATAAACCGTACATTAGTAAGACGTCCTTAATTAATGGCCGTCGAAAAGAGAACGGTCACTACGCTGGTTTTATATTATAAAAATACGGAGGTATCTGCAGCGCCATCTTTTTGCGTAGAAACACAACTTTTCCGATGTAAGATTATTATCTGCCCAAGAGTTTTAAATCGACACTAGATCGCGTTACGCGTTACGATCTCACCTGACACAGTGAAAATGAATAATATTATAGTTATATAAGAATCGATCGGTTTATTATTATTATTATTATTTATTATTAGTTTCTGGATTTGTATATTTTTACATAGGCATTTTATACATGTATATATGATAACTATTGCATATCTATGCGCAATGTTTATGTATTGTAACGTTGTAAGAATAACGAGTTACTTTTAATCAAATCCGAGTTACGTTAATTTGTAAATTATCAAACAATTAATATAATACAATTTTATTGATGATGTATATCTACAACTTTTTATTATTTTACACCATATTAATGACTATTTATATATTAAAAATAACTTAATAAGTTAATTGTAAGTTTCCATACAACTTTTAACTTAACTGATTAAAAAAAAAATTAGGTTAACTATTAACTTTAAACTTTTTAAAATATTTTCTATCAACTTAACTTAACCAAATAAAAAATTATCAACCACTTGCCTAGTAGGCTTGAATTATTTTTAAATGCAATATTTTCGAAAATATTTACGATATTTACAATGGTATTGGGGCTGATAATTGTGTGTAACATTAGTACGATTATCGTATATATAATTTAAATGAATTTAAGTTAAGTTGTTCGCACAAAATATCAAAGATAAAACCTTAAACACAAAAACTCAAAGTAAAGTAACGCTCTAAGAATTAGGGCTTACTGTAGTCTTGCATTTTATATTGTATGAAACTATTGGACTCAATAACTCAATGAAAAAATTGGGTCGATTATGCCAGTTAAATGAAGATGATTGATAGTCTCTGATTGATGTTTTTGAAATGTATTTGCACCATCTTAGATAGTAAGAAATAGGAATTATTCAAATTGATTATTCTTTCCATTGTACCTACGTACAAATTTTGATATTAGAGTACAATTTTATATTGAGATATGAGAAACTAATTACACAAAATATTTCTTCTTTTGTTTATCACACATTTACAAATAATAATACCATGCGTTTATGCCTAACTAAAGAATAATAAGAACAAGTTTTTTCAAAAATGTATTACTTATTATATAAAAACATTACCTGTTATGGCAGTATGGCACATAAACTAATACATTTTTTTTTCAGCCAGACTTGCAGAAAATGATTGTTTCAATACTACTTAATCTATAAAAGTATTATGTTATGTATGTTCTTATAATAGATTAATTTGTTATATACTTGTATATTATTTTAATTTTATAGTACAACATTATTCTATTGTAGCCAATTAATTCTGTTAATAGTTTTAAAAACACACAATTGAAAATAAGTTTTTGAAAATTACAATGTATTTTCTTAACTATCATGTACTTTAATTACTTTGATGTATTCATAATATTATATATTTTTATTTTATTGTTATTGAACTATTATATTTTATACATTTAAGTATCAAACATAGTAAGTACCTACAAGTAGGTGTGCCCAAACTTTTTTCGCAGTGTATTCCGGTATTTTTAAACATACCTAAAGTACAAAAATTCCAAAATAAAAAATAACTCCCCAAAACCTTACAAATAACTCGCCATATAATCCGAAAAGAAATTAACATGCATTTTATTCAGCTTATTTATTGGCTTTAGATATTTTCATTTGAAATGTTTGTATTATGATTTCATTCCAATAAACTATAAAGTAACAGTATAAAAACCTACAATTATTTGAAAATATTAATATATTACAATAATATAATAATGACAAAAAATGATAATTTAATTAATTGAAATTCTTTTGTTTTTGATACACGTAGGAAGTATCCAGGGACGGCGCGAAGGGGGGGATCGGGGCAGTGGCGGTGGGCCTCGCGATTTTAAAATTATAATTAAGGCCCCGCAGTTCTGAAATGATTTTTACTGTTCGAGATTTTGCTGAATTTCCAAAATTTTATTTACTGAAATTATAATTTGTAATAAATTATTGTTGTATAAAACAGATTTTATTGTTGAAAAATAATTCTTTATACCGTGAATTGGATGGGGAATATTATTTTTAGACGTCAGTCGTGACGGCCTTTTCAGTGGTGGTGGCGGCCGGAAAGTCTATCCGATGGTACGGGTTTCATAGTATTCTTACTTATAAGGTACTATTTTTAATGTTTTTATATACATTTCGGTTTTTTACGATAGTCAATATTATACTGTATATTACACCACCAGCATTTGAGTCGATCGCCGGTGATATGTTTTTCCTTATAGTGTTAGTAATGTGTAATAGAAAGATTATTCACGATTATTATTATTAATTATTCACAAATAATGTTTAGTATAAATATTGGTATTGCCCTTAGAATTTTAATGACAATGCCAGTAACTTCGGCATGTGCCGAGAGGAGCTTTTTGTAATTGAAATTAATTAAAACATATTTGAGAAACAAATTCAAGTCGAGAAAATCTTTCTGATTCAGTTTGCTGCTAAAAAATCAAGAAAAGTAAGGTTTTGAAAATATGTATTAATTTTATGACTTATGTAATCAATAATTTTTATTGTTTATTAATATTGTTCTATCTGATATATTGATTAGGTACATTTTTTATTTTATTTTTCAATTTATTGTTTTTAACTTATATTATATTTCTATTATTATATATGTGTTATACGTGTTCTAAATTATTTTATAATAATTTATTAAAATATAATATACTATGAAAAAAATTATGGTTTATATTTGATAAAATTAGTTTAGTAAGTTTAGTAAGTACCTAGTAAGTTTGGATATGTAATCTAATTTTTGAGCGGAGCAAAGAGAAAAATATTTTTGTGTATCTTTAGCATTTAGAAGACCACACATAGAATGTTATTTATTTTGCCCAGAGACCCGCAAATCCTAGTGCCGTACCTGGTTGTATGAAAATAAGCATACCGCAGGGGTCTGTATGTTTTGGTGACAAAACCCACAATTCTCACGAATTTTGATTTCAACTATATTATCATGAGTTAACAATCTATTTTATTATTTATGGGTACCTGTAGTGATTATGAAAATATAATTATAAAATCTAATTAATATTTGATTTCGTCTCAACTCCCATATTTGCATAAGAATATAATATAAAAAATTAATCAAATATTTAAACTCTTGATCCAAGATACTATGAACTATCTTATTGTTCGTGATTTTAATTTCTAATCAAAACATCTACAACTAAAAACTATATGGTTATGAATATATATATATATATATGTGCATATAATTAATGTTAGAAATCAAAGATTAAACAGTGACAAAGGGCTTTAAAATGTCTATGAATATTAAAAATATTAAATCTACAACAAATATAGGATGCGTTTACAAATTAACATGCATAAGTAAATGACCCAGTGGTGGGTTTAACTTTGGGTTAAACTTTATACATTAAACTTTAAACTTTTCTTTATCATGTCTTGTACCTACTTCAATAATGTAGGGAGCGCTAGACTCTTGTCACAGATATCTATAGGTACTAACTATATAGATATCTGTGACCCCCCCCCCCTTTATCATATCCACAGATATAATTTTTCTTAAATATATTAATTCATTCAAAATATTTGGTGATAAATCAACAGAATATATTTTTACGACTACGACGTGCCTATACGATGCGTGATTGTAGACTGTAGTAAAACAAATTATCAGATATTGATTATACAATTTGTTCGTATCATACCTACTTATTTAGAGAAATATTATTATGAAATCCGCAGACAAAACCACTATCTACCACAGATATATAAAAATATATATGTATTTTTATATATCTGTGACCACTACTTTTATAGTCCATGCGACGAAAACGTTACTTCCGTCACCCGCCCACCATATACCTGTGGTTAGCCATGAGTTCTCAAACTGCACGGCGCGACGCCGCTGCGATGTTTACACAATATGCGCCCGGTATCCTGAAAACAATTGACTTGAAACATTTTTCTAATATAATATATTGTGAAGTAATTCTATGCATGAACGCCGGGCCCCTCGAAAGTCCGGGCACTAGTACCATGGGTTCATCTGACCCCCCTCCCCCTTGTGGGGACCCTCGTAATACTACAAAATTACGTGAAAAGGGTAATCGTATAAATGTATAACAAATAATTATTACTTATTTTATATTATAACTTTTTATCGGTATTTGTTACATTGTATGTACATTTTAAAATGTGCATTTTTTTAAAAAAGGAATTTTAATATTATACCGTCTAAAATGTGTATGGTACACACTATGCTTAATTATACCATACTTTAATACACACCATAATAATCAGTATTAAACGATGTATATAAGTATCAGAGCACGTAACACGTCAAAATTGCCGCCAATAGTATATAACCATGGTTTGTACCTAAGGACATAATATGGTTTATACCGCTCTTGGAGATCGCGTCGGCTGCACACCGGCCACGTCGGCAGCTGCAGCCACGTCACAAAGCCACGTCAGCAGCTGCAGCCACGTCACACGAATCATAACTCTTCCATGACAAAATTGTATCATGGACCCGTAGACCAATGGCGTTCTTATAGTTTGCATACGTCTCTATAACCTATATTATAAACACAAAGTTGCTGTCATTCACTCGTACCGTCCTGTTTATTTTGTCATAGTTAATACATTATTTTATTCACCTATGAATTTCCAAATTCTCTATGTGTGATTTATAGTCGTACAATTGTCTTTTTCTTTGCTTGTTCACTTCACTAGACTTTAATACATTATAGAGGACTGGTTTACTGGAATAGGTACCTATAGAGAGCCTTTATTATAAGGCTCTCTAGGTACCTATAAAACATTCTGTGCGGAGTGCTTCTAAGTTTTGACGCCATCTGTGGATCACTATCTCGCCTTTTTCGTATAGTAAGTATAAGTACCTAGTGTTTGCTAGAAAACATAGCTAAATACACTGTTATAATCTCAACTTGGACGAAATATCGTACAAACCACGCATGCATGTTTTTATGGGAACTGGACCGCAATTAACCTTTCTTCGTGTACGGTAATTGGGCCACTACAGTTTAACGTTTATAATAGATAACCTAACCCGGTGATTGGCCCATTATTTTCAACGATTTTTATTATTGCAAATAAGTAGGCTTAATAAATAAAGAATATAAAGATTGGACCTCTGAAATAGGTATGTAAATTGCTAGGAAATATATTTGTAATTCCATTTTGAAATCCAGAAGAAGTAGGTAACTGCGTTGTAATGGATTTAAGTGTTAGATGCCACAGAACAATAAATTAACAACATTTTCCGATTTTATTTATGACACTTATATTTGTGACTACTCTATTTCCCCCACGTCTTTTATGTAAAAAAAAAAAATTTGTTAACAAAGTTATATATTCATATATTTATACTACACGTTTAAGGCTCAATCTCCAAGTAGTAAAATTTAAATAAATATTTTATACGTAACTGGTAAATAAAATGTGGCCCAATTACCAACCACCCGTTTTTATTATTAGGTAGGTATAGTTAGTACCATATTTATGTTTAATATAACTTACACTTGTCTGCGTTTTGTGATGGACAATACCAACAAGCAGACGACGTAGCGTAGCATTGCAACAGAACCAAGTTGATGACATACCAGTGTGATTATCTGTGTTTGAGAATCTCATATAATATAGGCTCTCTAGAGTGTGGTGTGTGTGGCTGTACTATTGTAATTATGTTTTTCCGCGGCTGGAAACAACTATTACCATTATCCCAAATAAACATATCTTTAATAACCATGACGTTTATGTTTCCATCGTAAGTCTTTTTATTTTATTTAATTCCTGTTTAAACCAGCTTATAAAGCGCCTAACACTGTTTGATTGCACTGTTCACTGTTTGCAATACATTATAGTGATCATTATCGTATATATATTTTGAACGTTTATCCAAACACTCCCCCCGATATAGAAATTTGAATAATAAAAAAAAACAATAATACAACACACAAATACTGTTATTAACTGGTTGTGTAAATATATTTATATTATATTCAGTCTATTGTACCTAATTATCACAATATATATTTTATTTTGCAGTTGGTTGATAACTACAGTCTGGTCGAAAGTTTATATGTGGATCATTATTGCTGTCTTTATTTGAAAAATCAATTGTTAAAAATATTTTAAACTATGAATTCTTCATCATTGGTAAGTAATATATTAATAATTAACCTATATTAGTTATAAAATATATAATATTATTTATTCGCAAAAAACAGCAGATTAATAAAGCTAAATTTGAGCTTCTGAACATTATTTTGCCATGTAGACAAAAAATTTGTATTAAAATAATTTGGTTAATTATAAATATATATGCATTAAATTTATTAATCAAATAATAATTATAATACTTACAGGATGTATTTTGTCCAAAACATTCAGACTCTGAAGCACCGATCAGTTATTATGGAGATCTCCTCAGAAGTTGACTCTTCAAAGTAAATAATTTACAATTTATTATTATTAATATTACCATGTATAGGTATAGATCTCAATTGTTATATGTTTGTTTAGTTATAATCTATTTATTTTAAAATTAGTTGTTTTATTTTATTTTTTTTAAAGGTTTAAAAATATATTCAAAGAATTTTGCAAATTAGTGTTAGGTGTTATATGTTATTTTGAGCATAAGTAAACTACGACCAAACGACCATTATAATATAATAGTATTTGGGTGTTGTATAGTATTTGGTATGTTGTTACCATATTTATGTATGAAATATACAACTTCAAATTGATGACAAACATTTTAAGTTAATTTTCTGTATAAACTAATTCAATACTCTCTTTTTATAAATATTTCTTAAGAGAACATTACATACCCATGCATCTGTCGTCTACATCTTACATACATAAGAATTGGCATATTTTTGTTAACTAGTCTCAATAGTGTGCCGTTAGTTTTGACATTAGAGAAAACTGAACCGTTGTCAAACCTTAAGGTATAAACTTCATTCGTGCTTGAGCGTTGACGATTTTCCGATAATTTTATTTTCAAAAAAATATGGGTGAGATATATCACAAATTAAAAATGTTCATAATATCTCCCTTAAAAACAAAATATGATATTAAATTATTATAAATATAATTTAAATAAATTGTATACGAATACTAAATATTAAATGATATGAAATTAATTATCCACTATATTTAGGTACCATTTTTGATCTTTTTCCTGGGGAATGGAGGTTTTCGTCAGATAAGCTAACATTTTTCTGAGCATTTCTATTAGTATTTTTCTAATAAGCAGGTAAAACAATTAGTACTGAAATAATACAAAAAAAATATACCAAAATAAATGAAATTGCCCAATAATATTATCTTACCTAAATAATTAATTAAAAAATTAACTTACTGACCAAATATAAATTTTTAATTAGTCAAAATTATAGTTTTTATATAATATAAATCAGTAATATATTTAAGGGGCTACTTTAAACTTAATGCATACTAAATAGGTATGTGTACTAAACAATTATACAAATTTAAAGGAAAAATGGACACTTACTTTTGATTTTTGATTTTTTTTACAATAAATGTATCTATTTTAGCAATTTGTCGAAACACTTTAATTTTGAATCGTTTGCGGATAAGAAAATAAAATAATACAAGTGTCAAAAAATAATGCATGTATAAAACAAACAAATAATAATTTTAAACTATGAGACACGTTTTCACTATCAGCTGCCATTGAGACTCAAGTCGGCCGATCACAATAAAATATTGGTATTATAAAATAGAAAATGGTTCATCACCAAACTTTAAATAAATTGTGGAAAGGTTACAATATAAAAATAATTCCAGTGCTTCAAAACTAAGTGAAACATTGGTCTCAAAATATAAATAGTTAATTTATTATTATATTGATATTTCAATTTTTTGAAAACTGAAATCGTAATTTTTTGGAGTCGCAAAAAAGATACTCTCGAGACCTTATGATATTTTCAGGGGTCGCAAGTGCGACCCCATGCGACCCCCAGTTTACGCCACTGGATTATGTTCTCATCTATAATTTTGATAAATATCAATACTAATGAAACATGTGAACAAAATTCAAGACGACGAGACATCTCTTAATAAAATAAATAATTAGTATGTATAGCTTGCATAAGCAATTTGACATTTTTTGTATTGTCAGAATATTTTATTGTTATTAAGCTCTTTATAGGCAAATCTTCTATTTTTTTAATATCAATAAATCAATTATCAGTGAAAGGCATGGATAATGTAATACAATGTTCCTCGTAAGATGTTACATTAGATAATTGAACCATTAATGATGGATATTAGATTGGCATTTAAAGTTTGAATTACAACTTATTTGTTTTAACGGGCTTTTCTACATGGACTGTGTGCTGTTAGTTTTGATATAGTAATACAAAGCCATTTACAGCTTCTTCTGTTCTTATCGCATTTTGTCATAGAATAATACTCCATTTGAATCCAATTAATAATAATGAACTTTTATTGCAACAACAACTTAAATAATACAAAAAAGAATGATATAAAATACCGTAGGATGCATATTGCAGCACCCACAAAAGAAAGCTTGCTGAGGAAGCGTGTTCTCATCACCTTAAAAAATACAAAAAAAATTTAAAAAAAAAACTGTATATTTGATGTTTAAGTTTACATAATAGTATAGCAAACTAATAAATAATTATTTTTTTAATACACCTGATGTATACCTGGCTTCATGAAATACATAGAAACATTTTCATAAAATCTTAATAATAATAATGATAATAATATAAAGACCTTTTATAATGAAATCACTATCCCATCTACGTCTATAATTATATATTAAGCCAAGATTTTAATTAAAAATAATCATTTTAATTCATTAACTTTTTAAGTTTTACACATTTTCGGGTCACCTTGGTAATTAAACAGGATTACATTTAAAGAATGGACAGTATAATTATGTCCATGTAAAACGATATATTGTAACAGTGCATTGAACAAAATTCATTTAGGATATTTAGTCCTATTATTTTTACAAAACTAAGGATACATATTATTAAAATCTCATTTGCTTCATGCTACAAGATATCAATTGTGATTCAGGAATACATAACCGTATCATCAGCAAAAGTTATTAATACAGATTAATATATTGTTATTAAGTTTATGTAGATTTTTTATATTAATTAACTATTAGTGATGAGGAATGACTTCACACCACGTATTTATTTTTTTAAAGCACACTCCGGTTCTGGAACGTCCATAAAGTTATATTAGAATTATATAAGCGATCTGAAACAATCAAAGACGTTTGCACATCTAGAAAACAATACTCATAGGGCCCATAGATTTCGAGCGGCCGGTATTTAGTAAATACACACCCATGTGTGGGTGACAACGTGTTGTGAATTTGTGGTGGTTCCCCCCCCTTCCCCCATTTCTTTAATATATTTTAAAATAATTTTTTGACAACGTCTTAAATTCCGATAGTTAAACCTACAAAAATTTAGACTTGAACCTAACCACTTCTTAACTATCGTTAAAATACCTTAAAATGTAAAACTTGCATGAGATTGTAAAATGCATAGATTTTTAACAGTACTCTATTTAGCTAATTGTTTAATTTAATTTTTAAACAAACACAAAATATATGAAATTACAGTTTAAATAATAATATTCAATAATAAAACTACACTTTATGTGTAAGCATCTCAGGTTTAAAATGCAAAATTTTAAATTCGGCTTTGAGTTGCACACTCCTCGGGTATTAGAATAACTATACATGTACAAATTTCAAATATAATATATGAGTCTATGATAGATTTGCCGGTAGATCGCTGTACACAACACGCAGTGCGTGTATTAAGTATATTTATAGATATAGGTGGAATATAATAAAATTCTATATATACAATTATCGTGTCCAGTGTGTAGTGGTCGTAACGTGTGACCTTTGGATTTTATGAAATTTTTTGTGACATTCAGTAGGTCTGAGGAATAGGGTCCTAAGTATTTTTCACCCTTCTTGGCCTTTCTACCACCCATCGGGAGGTGCTCCAATACGGGTTTAGATTTCGAGATTTAATTGGTGGACAATTTTGTTATAAATTGGTTGCTATGGTTATAGGAGAAAATAGTAGAAAATTAGATGTATATTTGGTTGCCATTGGTTAATTGTGCAGATCAGGTCGGCATGCATCAAATCAAATATTCGCACATTTTCCTATTGATATGATGTTGGAATCGCGATCCGACCACAATCAAATTTTTTTTAAAGTTGCTAATTTTTTTACGGGCAACGAAAGTGCATGCATGATTAGCAGTGTATTATAATATTATAAATTGAACAATGTGGTATATTACACGAGTGTTATTATTATTGGAAGAAGGCCTGTAGAATTAATTGTCAGGAGTTGTATAAATATAGTATGGAGAATATGGAGTAGGTAGGAACATTACAACAAGTGGTAGCCATGGTGGGGT
>CM017803.1:23723645-23982843 GCA_008086715.1 Sitobion miscanthi
ATTTATAATTTATAATAGGTATATAATATTGTTATTTAATGCCTTTGAAAAATTTATAAAAACTATAATTATAGCAAAACATTTTATAAGATAGAGTAAAAATCATTAAAATTATATACACTAATAATAATCATCATTGAATCTATCGGGAATCTTTAAATAAAATTAATTTACTTTACCTTATTTTTGCTCTGGTAAATTTTGGTTCATATAAACAATTTGCATCTATATTGTCGTCTAAAGTTTGTCGCAACATTGTAGCTACATCAGCATTTGTAATTACATTCTGGAAATAAAAATATAGGTAGTACATTTCATTATAACAGGCCATTTTTAAAACCAATTTCAACTTAATATAAAAACAAATTTCCATTAAAATTAAGGACAAAATAATTGCGTAGGTCTACTTGCTGGATAAACATTTGAATAATTTGTTTAACATTATCCATTTTTATGGAAAAAAAAATATCATCGAATAAATAATTTTATAATTAAACACGATAAGTAGGTACCTTGATAAGATTCTTGACATTTGTTTTAGTAAACTTTCTTTTCTTAGCCTTATCATTCAGTATTTTATCTATATCAAAATTTGACTCCATTTGGCTAGCAACTATTAATGCATCTAATTCTTTTTCAGCTCTGTAAATCATTTAAACAGTATATTTAAAATATATTTATTTGACATATCTAAGTACGTTAGTATTTATACCTAGATAACATAACTATACATTCGTAATTCATAAATCATATCTATAAACAAGTATACACATAAAAAAAACCAAAATAATAATACAATCGTTATAATAGTATAGTAGATGCATTTGTGTATGGATAATAATAAATGTGTGGTTTTTGTTTAGAATATTACAACCTGTAATAAACAGGGACCTTTAATTACGGCACAACACCAACACCATAATTATAGTATAGATCCTATACCTATCGATATTTAATATTTAATAACATCTATTTACCTTATAGAGTATGCATTTTGGCATAACCTACATACATTTATACAGAGAAAAAATATGTAGGCACTATACTAGTTTATAGTCGACAGTTATTAATATTTCTTAACGATAAATTATAAATAAAACATACAATATTTGTAGACTCGTTTTGTACTCATTGCAGGTTCAGTATAGCATAGCGCGTAATAGCTGGTAATATACAACCATGTACTAAACATTTACACTGTAATTTATAGATAAAATTGTGTAGTGGTGGGTGTACTGAAACTGTTTAACAAAGACACTATTGTTAAAACCCATGATTTGTCAGTACTGCATGTGTATTCTATGAATTATGTATTACTTATGTTATATTGCTTGTACCTAGGGATTCAGTTAGTTTTCTTTTTTTATTGCGACTAAAAACTTTTTTCTTAATATCTTGTTTGCCAGCATAAACAATGTAATATCTCATTGGAGTTGTATGTAATGGTTATTCTTATATAATAATAACTAATTAGTACTTTGAGTTATATTTTAATTTTCTGAAATATTTCTATAAGCGTATTGAAATATACAACTACAATGAAATAAGTGACCCCCAAACATGTGAGCTCCGTTACAGATAGCTTTTAAGTATAGATTAAAGCAATAATTTGAGTTTGCTTAACTTTTGTCAGTTTAGTTTACCACTAAGTTTGGACAATAAAGCAACAAATAGTTTGCCGATAAAATGAAAGATTAATTTACGAGTTTAAATTCATATATAGTTTAACTACAGACGTTAGGGTTCCATGTCGTCATATGGTGATTGCGGCATGTACAATTAAAAAGAACAACTATGCCCGTATTTGTAAATTAAATTAATGGTATTTATTATATTTTGTGACAGGATCGAGTTCAAATACTATGTTTGCTAGAACTCGCATCGAGAAGACCTTTATGTATGAGTACTAATGATAAAACAAAAGAAGACTTCAGATGGCCGCCTCCGAAAGAAGAAAGATCATAATAAGTAATAACTGCACAGCTGAACATAATAATAATAGATATTCAGAGACCTATAATAATTAATTAATGTGATATAAATTAAAATGTAAAATCGTTGGCCCACCTACTGGCGAACTATAGTCGATTAGCGAACACCAATACATATTAACTACGAAGCCTGATAAGCATTTGGCCGGATAATGTGATAAAGGATCGAAAAACGATAAACGCCGAATCAAAAATAGTAATACAATCGTTGCTTACTAAAATATTACACTGCATAATAGTACGGATTGTGGGCTAACATTAGGTAATACATATTATTTATAAGTACACAAAAATAAATACACGATATATCTAATTTGAAAGGTCTATAACATATATCTTGAAGTACAAATGTTTTTCCATACTTAAAATTCTAGAAATAGGGGTGTGTTATGTATCTAGGCGTAATTCTATCACATAATTCCCAATAAGTTGGGAGAGTTTACAATATTTTTTATTTTCTACTTTCATATGCTGAACAATGTGCATTCAAATAAAATTGTTAATAGAAGGTTTCTATGAGCTACGAGTTATTTATATAACATTTATGTTTTCCCCAACAAAACATTCTCCTGAAATTACTTCTAAGTCACTGAATAGCCCATACCATTTTTGATTTATTACTTTTACATCAACCAATGTTAATGGAGGAAAATGAATTATATTCAAATTCTGGGTGTTTAAATCAATAAGCTTGTTAGAGATGGCTCTTCATAAAGAACTAGAGGTAAATACTAAATTCGGTTATAAGCCTGGCCGAGATAAGAAATGGATAATTATGCTGTTAATCTGGGTGTACTGAGATATGTATGGCCCAAGTTATTTCTACATGTGATGCATTGGCTTATTGCCCCCTTCTATAGTCATAATATTCGACTCTTAAATCTGGTACTAGATGTTGCTATAAGTGCGTCCACTTTTATAAGTAGTTGACAATCGTGTTACTATAATGCCGTATTTAGTTTAAGAATGAGACATTTTGATATGACATTGTACTAGTTGTTGTTAAGTCAGAAACCAACATATTAATTGAAAATGACATTCTGGTTGCCAAAAATCTAGAACATACATCTACTATTTATTGCAAAAAATTATACAAGTGTCAAACTTTATTTTTTCTTGCGCTAAAAATCACCTATAATGAGGACTCAACATATCTAACAGGCAAAGTTCAGAGTGACATACTAATAACATCTTTATTAAATGTATTGAATTCTGCTTTTAGCCGACAGAGTATATTAGGTATTTCAGTTACTCATAATCAAAAAAGTTCTAATCTCTTATTCCAGTAACATCAAGCTGAGAACATTTAGGATCAATAAACTCGATATATGAATAAGAGCCATATCATATCCAAAAGAATAATTCCATATGTAGTCAATGGATTTCGAAATTCAGGTTAAGAAAAATAGAATATTTCTATAATTGATACAATTATATAAAAATATTTATTACAAATAGTTCAATACATTTTTATTCGTTTGGTCAAAAATCTTGAAAAATTAAACAAACTTCTAATATATTGTGATTTATGTTACAATGCAGTTAAAAATTATTAAAAATACAGGGGAACACATTTTTTTTATAAGGATTTGAAGTTACCGAATTTTGACAAAATGATATTAAAATTCTCCCGAAAATTATCAACCAGTTGGTTAAAAAATTAGTAAATATTCGTTTTTATAAAACGAGGATGAAAATTTTAAACAGAAAATTCTCATAAATATTTAATACTGTACAACTCAAATCTAAAAAATATAGGTATTAAACACTAGTAATTAGTATACAGACATTTTAAATTAAATTAGACGAATATTGCGTATTAATGCCAATAATAACGATTTTGGTTATTTTGTTTGTGATTTACAAATATTATTCTAGAACAAGTGTATTTTTTTAGGAAAAAATAGATAGATAGCTAACCTAACATACTAGTAGGAGTACTAATCGCCTTAATAGTTTTAGTGGAACATAAGGGGGAAACAAGCAGGAAATGTTTTTTTTCCGTTCCATCTTCGTTCATTTATTTCTAAACGAAAGGAATCGAAAGGAGTGGGGAAAGCTAAAAGAGAAAAATGTAGAGCGCCGAGTGGAAATTGAGTAACGAAGATAGAAGAGCGCAGAAAAGGGAAGGGGGAAAGAAGTGAAGGTGAAAAAGGAGAGAGGGAAGGGGAAGAGGAAGGAAGTAAAAGGGGAAAGAGAAAAAAAACGGGAGGGGGAACAAGAAAGAATGGAGAAAGAAAGGAGGGAAGAGAGGTGGAAAAAAGAAAGAGGAAGGAGAGAAGGAGGGAAAAAAGTAAGGGAAAGAAAGTGAATAAAGAAGAGAAGTCAAGAAAGGGGAAGAAAAGAGGCTAGCAGGGAAGAAAAAGAAAGAGATAAGGAAAAGGAAAATAGAAAAAAGGAAGAAAGAAAAAAAGAAAGCAAAAGGTAAAAAGAGACTCGAAAAATAAAAAGTAGAGAAGAAAAAAGGAGGCAAAAAAAAAAAGGAGAAGAAAGAAACGGGAAAGGGGGAGGGGGGAAAGAAAAAGTGAAAAAACAATGAAAGGTGGGGGGGGAGGAGATGGGGAAGAAAAGGAAGAAAAGTAAAAGCATAGATAGGAGAGAAGAAGACAAGAAGAAAAAAGGGAAGAAGCAGAGGAGAGAAGGGGTGAAGGAGAAAAAAGAAAAGAAAGAAGAAAAAGAAGAAAGAGGACGGAAAAAAAGAACGAAAGTAAAAGAGGAAGGGAAGAAAGACAGAGAGTGAAGGAAAAAAAGCAAAAAATGAAAAGAAAAGGAGACAATGGAAAATATGGAAGAAGGAGAAGGGGAGAGGAGGGGAGAATGGAAAGAAGAAAGGAGGAACGGAGAATGAGAAAAAATAAGAGAGAAGGCAAACAAGAAAGGAAAAGAAAGAAGGACAAAAGAGAAAAGAGAAAGGAGAGAAGAGAGGGACGAGGAGAAGATGGCAAGTAAAAGAAAAGGGGAGGGGGAGAGAGAAGAACAGAAAAAAGAGGAGAAGAGAAAAACAGGAAAGGGAAGGGAAGAAGAGCAAGACGATAGAAAAAGGAAAGGGAAGAGAAGAGACGAAAAAAGAAAAAAGAAAGAAAGGGAGGAGAAAGAGAAAGATAAGAAGAGAAGGGAAACGAGGAAAAAAAAGGGAAAGGGGGAGAGAGGATAGGTGGGCGGAAGGTAGGAAGAGGAGAAAAGAATGGAGAAGAAGAAAAATAAAAGAGAGAAAAAGGAAAAAGAGAGGACGAGTAAAGGAATAAGGAAAAGAGGAAAAGGAGGGAAGGGAGGAAAGATAAGAAAAAAAAAAGGGAAAAAAGAGGAGAGGAAAAGAAAGAGAGAAAAGAGAAGGGGCGAGAAGGGAAAGACAAAAGAGGGAAAAAAAAAGAAAAAGGACAGAGAAAGGAGGAAAAGTAAGGGAAGAAAAGAAGAAGTGAAAAAAGGGAATGAAAAGAAGAAGAAAAGAGAAGAAAGAAAGGAAAAAGAAGAATAAGAGCGAGAAGAAAAGAAGGAAGGGGGAGGAATAAGGAGGGATGCAGGAGAAAAGAGTGGAAAAAGGAAGGGATAAAGAAGAAAGAGAGGAATAAAGGGAAAAAAAAAGAGGAAAAGATGAAAAACGGAAGAGAAAAGGGGAAGGGGGGAAGGAATAGAGGGGAAAGGGAAACAGTTGACAGGAATGGGAAAAAGGGACCGGAGAAGGAAGGAGGGGAGGAAAAGAAAGAACAGAAGGAAAGGAAAAAATGAGAAAGTAGGGGACCAGAAGGAAAAGGGAAAAAGGAAAGAAGAAATGAAAAAGAAAGAAAAGAAGAGGAGGTGAAGGGGAGGGGGGTGAAAAAAAGAAGGAAAAAGGAAGAGGGAGATAAGGAAAAAGGAGGGAAAATAAAGAGAAATGAAGAGTGGAAAAAATGATTATAGGCAAAACTAAGACACAATGTGAAAGGAGGAATGGCAAAAAGAGAGAAAAGGAGAGAGAAGGAAGTGCGAAGAGGGGGAAAGAAAAAGAAAAAAAAAGAAGAAAAGATAAAGTAAGAAAAGAGAAAAATGAGAAAAGAGAAAAAAAGAAAAAAAAAAAAAAAGAGAAAAGAAAAAGGAAATAAAAGAAAAGGTAGAAAGTTGAAAGATGAAGAGAATAAGACAATAAGAATAGAGAAGGAAGATGAAAAACAATAACAAAAGATAGGGAAAAGTGAATAAGATGATGAAGAAAAAATGTGATAGGAAAAAAAAGGAAAAAGAAGAAAAAAAAGAACTTATTTAAAAAAAAAAAATTTAAGAAATAAAAAACAGAAAAAAAAAATTAATAAAGGATTGTTAAAAAAAATAAAAATAAAAGAAGAATAAGAAAAAATTTTTTATAAAAGGTAAAAAAAACAAATTGTAAATTAAAATTAAACAAATAAATATTAAATAAAAAAAAAATAAGAAACATAAAAACATAAACCTCTGTTACGATACAGGTTAACGATTTATGATACTTAATGTGTAAAAAAATATCAATTCTGTATTTCTGTCACGGCGGTTTATTTATACCGTTTATTAATTATAAAGTAAACTATTATAAATGTCTAAAAACACAATGTGTTGTTTAGAATTTTAAAATTAAAACAAAATATAGATAACCTTTATTTCCTAGTGCCTATGTTTTGTAATTTATTTACGATATATTAAAAGGAACGAGGAAAGAACTAGTTCTTCTTAAATGCAGACCGTATATAAAGGATTTAGTTACTGTTTAACAAGAGGAAATGTGAACGCGAACTAGTTCCTTTTAAAAGGACTTACCAAGGCACTGTTCTAAACTTCTAACTCATACTGATCCTGATGCATGGCGTACATATGTACTAAAATCATGATCCTGTAGGCGGGGGGGAAATGGGCCGTGGATAATAAATTGACATTATAAAGGCGCAGTAGTATGCCAACGAGCCTAACCAATAAGTTTAATTTTAGGTTTGGTTAGGAAATTTTTTTTTGGGATATGGGGCTAAAAGGTATACCCAATGCAGCACTGCTGTCCTGTAAGGAAGTAATCTTCATGAACATTGACATCACTAGAAGACTAGACAACAAATCCATGAAACTTGTATTGGAGCTAGCTAGTCTCAAAGCCAAATATTTCAGTTTGGGCAACCCTTTGGCCATAACCACTTTTGGTAGTCAACCCAATAATGAGATTCTTTCCCTAAAATAAATCCTAGCAGCAAACAATCCAATTTTGTGGGTGATACTATAAATAACATAATTAGAAGAAACAAATCATTTATGTCATCTTAAGAATAAGGTGTCATAAATATGCAATTTTTATAGTACTTGTCTTTCAATTCTTTATTGTTATTATATGTGAGATGTTTGTCAACCAATACAGTTACACAAATACACATTTAATTTAATGTTCATAATGAGATAATAGTTTAAAGCTAGTTAATTTAAATGCGATTCTTTATAATTCAGAAAGCAGGTTCACATGCTAAACAAACACTAAATAATTTTGATCCATTTATAATACTTAATAACTAAATATTAATATACTACTATTAATTGAAAAGCGAAAAAAAAAAGCTATTATTAGACAGAGGTATATCCTCTAAGAAGGGCAACATAAAAGGAAAAATATATCAATTATAACATATTGTTTAAACTAGATATTATTAATAATTGAAAGAACTTAAAATTTACTTTTAAAATAGAATGGACGATATAAAATATATACTAATTAATTATGGCTTAGTGAATTGTGTGAATTGTATATGTTATTCTACCAAATATTTACAGAAAGAACTTAATATTAATATCGTTATATGTTATAATTGTATTATAATATAATATATTGATATAGGCTATATATGTATTTTTTTTAGATGAGCTTCTAGAAACTCTGCAAATCCAGGACATCCACATTGGAAAATTATAATTGCGGAACACAAAAAAATATCTAAAGACTGGCCTAATGCATAACAAAAGATTTAAATGTTATGCTGCTTAACGCAAATGGCATTATTCAATGCGAAAACTATGCAGAATGTATTCAATGTCTAGAGATGCAAAAAAAATATTAATCCAATTGATCCCAAGTATAGAGCATAACTTTGCATTAGTATATATGAAAAAAAATCGAGAAAATAATGCTAGCAAAACAAATACTTATCTAATGTATAGTGCATAAAACCTTTAACCTATGGATGCATGCAGACAGATTATGCCGATTTTTTCTTGAAACGAATGACATTAATACATCTGAGTGCGTTATGCACGTGTTTTAAGGTCTCTAAAACATCCGATTATATAAATATGTAATGATAACGAGAAAAATAACCATATAAAATTAAATATCATAAATTGAAGGGAAAAAGTATTTATTAGTCCCACAAAACAGGCGCAAAAAATTGTCGAGGAAACTAATTAAACAATTTAGCGTATGTTATTTTAAGAACGGTTATCGATAAACTTGGAAAATTATTTTCAACCATAAAAACTTTTAGAGAATAAATCATGAGCGAAAGGTGAATATTATTTACGGTGGGAATTGCCTAATTATAAAGATTAACAGTCCGCTACCAAAAGTATTCTAATGCATTTTAAAAAAACAATTATATAACTAGAATCCAAAAATGTATCTTTAAGAAAGTTTTAGTAAGCGTCTTCAAGAAACAAAAATAGAACTTAGTCTGGCCCTGAAATACACAAAGGTTGAACTGAAATTAGCTAGTTTGCAGGACTTACTTAAATTATGGAAACGTACTTAGTGTAGTTGGACTAACATCCCCCAAAATTATAATGAAGCCTGCAATATATCTTAATACATGTATATCCAGTCTATTCGGATAGAATTGACCGATATGAAAAAAAATTGCTGCATAAGGGAAATCTAATAATCATTAAATGGAGTCGAGTTGCGGATTGGCTTGTTCGAGGGAGGATCATGTTTATCAAGATTATCCACATATCGCATCAGGCATCAGGAAAGTCCATGCCCTTCTTTATGTTATTGCATGTTGTATACTGTTGAAAAATGAATATATGATACTAATTCTACAATAAGATGCATAATTTTAAAAGTATAAATTAGCTAGCAAGTATATACTGTCCCTATATCAAGGGAAAACAGAAATGAATAACATAGAAGGTGAGTATCTAAAAAGTACATTGTAAGTACTTATAATCAACAGTTATAAAACAGAATGCATGCTATACAAATGTATAAAAAGATTTCACTAATAGTATTAAGCATGCTAAATAAATGAACCATGTTTAATGAGAATATTATATTGTTCTATTATGACTAAATATTGAGATATTAGTTTCTTTACTATTGATAATTAGCAAAAATGTAACATTTCAAATATTTATCAAGACAAGATACAACAATCTAATCACACATGCCCAATGGAATTATGATTAAATAATAATATCTAAAATCTATTATGTATGTAGATACTGACTTTAAATGCCATTCAATGCGTTGGAAAATGTGGGCATACACAAAATATGTTCGCACAACAACCATAAAACTTGAATTGGAGGAGATGCAGCCTCACGCAAATATTTCAGTTGGGCCCCTGTGCCTATATAACCAATATCGTAAACCAATACATAGGATATCACAATTAATAACTTTGACAGCATCGGAAAATTTAGGTCTTATTAAGACAAATCACTACGGGCTGTCGAACCAATTATTTAAACTGAAATATAAAAACTAAAATAACAAATAATATTAAAACATAATAAAGGATTGCTAGACTGAATTAAACTAATTTGAGGAAAACACGATACAAATACACCTAACAAGTGCTTTTGAGAATTTATGTTAACTCTTACTGTTAACATTACTGATTATTCATTCTAAGAACATCGGTAACACAAAATCCGTGGCGTTGTTTTCTGTAACAATTTTTTTATCTATAAATTACATATGAATTGTAGTCTAATTAAAAAAAAATATAGGAGTTAGCCTATCGAAATACAAAATAATGAACATTTATTAATGAGAATATTAATATTTTACATCTGTAACTTTATATATAAAATTGAATATTATATTAATAATTTTAATATAGCTAGGCCTACAAAAAAATATAATCAAACACATAGCAATGAATTATGATAAATAATACATATCGGAAATCTATTGTCGTGTTAGTAGTCACTGACTTTCTATGCATCAATGGTCGTGGAAAAGATGGACAAAGAAATGTCAATTACAAGAGAAATTCATTATGAAAAATTTGGTAAATTTAAAACAATATTAAGAGATGGATAATTTAGCCTATAATTATATTTAAGCATATTTTTAATGCTTGTCATAAATAATTAATTTTAGTCTGCAAATGCACTAAGATTTAGCTCGTTGCAAGCAAAACAATGTGTTTTCAAATTAAAATCAAAAATGATTAGGTAATTGATCAAAACTTGTTTCGTTGTTAAGTAGAAATATTGTTTTAATTTGAGCTCTGAATTTGAAATAATTTACCAAAGAAAATATTTTTAAATAATATTCTAGTTTTAAGCATTCTATTATCTGGTATATGCACATATTTAAAATTATTTTAAGTTTAAAGTAAACGTGTTTATTTTTTATTATGTTGATTAATTATTACTTTAAGAAGAGGCCAAAATTTCCGAATGACCAGGTTCATGCCCCAAGCATTGGAGCTGCGTTAAATGAACATTAGATTTTTCCGTGTGCAGCGAAAAATCTTTTCATATAGGTCATTTATTAAGAGATATATGCCAGCCTTCATCACAATTATTGCAGTGCTCATTACAAATACACTAAAGGACCGTATCCAAATTTAAATTATATGCTAATTAGCGCTCAGGTTCAAACACTTTGTAGTATGTCTTCAGCAGGCACAAATCCCATATGTTCTTGAAGACAGTAATTAACTGCCGACTTAGAAACTTTCTTAATAAAAGTTCATTTTCGATTCCGAGATAATTGCTTTACTAAATGCATAGATGCAGTTTTGAGTACACTGTACTTTAATATAAGCCATTCCCAACATAAAACAAGCATCCTTACTACACGGCAGTTGGTGTTTTTAAAATTTTTTATGTTTGAAATAGACTTTTTTAAATTACCTGCTCTTAAAATAACCTCTGATTAAATTGTTTTACGTTCTGGACATTTTTGCCGCAGGTTGGGGGAATATAAATTAATTTTTGCGCTTGATCATTGATATTCAATTTAATGGTAGTTTCCGTCATTAATACGTACTTTATACATTCAGGGGTTTATCGAATTAAACACGTATATAAGCCACTTTAGTTTGTTCACGTATTTGTTCCCAAATAAAAATTCGGCATATTGTCCATGCAGCCATCAGGAGAAGTTTTCAATGATATTATACATTGCATAGGTATTTTTTAGCCCTAAATATATTTTTTATTTTTTCATATAAATAATGCCCAAAATTACTTAAGATTCGTAAGAATTGGCAGATTTTTTAAAAATTTTTGACCCCTTTTTTCTAAATAGTGAATACATTCTCATATTATTCGCTAGCGTTATAATGAATTCCCATTAAGAGTATAACACTTTAATTTTTTCGGATTTATTTGTAGAGCCACTCTTCAAAGATTTTGTTGTTTCAATGTAAATTTCCATTTGTAGTTCGTGATTTGCAGAGTAGTTTATAGATGCCTCATCAAAAAAAATACATATATAGTATAATTATAGTATATCCGTTTTATAACAAAGAGTGATAACTAATATTAAGTTATTCAGTAAATATTTTGGTCGAATAACAATTAATACAATTCAAAACAATTCAAAAACTGTAACCCAATAGTAATTTTATAGTGTAAAATCTATTTAAGTTTTCAGCATGGAATATAAGTTTAATTAATATTTTATATATGCAATAATATATATTCTTTTATTTTGACCTCTTTAAGTTTTAATTTAAATTTAAGAAATTCTACAAATTATATAGGAATATGTAAACATATGATAGAAAATCAAAAATAAATATAGTACCCAAAATATTTAAAAACCATCATAAGTGATGACCGCAAACAAGTACTGTTATATGCATTAATCAGATTAATAGATAAAACCGAGACAAAACATACTAATAAAATTAATAAGAGTAACAAATAAAACTTAACCGGTCTCCTCAGCAAATCTTTGCTTTTAGGGCTGTGCTGCAATATGCATACCCTACGGTATTTTATTGTCATTCTTTTTGTATATTAAGTTGTTGTTGCAATAATGCTTCACTATATAATTGGATTCAAATGGACAGTATTATCTATGACAAAAGCAAGTAGAAAAGAAGAAGCTTTAAAGAGGCTTGCTATGTCAACTATATCAAAACATATACAGCACACTAGTTCATGGTAGAAAAGGCCCTGTTACACACAATAATGTTGTAATTCAAACGTTAAATGACCAATCTAATATCACATCAATTTAATCTGGTTCAATATCCTAATGTAACATCTTACGAGGAACAGATGCTATTACTATATCATGCCCTTTCAATTGATAATTGATTTATTGATATTAAAAAAAATAGAAGATTTGCCTAAAAGAGCTTAATAACAATAAAAAATATTCTGACATACCAAAAATGGTCAAATTGCTTATGCAAGCCCTAGACATTACTAATTTATTTAATTTATAAGAAGATGTCTCGTCTTGAATTTTTGTTCACAATGGTCATAGTATCATTGATATTTATCAAAATTATAGATGAGAAACATAATCAGTGATGGCCGTAAACTGCGGGCGTCGCATGGGGTCGCCACATTGCCAGACCTGAAAATATCATAAGGTATCGAGAGTATCTTTGCGACTCAAAAAATTACGCACCCCGATTCAGTTTTTCAAAAAATGAAATATCAAGCATAATAATAAATTAACTAATTTATATTATGAGAACAATGTTTGATTAAGTTTTTGAAGCACTGGAATAATTATTATATTGTAACCTTTCCACAATTATTAAAGTTTGGTGAGTGAAGACATTTCTATATGTATACAATATGTTTGTGACGTACGACTCGAGTCTCAATGAGCAGCTGATAGAATGACAAACGGGTTTTCCTCAGTTTAAATTATATTTGTTTCGTTTTGTATACATGCATTATTTAGACACTTGTATTATTTATTTTTATCCGCCCAAACGATTCAAATTATTAAAGTGTTTAGACAAAATTGCTGTAAAATAGATCATTATGAAAAAAAATCGTAAAAATCAAAGTAAGATGTCTATTTTCCTTTAAATTGTATATTGGTTTAGTACACATACCTATTGCAGTATGCCTATTAAGTTTAGAAGTAGCCCTTAAAATATATCACTGATTTATATTATATTAAAATCTATTAATTTTGCGATTAATTTTAAAAATTTATATTAGGTCTGGATGTTAATTTTAATAATATTATAGAGTAAGATATATTATGCGGCAATTTCATTATTTGCGGTATGATTTTTTTTATGATATTATTTCAGTACTAATTGGTTGTACCATGCCTTATTAGAAAATCCTATAGAAATGCTCAGAAAAATGTTAACAGCTTATCTGAAGAAAACCATCCATTTCACCAGAGAAAAAGATCCCCCCCCAAATGGTACCTAAATATAGCTGGATAATTAATTTCATATCATATATAATATTTAGTATTAGTATACAATTTATTTAAACTTAATTATAATAATTTAATATTCTATTTGTTTTTAAGGGAGATATTATGAACATTTTTAATTGTAGTGATATATCTCACCATATCTTTTTTGGAAAAAAAATTATCGGAAAATCGTCAACGCTCAAGCACGAATGATGGTTATACCGTTAAGGTTGTGGACAACGGTTCAGTTTCGCTAATGTCAAATAACGGCACACTATTGAGACTAGTAACAAAAATCATACAATCTTATGTAGACATAAGATGCTAGACGGACAGATGCATGGCTATGTAATGTTCTTAAGAAAGATGTATAAAAAAAAACAGGTAGTCTAATATAGACTCTATATTTCACTACACAGGCGAGCTCTAGTTTGTAAAAAAATATGGTATATAAAGCAAAGGAGCTAGTATATGACTAGTTTATAAAGAAAATTACTTCTTAAAGTTGTCATCCCCTTTGAAATTGGATATTTCATAATTAATATCTGTAACAACCATAAGGGTGCAGCGTACATTTATTTTATAACACCCAAATTCTAATATTATAATAAGGTCCGGTTTAATTAGTCCGTAGTTTTAACTTATGCCTCAAAATAATATAAAACACCTAACCCTAATATGCAAAATTACTTTGAATATACATTTAAACCTTTAAAAAAAAATATAATAAACAACTAATTTAAATAAATAGATTATAACTAACACAAACATATAACAATTGCAGATCTATACCGTATACATGGTAATATTAATAATAATTAATTGTAAATTATTACTTTAAAGGAGTCAACTTCTGAAGAAGATCTCCATAAAACTGATCGAGGCCTTCAGAGTCTGATTGGTTGCACAAAATACATCTGTAAGTATGATAATTATTTATTTGATTAATAAATTCAATGCATATATATTTATAATTAACCAAATGATTTTAATACAAATTTTTGACTCTACATGGCAAAATAATGTTCAGAAGCCCTCACATTTAACTTTCTTAATTGCTAGTTTTTTGCGAATAAATAATATTATATATTTATAACTGAAGATAGCCGTAATATTAGATATTACTTACCATGATGAGAATTCATAGGGTTTAAAAATTTTAACAATGATTTCAAATAACGACAGCAGATAATGATTCACATATAAACTTTACGACCAGACAAGGTAGTTAATCACCAACTGCAAAAATAAAATATACATGTGAAGAATTAGGTACAATAGAATGAATATAATATAAAATATATTTACACAACCAGTTATAACAGTCTCTGTGTGTTGTATTATTGTTTTTTAAATTATTCAAATTCTATCCGGAGGAGTGTTTGCGAATAAACGTTTAAAATAATATGATAATGCATCACTATAATGTATTCGCAAACAGTGCAACAGGCGCAATCAAAACAGTGTTGGCTGCTTTATAAGCGGGTTTATAAGATAGGAATTACCTAAATAAAAAGACTTACGATTAGGAAACCGAAAAATTTCATGGTTATTTAAAGATATGTTTATTTGGAATAATGGTTAGTCTGTCTCAGCCGCGCCGAAAAAAAAAAAAAAAACAGAATTACAATAAGTAAAGCCACGCACCACACTCTAAAGAGCCCTATTATAATGAGATTCTCTAACACAGATAAACACATGTATGTCCTGGAACTAAGATAAACTAGATAAGTTTATCTTAGTCATGGTGTGTGTTCTCAACTTGAGTTCCTGATGCATTTACCGCCATAGATTAAGTTTTACTGTAGACCTTGTCTGCCAGTGCTAAGTTGGTCGTACTTGTTGGTTAGTGTCCATCCACCAAATGCAGACAGGTGAACATAATAATTAAACATAAATATGGTACTAACTAGGTATAACCTACCTAATAATAAAAACAAGCATGCAATGGACTGTACGATATTTCGTCAAGCTTGAATTATACAGTGTATTTAAGAATTAGCCGGTCTTCTAGCACACATTATTATATACTCCACTATACGACAGCGATAGTGGTGCAGGTGATCCACAGATGGCCCCCGTCCAAAACTTAAAAGCACCCACATAGACTGTTTAAAAGGTATTCAGTCGCGTGCTAGAATTATAAGTTCCTAGAGTCAGTGAGCTACTCCAGTCCGCTTCCGCTATAGAATATTTAAAGCCCAGTGAATGCTCGAACAAGCGAGGATAAGAAAATTGTAAGACCTATAACATAAATCCACAGCGAAAATTTATAAACTTCATTATAAAAAATATAATAATATAGGTTATTTGCACCTATAGAGGCGTGCACAGCATGACGAAAAGATGATGGGTGTCATTGTCCGCATTAAATATACAGATATCGTTCATGCTAATGCTAAAATATGGCCAGCTGCCTGAACTCTATAGAGTTGACGAGCGGAAAACGGCAGCGACGCGTATCACCAGTGTGGCGCAATCGACAATGCGGGTGATTAAAAAGAAGAAACCGAGGCATCATTACATAACTTTTTACTTTTTTTTACAAAACATGAAAAATGACATAATCTAGTAACTCCTAACAGTACTAAAGGTTTAGTTTTTCGATATATATAACTTATTTTCAAAATCATAGCAAAAAATCTTCCCCCCCCATGTATACGCCACTGCTCAACGGCAGACTGTTCGGGGTTTTGTTTTTTTTTCCGTTCTACTGTAAAATATAATATTGTCTATATAAAATTTGCAACGTAAAAATGAAATTGGGTTTTGATATGATTATATTAGGTAAATAAGTATCATGATGAGGTAATTGAAAAGACTGAAAGTATTGCGAACCAGTCCGAAGATCTAACAAATACTTTGCTTTTGCTGAATATTCCAATTATCAAATGGTCACCTCCTACTATATACTCTTGTTAACCTAACATACTTTTCAAAATAAGTATGTTATGCGGCTTGCAGGTGTCCCTGACGTTTGCTACTATAATGTTAAAAATTATGAATTAATATTTTTCTGCGTCAATTTCTACAGGATGTGTGTATGTGTACATAATAAACATACACATAAACATCATAATTCATATCATGCAGATATCCGCGTAATTACTGATGGTGGGTTTTCATGTTATAAAAGTGTTACAGGTGCATTAGACCGTGCGTAGTTCGTAATTGTAATCTAGTACAAATTACAGATGATTTATAGAGTCGTTTTGCAATTTTCTTGAGTACAGCACCTATACACCATTACTTCATAAAGTAAGTATATCAGATACATTATAATAGTACTCGAAAAGTGGTATGAAATGTGTTGTGATGAATTGATGGCAATATTGCCCAGAAGTTCTGAGCCTTAAACTGTATAAGTTTGCAAAGCATAATTCCATATGTAGTCAATGGATTCGAATTCAGGATAAGAAAATAGACATTATTTATATGAGACAATAATATATAAAATATTTTACAAATGTCAATACATTTTATATCGCATTTGGATCATAAGCTTGAAAATTTAATACAAACTTCTAATATATTCTGTGGTATTGCTATGTATACAAAGGCATTAAAATTATAAAAATACAGAGGTCACACATTTTTTTTATACGTATTTGATGAAGGTCGAATTTAGACAAAATTTATTAAAGATCTCGAAATTACTCAAACCAGTTGCTGTTAAAAAATTATAAAATATTCAGTTTTATAACACGAGGATGAAATTTAAACAAAAATTATATAAATATTCATACGGTAACCAGAAAATATTTAAGATTACATATTCATAGTTAAGAGCATTCTATTTAAATGGGTAGTATGCAAATATTTTAAATTTATTTAAGTTTAAAGTAAACGTACTTATTATTTATTATGTTGATTAATTATTACTTTTTAAGCAGCCAAAATCCGAATGACCCCGTTTTTGACAGTATATAATATTTAATATTAAAGAGATTAGATTTAATTTTAATTAAGTATAAACTAAATATGCGGATTTAGAATAAGCAGTACAAAAAAGAGTTTAAAGTTATAGCTATTAAATATGAATTTGTAGTTTAAATTTTTTCTCTAATAAAGCAAATTTACATTAAAATTTATTATTATAATTATTTATATTCTAGTAAATTTATATTATCACTTAGGATAGATAAGTACCCTATCATCAAAAATTTAAATTAATTTAAAAAAATTAATAAGTTATGCTCTCTTTTAAATTTTTTAAAAAGTTTGGCCGGACCGTATTTTAGTTTTATTAGCAGGACCCGTTTTTAAATTGATAATCACGATTAATTTTACTTATTTTTTAAATAGTTCATATATCACTGTCTGAATATATTTTAAAAATTATTTTCTTTAGTTATTTTTATAATTTATTGTTAAGTCAAGATGTGGTAATAAATAAGTAATTTAATGGGGTTACATTAAAATTTTATTTTTGGATTGAATAAAATATTAAATGAAATTGGATTTAATAGTAAATTTATTATTAATTAATATGAATACAAGATCTAAAATATGGTACATATTGCCCGTCATTCTTATTAAAAATAAGACAAGCGTAAACAAATTAAATGTACTGTGAAAGTGTATTTTGAGAGATATATATTATAAATAAATATCTAAATTTAAGTATATCATTACAATGATAAGATGTTGTTAAACTTTATTTAAATTAAGTTATTCATATATTTATTTTTTTATTGATTTTTGATAAAAGTAATTTATTTGTTTAAAGTTTTAAGTATAAGTCAAAAATAATTTATAGATTTATAGTTAATAGTATTGTGGAAAGAATTAATTAAATTTTAAAAGAATATTTTTTTTCATACCTTTGGTATCAGGGTAATTAAAATTTTTAATTTTTTTTAATATCTCAAAATTTATAGAGTTAATTTTATTATTAATTATTGATTATAAATATTATAAAAATAATATTAGTTTTGAAATTTAATTTGTTAGTATCATTTAGTTATTAAGATTAAATTTAATTTTAAAATTTAAAAAAAAAAGTTATTTTGATTTTGTATATTAATATTTAAATTTAAATTCTTTAGGGATAAGCTTTTAAAAATTTTATATAATAATTTATTTATTTAATAATTTATAGGAATTAGAAAATTTGTTGTTTTAAGGTTGTAAAAATTTATTATTGAATTATTTTTAATTTATTATAAATTAATTTATTTTTTATTAAATTTTATTAATTGATATTTTAATTTTAGTAATCATGATTAAATTAAATAATTTACTTTATAAATATGAATTCGGCAAAAATTATTTTCATCTGTTTTACAAAAACATTGTTATAGTTTAGTTTAATATAGGATCTGCTCAATGATTTATTAAATAGCGGCAGTATTTTGACTGTGCAAAGGTAGCATAAAATTAGTCTTTTAATTGAGGACTTGTCATGAAGGATTTGCTGAGAAATTAAACTTTATTCATTTATATAATTAAAATTTTTTTAAGTAAAAAAGCGTTTAAATTATTTAAAGGGACGATAAGGACCCTATAAACTTATAAATATAAATTTTAATTTTTTGGCTTCTAAATATTTTAATTTTGTTCATTTATTTTATTGGGGTGATAAAAAAATTATTAAAACTTTTTTAAAATTTTACATTATTTAGTGAGTATTGAATTACAATTTTTAAGTATAGGAAAAGTTACTCTTAGGGATAACAGCGTAATTAAAATTTTTTTAAGTTAATTTAAAAAATTAGTTTGCGACATCGATGTGAATAAGATTAATCGTAGTGACAAATTTTTAAGTATTTAGGTCTGTTCGACTTTTAATTCTTACATGATTTGAGTTCAAACCGGTGTGTAAGCCAGAGGTTGGTTCTATCTTTAATACTAAATTAGTTTATTACGAAGGATTAAATAATTAATTAAATTTTTATTAAAATTAATTAAATTAATTATTTAACTATTTTGGCAGAAGTGTGTTAAATTTAGAATTCAATTATATAATTTTAATTATAGATAGTAATTTGTATGTTTATTATGATTATATTAATTATTTTATTTATTTTTAATAGTTTTTATAAGGAGTAGCTTTTTTTTACCTATTAGAACGTTAAGTTTAGGATATTCAATACGTAAAGCCTAATAAGTTTTATTAAAGGTATTTTTCAACTATGGGTGATGGTTTTGAAATTTATTTTTTAAAGAAGTTAATTATCCAGAAAATATAAATTTTTTATTTTTTATAGTTTCTCTATGTAGGTTTATTAATGTCTATTTTTTTTTTTGATTTATTTATCCGTATATTGGTATAAATTACATTATGGTGTGTTTAATTTACTATTTGTTGCTTAAAAGTTTAATAGTTTATCTTTTTTAATAATTAGAGACATCTAATTCTAATATCAGGTTTGGGAATAATTTGTTTATTTCTCAATAATTTCTATAAGGATAAGAATAATTAATTATTATTATAAAATTGATCTTTTTAGTTCAATAGATTAATTGAATGATTGTTATATTTATCAAATAAATTCTAAATTTTTTTTTTCTTTTTTAATATTTTATTTTTTATTAATTAGATTTTTAGCAGAAAGAAATGAATCGTTCTCCTTTGATTTTCTGAGGGGAGTCAGAATTAGTTTCTGGTTTTAATATTGAATTTAGAAGTTTTCTTTATTTTTATTTTTATATTCTGAATATATAAGAATTATGTTTTTTTAGGTATTACTATTATGTGAAATAATTTTTGGTTTAAAAAAAATATCATATAAATATGATTAATCAATTAAATCTTAATTAGAAAATAAGGTGAAAAAGTAATATTATCAAATTTCTATAATACCTTAAAGGATTATTAGATCCGGTCAATATAAAAAAAAAAAGATGAATTAAAAGTATAATAAGATAATAAAAAAGGTAAAATAAATGAATTGACAAAAATTGTGTTAGGTGGCGTTTTAATTGGACAAATCATCCTTCAAATTCAAATTACATTGACTTCCTCAAATATGGGATTGCTGGATTAAAATTTGTAATAACTGTTGTCCTCAAAATGATATTTGTCCTCATAGTGAATACCATATCCTACAAAAGTGTTATTATAGTTAGTAACAGTAATAATACTCCCAATAATTCAATGTTATTTTAAAATAAATGGAATTTATATAAAGTCCTCGTCTAATATGAATAAAATCATATAAAAAATATTGATGCTCCATGAGCATGGACATGAACGAATTAATCATCTAAAGTTAATATTTTCGATTTAATAATAATTCTTTGAAAGCTAAAAATTGAATATTTGTTCTAAATGAAACGCTAAAATAATCCTGTTAAAATTGATTAATTAGACAAAAATTATTAGTAAAGACCGAAGAAATTCATATAAAACTAATTCTGACAGGTGTTGTAAATTAATTTGGTGAAAACATTTTTATTATATTTTTTTCAGGAATTGGTTTTTTATCGAAGTGTTTTATTAATTTTTAAAATTAAAATAATTAAAATTAATATAAAAAATAGAATAAATATAATTATTATAAATATAATTATAGGTATTATAAAATATTTATTAATAAGTAAAAGTTTCTTCAAATATAAATTTATTTTCATAAGTTGTCTGTTATATTTAGAAATAATTTTAAAGGAGGATAATCTTAGCATACAAAAGATTAATTATAAAAATATATTTTTATAATTTTTATTAACGTTTAATTCATTTAAAAAGCAATTCTTGAATGTAGAAAAAAATAATTATTAATCCTCCAATATATAAGATACAAATATAAATGAAATTCATGATGTTATTGATTAAAATTAATGTTATAGTTAAAGTTATTGTTGGATTAAAATAATTAAAATTTGATCTAATAGGTGATTCATTTATTTTATATATTGCGTATAATAAATAGTTAATTTAGAATAAGTTTTAAAAATGCAGTTAAGTTTTATAAAATATTAATTTGGAGATTAATGAAATATGTTATTATTTATATGATTTATTTTAAATAATTTAGAATTTTGATTGACAATATCAATGTTTTTTTTTAAACTATTAAAATGATAAATTTATTTATTTTCGTTTTAAATTTAATATATTTTCTGGAGTTTTATTTTATATTTTAATTTTAATCATTATTAAAATACTTTTCGGTTAGATATTTATATGTAATTTGATATTATTAGTTTTTATATTATTCGAATATTTTTTTTTGTATTTATTACTATTATTTTTTGTAATTATTTTTCTATTTTTGTTTTTTTAGAAATTCTTTTATTTTATTTTATATTTTTTATGAAATTAATAATTCCTGTAATTATTTCTTTATGGTTGAGGATTCCATATGACGTTTAAAGCTGGATTTATTTATTTTCTTTATATAATTTTTTTTCTTTACCTTTTTTTTTCATGTTATTAAGTTTAAATAAATTCAATTTTATAGTTAGTATTATTTTGATTATTTGAATAATTTAAATTTTTTATTTTTATATATTTTTATAATGATTTTTTTAGTTAAAATACCTTTATTTATATTTCAATTTGATTGCATTAAAGCTCCATGTTGAAGCTCCTATTGTGGCTCATAATTTTAGTGGGTATTATATTAACTGAAGGTGGTTTTGGTATTTATCATATTTAATATAACTTTTAAGGAAAAAAAATTAATCTTAAATTTAATTATTTATTAATTTCTTTGTGTTTGTTAAGGAATAAAGTTTAAGATTAGTTTGTTTTTTTTCAGAGTGATTTAAAAAAATTTTAATTGCTATTCTTCTGTTGTTCCTGTAGGTTTTAGTCTTATTGGATTTTTAACGTTAAATAATTGAGGTTGATTTTGGTTCATAATTTTACTATGGTCATGGTTTATGTTCTTCTGGATTATTTTGTTTGAGAAATAGAGATATTTGTTATTTAGGTTTTAAAAGTCGTTGAATATTTTTAAATAAAGGTTTTTTAATTAATATTAGCCTTTTTTAATCATTTTGATTTTTTTTTGATTTTTGTTGTTTCTTTTAAGTATCTTTCCCTTCTTTTTTAAAGTTATTTGGTGAATTATTTTTATAATTAGTTTTTAATAATTTGATTAAGATTTATTTTTATATATTACTTTATTTGATTATAATTTAATATTTAATAGTCTTTATTTATATTTATATACTCAAAATATGGTAAATTTTTTAATATAAATTATTTAGGTTTACATTATTTAAAACTGCATATTTATTATTATTAGCATTGATTAACCTTTAAATTTAATTTTTTTTAATATAGAATTATTTTGTTATTTAATAGTTTAAACGAAAATATTAATTTTGTGGGATAAAACTATGTATTATATTTAAATATTAAGTCAAATTTTTTTTTTTTTTTTTATATCCATTTATTATTTTTTTTATTTTAGGTTTATTATTAATTATTTTGATATAAATTTTATTTTATTGAATTATTATATATTTATTTTTTTTTAATTATTGTATAGTTCAATGTTATTTTGTTGGATTTGGATATCTTAATATTTATTTTTCTTTGTTATTTTTGATTTCTTCAATTAATTTTTATTATATAGAATTGCATATAAAATTATGATTTAATTAAAAATCGATTTTTAATATTTATACATTTTTTTAGTTATGTTTATATTTTTTTAATATTAGTCCTAATTTTGATTTAGAATTTATTAGGTTGAGATGGTTAGGGATTTAGGAATGGTCTCTTTTTGTTAGTTGTCTTTTATCCCAAAAAAAAAATCTTATAGTTCAGGATTAGTTACTCTTGTTTTAAATCGTTTAGGTGATTTATTATTATTAATCTATTAATGTGAATATTAAATTTTGCTTCTTGAAATTTTATTTTAATTAATTATTATAGAAATCTCCCAACTTATTTATTTTTTATTAGTTTAATTAATTTATATTGCTTCTTTAACTAAGGAGAGCTCAAATTCCTTTTTTTTCTTGATACCTTTAGACTATAGCAGCCCTACTCCTGTTCATCTTAGTTCATCTTTTACTTGGTGAAACTGTGGTATTTATTTAATTAATTCGTTTTTAATGAAATTTTTTTAAATTTTTCTTTTTTAAATTAGTTAATAGTATTCTTGTTTAAAAACTATTATTAATGGCTGGTTTAAATGTATTTTGAGTTTGATTTTAAAAAAAAAAAATTAATTGCTTTTTTCTAATTTAAGTCAAAAAGTTTATATTTATAATTTTATGTTTGGGGTAAGATTGATATGCGTTTTTTTTATTATAAAATACAGCTTTATTTAAATCTAGAATATTTTTAAGATCTGGTTATTTGGCAGTCTTTAATAATCAATTAATAATCAAGATATTCGCTAACACATAGGAGGATTAATTGATTATTTACCTTTTGTGGTGTTAATTTTATGTTTACTTTAATGTCATTGTGTGGTTTCCTTTTTTTTGGTAGTTTTTTATCTAAAGATTTATTGTGAGTATTTTTTAAATAATAGATTTAAATTTTTTTTTATTTTTTTTATTGTTTTTTAAATTTTCTTTTTTTTATCAATTGTTGTTATTTATTATTTAATAATAATACATTTTCTATATTTAATTATTTAATAATTATTAAATTTGTGCGAAAAATCTTAATTTAGTATATATTTATCAGTTTTATTATATTCTTTTGTGGTTCTTTTTATATGATTAATATTTATAAGTTTGATTTGATTTTATTAGAATTTAATTTAAGATTTAGAGTATGGCTTTATTTTTAAATTTTTTATTTTTTTTTGAAATTAATTAATTTTTTGTTCTATAAAATATTAATTCTCTTTGTTAATATGTTTTTTTTAGTTTAATATGAAATTCATGTTTTTTAAAGTAATTTTTTTTTAAATATTCCTTTCTTTAGGATTTATACTTTAAAGATTGTTGAGATTAGTTGATTGAATATTAATTTAATCAGTGGTTCAATTATTTTTTTTAAAAAAATAATTGAATTTAGGACAGATATTTTGTAAATAGTTATAAGGTTTATATTTTATGATAATATTTATTAATTTTTTTTTGTGATTTTTAATTATTTTTATTGAATTATTAAATGTAAATAGTTACTTAAAGGGAGCAGTTAATTGAAGATATAAAGGTAAAAGTAATTTTTTAAATATTTTTTAATAAATTGTTTGTTTTTTTTAGTTTTTAAAAATTAAATTTTTGAAATATTTGTAAAAAAAAATTTCAAAAAATTCTAATATTAAGATCGAAATATATGTTAAATTTTACTTCTATTTAAGATAACGTAATATAATTAATTTTTAAAAGCAAATTAACATGTTATAAATTTTAACTATTATCCTTTAAAATTTTCAATTTTAATTGATCCGAAGTTTGTCATTCAATAAAAAATAGTAATAATTATAAATATAAAAGATAGTAGAAATATAATATTAAAATATATTATATTAGAAATTTTAAATTTATAAGTATGGTGGATAATTGAAATTTCCATATTCCAAAAAAATAAAAAAATACTTGCAATTAAGTAATATTTCAAGAAAATGGAATACGTGCGTGATTTACTAAATGATCAAAACCACATTCAAATGGTGCTAATTATTGGGTTAAATTTTATTTTTATATTACTTAAAATTCCTATAATTGAGAATAATATTATGATAATAATAAATATTGTTAATTATTGAAAATTAACTTTAAATGATTATTTTATTTTAAAATTAATTTTGATTGGAAAATCAAATATACTATTTGTAATTAATAAAATTAATTATTTCATCAGTAAAAGTTATGTATAAAAATAATCAAATCCTATCAAGGAAATGTAATATCAGCAGGCCAGTTAAAATAGAATGTGATGAATATAAGAGAAATGTAATTTATTGATACGTATATATTAGATTAATTTTAAGGAAAAGAAATTGTTCCAATGATACATGTAATCCATGGAATCCTGTTGTATTATAAAATGATGATTCCGAAAATTAATCTGAAAAATGTAAATGTTGTTGTTTCTATTCTAATATTTGAGTATTAAAAAATAAATACTTAAAAATAATGTTAAATTTATAAAAATAATTGGTTTTTTTTTTTAATGTTTAATAGTAAAGATGAGTTAATGTTACAGTAAAATCTCTTGATGTTAATTGAATAATTGTGTTTAAATAAATGGAATTAATAATGGATTAAGAGTGATGTTTTTAGTGGGGTCAGTTTAATCCTAATTCAAATTGATGGTGTAATGAGTTAGAGAAAATTTCAGGAAAATGAGATAACTAGAATATTTCAGCGATTAATAAAGAATTATACTAAATTTAATTAAATTTATATATAAAAATTATGATTTCCCTTGAATGTTCGTTCTTCGAATTACATCTCGTCATCATAAAATTGAAATAATAATAATATTATTAGATTTTTAATGAGTATTAAATTTAATGTAAAATTTATAATTAGTAATGTTTCAATATTAAATTAAAGGTATTTAAAGCTATTAAAATTGGTCATGATAAAATTAAAATTAAAACTATGGTTGATTTAATTTTATCATTAATCTCTAGAAATAAAGATGAAAACAATTGAGGGAATATATATCTTTGAATTAAGACTGAACATAATTCAAAAATTATTATAAATATTTGAATAAAATAATAATAATTATTATTGAATTAAAATTAATAATGTTATTAATTAAATGTCATGCCATTAAATTTTAAGTTAATCGAATAGATAAAAGAAAAATGGTTTTCGAATAATTAATTCTTATGTTTCAATAAATTTATTAATGGGGGTAAATAAAAGTGGTTGTATTAAGTGGCATTAAATGTGCAATTATATTTTTTTATTTTTACCGATTGAGAAAATATCGAAAATAATCAAAATGGTTAAAGGCTAGAGTACTTGAAAAAAATATGACTGATGATGGAAAATATAAGGAAATAATCTAAAAAAAAATTATTAAGTAAAAAACATATAAAAAGTGCAATAAACAAAATGCAGGTGATTTTTAGTTTTTTTATTTTATATTAATATTAAGATTTCAGTATTTAGTCTATAAAAAATTTTAAAATATAAAATTCAATTATTCGATTTGGTATTAGTCATAAAAAGTTGTGTATTAATAAAATAATTATTTTAAAGTTCTAATTCAATTTATTTCTAAATTACAAAATTGTTGTTGAGGATCAAAAATATAAATAATTTATTTAGTTTTTTAGTTATTTTTTAATGATATTTTATTTTTAATATTTACTAAAACTTGAAGTATATAAGTTTATAATAAATAAATATAGAAAAGAAAAATATAAATAGAATTATCAGTTAAAGGTGCTATTTGAGGAATTAAGCCGATATAAATAAATAATTTTAATTTGACAAAATTAATGTTTATAGTGTAACTAAATCTCTTTAATTAGAAGTTATGCTAAGTTACATATTTTAATTTAAGAGATCATTACTTTGCTTGTCAGTCATTTAATGATTTAAAAGTTTTAATTCTGTAAATCAAATTTATTGGAAATTTCATTGATTCAATTGAATTGGTATGCATCTAGGTTAATTCCGGCAAATTATGAGCATTGTCCAAAGTATATTACTGGACGATTTAAAAAAGATTAATTTGATTATTTCGTCCTGGAATGCATCATTTTAATTGTAATCTGGGATAGTTCAAGAGTGAATAACAATCATCTGATGAAATTAATCGTTAAAATTAAATTTTTAAATGGAATAATAGTTTTATTGTCTACTTCAATTAAACGAAAATTTTCTTGTCTGAATTATTGATTATATGAAGATTCAAATTCAATATTTGAAAAGTAGGAATATTATAAGATCAAAATCATTGATGTCCAAAAAGTTAACGTTAAGATAGGACATTTAATTTCATCATAATATAATAAGTGTAAGATGGTATATGGCAATAAAGATAAAATATAGGAGGAGTGGTAGTTCAAATGAAGTCAATTATGTGTTTTCTGAAATTTTAATATTAATTACATTGATATGTTAATAAATTATATATATAGTAATTGGTTGAGTAGAATTATAATAATAATAAAAAATTATATGATCAGGACAAAAAAATTAATTGTTCTATAATGGTGAATTTCTATTTTGAATGAAATCTAGTTTTAGTCAAGTTAGATTTGAAAAAAAGATTATTCTTTATTAAATGCATTTTCAGTTCATGCATATAATTTTGCTGCCATATTAAGAAATTAATGAATTAAAGATTAATTATGAATATGAGTGTTCTAAAGGAGGTAGATTTGAATTCATTCAATAAATTCTAGATGTTAATTAAAAAATTGTTGTTTTTTTTTAAAAAAAAAAATTCTATTCAAATGGAGTCAAAATTAAATTTAAAAATAATAATTCTAAATGTTGAGATTATTGATCCCATTGATATGAAATATATTTCATATAAAAAAGTATTTGAGGTATAATCGGGTAATCGTCGAGGTCTCCATTCAAACCTCAAAAAGTGTTTGAGGGAAAGGTTTAAATTTACTCCAATATCAAGAAAGATTGATAATCAAATTGAATTTTAAAAAAAAATAAATTATTGTTGAAAATCCTGTAAAAATAGGGAATCAATGCAGTAATCGGCAATAATTGCAAATACAATTTCCTATTGATAATACAAATGGAAATGCAGCTACAACAATAAGTATCATGAAGAATAATACAATAGATGAATATTAGCAAGAATTACTCCTGTAAACACTCATTGTAAATAGAAAATAAAACCTAATGATCAAATTGCTTGAAGGTGAAAATTAATTTTAGATCAGTACAGGTAGCTAATCATCTGAAACTTTTAATTCCTGTTGGAATAGCAATGATTATAGGTTGTGATGTAGTATGCTAGCGTATAAACGTCTATACCAATTGTAAAATATGGTGAGCCTCATACAATAATACTAATAATCCAATAGGTAAGATTGTATAAAATTATTCTAACATTACCAATGTTTCGTTGTTATTCTTTCGGACTAATAATATGGGAAATTCATCAAAATCCAGTTAAAATTAGAATATAAACTTCAGGATGTCCAAAGAATCAGAAGAAATGTTTGATATTAAGATGGGATCTCTCCTCCTGCTGGATCAAAAAATGATGTATGTAGATTTCAATCAGTTTAATAATATTGTATGTAATAACACCAGCTAAAAACTGAGTAAAGATAAAATTAATAAGATAGCTGTAATTAAAAATTGATCAAGGAAAAAGAGGAATTTGATTTTTAATTGTATATTATTTGTTATTATATAAGAATTTTGCAAATAAAATAAATTGCTCTAAATGATGAGATTCCGCCTAAATGTAAGGAAAAAAAAATAGTTAAATCAACTGAAAAATGATTATTGTGTTGCAATATTATGTGATAAAGGTGGATAAATAGTCATTCCTGCTAAATGTTCCATTATAATTAGGAAAACTACAGATTATTGATTATTAGTGATAATGGTAGTAATCAAAAAATCTAATGTTATGTAAACGGGGAATGAGATACTCAGGGACATTCCATTATTATAGGAATTAATCCAATTTTCAAAACACACCAATAACATTGTAAGTTATAAAAAAAAATTATGATTAAAAAGCATGGATTGTAACAGTTAAATTATATAATTGATTTTATTAAAATAGAAGTAATTTGTTTAGTTCAGACTGTGATAGACCGTGTACGTATTGTAATTTGAATCATTATACGTATTGTAGTCAGGAATAAGAAGTAGAGATGCTTAATAGAGTCGTTTTGAATTTTGCTTGGATACCGCACCTATACACCATTCTTCATAAAAGTAGGTATATCAGTACTTATAATGTCTCGTAAAAGGGTGTGAAATGTGTTTATTTAATTGTGGCAATATGGCAGAAGAAATTATGATGGCCTTAAACTGTATAGATTTGCAAAAGATAATTCCAATGAGTCAATGGATTCGAATTCAAGGTAAGGAAAAATAGAAATATTTTATAATTGATACAATAATATAAAAAATTATACAAATGTCAATATTTTTATTCGGTTGGTCAAAAAGCTTGAAAAATTTATACAAAACTTCTAATATATTTGTGTATTGTATGTTAAATGGCAGTTAAAAAGTATTAAAAATACAGAGGCACAAATTTTTTGTATAAGTATTTTGAAGTTTCGAATTTTGACAAAATTTATTTAAAATCTCGAAAATATCAACCAGTTGGTTTTTAAAAAAATTATAAAATATTCAGTTTTAAATTACCGAGGAGTGAAAATTTACAAACAAAATTCTCAGTAAATAATTTTCATACTGTAACCAAAAATCTAAAAAAAATATAGTATAAAACCACAGGTATTTATTACAGCATTTTAAATTCAAATTTGGACGAAATTGCGTATTAATGCAATAATAAAGATTTTGTTATTTTGTTGTATTAAAAAATCTTATTCGTGAAAAATGTAATTTTTTTGGCAAAAGGAATGTACTACTTTATAGTAGGATTAATGCTTAATTACTAAAATTAATTGCTTTAGTGAAAAGCCACACCAGCGTGTGTCGGCTCCGTCTTACAAACGCCGTAACATACTATATTTACGCTCAGAAATTCAAATTTTAGCCATTAGCGTAAAACTTCAATGGTAAAGAAAACATTTATCTGTGTTTTGTGGAATGTTTTTTTTACGATAATTCAGTTTTATGTGCAGTTATGAGCCTTGTAATTTTACATTTCTTATGCACGCTATTTATTATTTATTATATAAGGTAGACGAATTATGAAAAATCTTGTTATTACATTTCCCAAATCTTAGCATTTGCAAAGGAATATTTTTTTTTAAATTTCTAAAAACACAAAGTCGTAATTTGCCAAATTTCGTCATTTTTACGTATTTTGTCAATATGTGAACTAGTGTGGCATATCGGATTTCAAAAATCCGAATTATTCGGATTTGTCAATCGGATTAGAAAATCCGGATATTTCAAGGATTATCCGGAGGTATCCGGATTATTTTATTCAACTCGATTTTGCTGTTCATGACTCATTTTATTAATAAAATATTTTAATTCTATAATATAATTTTCAGGACATGGGTATACAAAATTTCGAAACACCATTTTACAGTTAATAGTGATGTTTTGCGCTTAGCTTAATAAAAACAATTACTTAATATGTAAATGGTTTATTGAAATTTGTTAAGCACATTTTATTGTAAAAAGTAATTATATTTTTTATACTAAAAAAAAAATGTGAACTAAGGTAATCATAACATTTATATTAATTAATATTAAATAATATCTAAACAAAAATCAAAATAACAAAATAAATACTTTATTAACATGCAAAAAATTATATTTAATCTCACTAGGTAAATAATATATATTAATAAATACAACAATAATTCATACAACACCGTAAACATATTCAGGGCATTAATGACTTAAATTATTGTTTTTAATTAAAATTATTATTTTGTTTAAAAAACTAAGGCTGACAAAATGGCGATGGTGTAATTGTAATCTTACGTTTGGGGATGAATTATATTACCGGCTGTTGAAAAAAACTCTTTCTGATGAAGCAGAAGCTGCTGGTTATACATAATATTTGTAGCTTACTACGGCTAACGGGGATAATAAAAATGTTTCATGATGATTTTCCACCATGCACATGGATCTGCATTATGATTTATTTGAAATTCCGCCATTATACTTGAAAACTCGCAGTTAATTATTTGGTTTATTTTCAAGTAATTATCAAGTGCTGTGCGTTTTCTGTAGGTATACGTACATCAAGTATTTCTGCTAACAAAACCATTTTTGAACGTACTATTGTTTAATACGATTTTAATATTTCGGAAGATTCAAATGACATATTTTTGGATCTAGGATCAAGGATGCTAAGCCATTTGGTCGATACTAATTTCTCTTTCGCACAATCGTTGGCACACATCAATTCTTGTACAGAAAAAAGTGTTGATAATTGTGAATAATGGTCTCTTTGAATAGAGTTGAAAAACTATACTATCTAGATTATTGGGTTTATAATGGTTTACAATAGACTTTAACAATTGGTAAAAACCTTGAAAATAAACACAACAATTTATGATATTTCCAAAATAATAAATTATTGTTGAGATTAATTTATACTTATTAATTTTTATCAAACTTACCATTGATATAGTGACATTTGATCAGCACATATAAACTGTTGTGTGTTTTTATGGTTCAATAAAGTAACAAGTATTTCTATTTTTCCAGTCTTTCTAGTAATTCTTGATCTTTCGCGATTCTTACTATTCAAAGTGTCGTCAGCATAATGACAACTACAGCTGAACGAAAGTGTAGTTCCAAACAATTGTTCTAAATACCTAGAGTAGAATTCCAACGTGTAGGGCAACTTTGCTACAAGATTAAGTTTTTTGCACTCTTTCTCAGCCCTAAATAATTTCTAGGCTATGTTTCTTTTAGAGATTGTCGAAAACTGCAACCAATTTTTGATGCGGATGCGGTTTTTAAATAAAGGACGACATGTATTTAAATTAAAATTTTTTCACCAGCTATTGTTAGGTATGAGCAGCACAACGATGTGAATAAATATCTTGATAGTAAATAGTTTTACAGCATTTGACATGTTGCAGCATTATCATGACGAATTCCGTTATTGATTATTAAATTCCAAGACTCAATAAATCCTAATACTGTCTTTTTTTTTTTTATTTTTTTTTTTTTTTTTTTTTTTTTTTTTTTTTTTTTTTTTTTTTATTCTTTTTTTTTTTTTTTTTTTTTTTTTTTTTTTTTTTTTTTAAAAATTTCAGCCGATTATGACTTTCGGGTGAGTTCTGCAATTGAAAAGACCCACTCCCCGCACGTTACACTCTACAATTTCCAATTATCATCAAAATAATGAGAGGTAAATGTTAAAAGGATCAATTGACTGTTGATGTCCAACCATCAGTTTTAAAGAAAATATAATTAATGTTTCTATGATATTTTTTTTTTCTATCTTTGTTGATTACTATATACATTTTTTCAACGTGTAGTAATGCTTTTCGCGATGGAATAGTATTAAAGGTTGGCTCAATTGTGAACATTAATGAACGAAAACCTTTATTCAATGATAATTAATGGGTAACATATTCAACAATTATCATTTTGCAAATACTTTGCGTAATAATTTCACATCGATTTTGTATCTAATGGTCTGAATTTCTTTACAAATGTTCGTTATGGAGTGCTTTTTACGTTTCAAAAGCCGGGCTGTTGATGATGGAGGAAGTTGACTGAAAGGAAAATGAAAGTTAAGTTGAAGATGTGGAAGATATTTGTTCATTATCCGCTATTGCCTTATTACTATCAATTTATCACAAACAAAATATTTTTGGGATTTTTATAATCTAGTTGTAATAACAATTATGCAATAATAAAATTAAATAAAAAAAGGGAGCGTCGCCGAGACGTACCGTAAAAGTGAGAACTATATTTTCAGGGTAGATATGATGATGACATGGTATGATAAATGCAACCTATTATTACATATAAACAATCAATAGACATATATGTCATCTTAAAATAATTTATTTTCTACCTAATACAATGGTAACACTTTCAATAGCTCAGTGCAGGTTCTACATTAACTTTTAATTTATAAATTATCCACATAAATATGACTAGTTTCTTCGGGTTCAACAAGCAACCGCTTTTCAATAGTGGTACAAGTTTAAAACATCAATTTTATTAGCATTTACGGGTTCAATCGTAATATTTTTGCAATTTTTAGTGAATGATGAAACGAGGGATTTATGATAGAACTATATCAATATAATGTTTTGGATTCAAGAGTATCGATAAATACAGAGAAGAAAAAAAGCATATAATGGAGTGCCATATCTGTGTAGATTGCAAGGGATAATTATGTCATTGTCTGTTATTAATTACCTTGTTTTTATAAAACATCAGAGTATACTGACGGGCGCGCAGCAGTATATTATATCAGGTAGGCAATCTATCTGCGGTAGATAGCGGACCCCGTACTGTTTTGTACGTACCTAAGTGTATCGATTAACAGTAAAAGTATTCAAAGTATTACAAAGTTTGTTATTTTGACTTAATTCCGCCTAAGTTGATTAATATAATTAAATAATACAAAATCCTTAAACTAACCTAAACCGTATAAAATACAATGCAAAAAACCAAATTTAACACTCTTTAAATTAGCCTAGACTCTTGAACTTTAAAATGCTATAACAAAAAAATTGTGATTAGGTATGGATTTTTAAATATTCGTATTGCCTTTGAAAAAATATAGTAGGTGCCTGTATTAACATTTTATGCTTTTTTTACCAAATAAATAAATGTTATGATTAATGACAGACACATAAAAAAAATAAACTATGAGTAACGGGTAACGGGTAGTTCGTAGTTGCGGATATCGGGGGATATATTATATCGAATATATAGGTATACTTCCGTAGAATTGAATTCACCTAGGATGTATCCGCCACTGGTAGTTTGATAGTTTCACTCGATAGACGATAGTTGATAGTGCACATCAGTCATCACTAAACTTGATTCATAATTGTGCTAATTTGAAATTTTGCTAAATATGATATGAAATAGCTTACTTTAAATAAGCTAACTGTCTAATAAATTATTGTTAAGTACAATTTAATGTAAAATAGAGAAACGAGTACCTAAGTGTATAATGTATTATAATATGTTAAGGGGATTGCAACACACGTATTTTCTATTTTTAATACGTTAAAGACCAATGAGCTGTGGTAAATAATTACACATTGGTCATTGGTACGACATACCTACTCCGGAATGTACAATTTTAATTTTTTAAACATGTATAAACTCTTTCAGAAAATATCTAGGCTTTTGAGGAAGTCAATATTTAATTTTAAAAGTCCTTAAAATTAAGATTTTTTTTTCAAAAATCCCATGAAATAATTGCATTACATTTGTGTTTATTTTAGGCACATCTGATTTTAAAACAAAAAAGTGATTCTTAAAGAGCATACCTAGTGTAGAAGCTTATAAATTCAACTTTCGAAATTACAATCGAACTTCAGGAAGTATATTTAATTTCCGATCACTTTAAATTGTATTTATAGACTATAGTTATGCAAACGAGAATATATTTAATTTTTAGTGTAGTATTGACATGACGTGAGTGCGTGTGCAATAGTTGAATCCGGCGGCGGCGACAGTGATTCTCGGGAACACACACTAATGTCCATTTACTGGATACTCACCAGGGACTGGAACCTTTTGAATATACCAGTATCGGTTCTGGTACTGGTTATCCAAAAATAAAATAACTGTTCCGGTTCGGTTCTTGTTTTTTGATAAAAAAAATAAATGTTCCAAATAATTTCAGTATCGGTTACAGATGATTTAGGTACTGAAAAGTATAATATTTTTAAATACCTATCAGGAATGTGGGTCTCATATTAATAGTATGAGAAATATTAGAACTGAATTAAAATATTAGTTATATTAATATGATCAATAATCATACATAGTTTATACACAAAACAGTAATACCATTAAATTATGATAAATAAAATGATTTTATTTTTGATCCGAAGAGAACCTATTTATTTTAAAAATTCCTGTTGGGTTCCGGTATTTTATTTATTAAAATAAAGGTTTTGGTTCTGGTTCCAGTTTTTAATATTTTAATGTTTCCCGTTCTTTTAGGTTCGGTTCTAGTTCCTGGTGGCTGGAACTCACACTGGCTAGCCCAAATATTAGGTGATTGTGGAATGCCTAAATATACTCCTTAAACATGATCAATATTATGTTTGAGTCCCCATACTGATTCGATTACATTGTGTCTGAAGACACTTTTTATGAAATACTAAAGTGTTCAAATATCAAAAATGCATTTTTACAAACTTTTAAAGATAAATTTTTTACGAAATTTATTAAAATAACAAATAATTGTTTGTAAACACATTTGTGTTACGTGGAATAGTACCTAACTAGTAAAACTTTTTTTAAAATTCTGGTACAGTATTTCCACGAGATTAATAAAAACAGAGAGAATATTATAATAATATTAGACAATTAGTTACAACAACAATTACTAAGTAAAATGTAAAATACCTATATTTTAAAATATATTTTATTGAAATAAAATGTTAATATAATACAATATTTTCCTTAACTAATGAGCTGGTACCAAGAATTAATAGATTTGTTAAAGTTGAAAGTTAAAGTTAGTTTTAAAAAGTTACTGAATTTGAGTAACTAAGTTACATGAAAATAATAACCAAGTTGAGTTAAAAGTTAAGTTGCTAAAAAAAAAATTCAAATACCTTTAACTTACTCATAAACATTTTTTTTATTTCATCGTAGGAAAATAATTAGTTTTGGTATAAAGTAAAACAAACGCTCAAATGATTACATTGACAAATAACTAAATTCACTGTTGGAACTTGGAACCCTCATGGTCGCACACTCACACCAGATGATACACTACTACATGAGCTGATGTTATATAATACAGAGACTTATAAATTGAAAACAATTAATTCTTATATATCATTTTATTTATATACCAATATAATATTATAGGAATGTAGGGTGTAGTTTGTAGAAAACATAGCATTAGTATCACCGTATCAGAAATTACTAATTAGGTCCGTTCTGGAAATTGTATTATTACCTACCTATCAATGTACACAGTACACTAGTAACAATGTAACATACATCTCAACCGTTGTCATTACTTATTTCATAGAAAATATAAACTTCCTTGTTATATTTCAAATAAGTAATAAATAAATAATAATAATCACTATTCACTATAATATTACTAATTAGTAATTACTATATGTCTAATAGTAATAAAAATAATAATATACATACCTACATACAATCGTCGGTAGATATACCTCCGTCCTGGCGGTTCTCAGAAATATCAATGCAAATAATATACAGTTCATAAATCATAATAGGAAATTGTTGTAAATAACATTTACAAATAACTTTAGTTTTAACAAAATAACTAAGTTAAGTTACAATTATTTATAAAAAGAAGCTATGAATGATAAAGATATTTCACAACTAGGATTTCTCAAACATTTATTTTGTCTTTTTTTAATATAATTAAAACCACAAGATGTATTAAAATATATAAAAAAAAATTATAATAATATTATAATAAATTATCAATGATATACATAAAAAAATGTTCAAACAATAGCTTATAAAAAAAAACTAAGCAATAACACAATTTTTTGACATGTTAGAAGAACAAAACTATAAGGTATCTATTTAGGTACTAGCTGATTCCGTGCACTTCGTTTCCCATTAAATGTACCAACTCTATATGACTCAAACTTTGTTCAATTCAGTATTTCATATTCGGTGTTTGGTGTTCGAAATTTATCTTAACTCTTCTGTTGCCTGGGATAAAAATTCTGATTCGCAGAAGTATATTATCAAGTAGGCAATCTACCTGCGGTATATCGCGGATCCCGTTTGTACGTAACTTTATAATTTATTTAACTCTAAAGTATCAAAGTTATACCAAGTATGTCACTGAAGTCCTCCTAAACGGCTGGACTAATTGTGAATGCCGAGTCTGTCGACCAATATTTCTTCCTTATCCACGAAAACGTGGCATTTTATGTACGTAATCCTTATATGTGAGTATAATACGCTCAATATTTACGTAATTGCGATACATAATATAACATCAACACACAACGTATAAATAAATTAAATGCATTGAATGAATACACTGATTTAACGGCAACCAATAATAATTATTATTAGGGTTCGGATTTGAAGGCAATATAATCAATAAAAAAAGCATTAAAAATGTAAAAAAAAGCATTAAAAATATACTACAAAATTAAATATAATAACTAGTTGGTATAAAAAAAAAATCACTACCATATACTTTGATAAGCTGTCTTCACTCTTCAGTAAAACGTTGATGGTTTGGGCTTAAAATAGTTTTATGCATCGAAAAGGATCTTTCTACGTCCACCTAAGTTAAAAATTATTAAACGACAATGGCGGTCAACGAATGCGGACTGAGAAATAATTTTGAATCTACGCATTATGACCATATTTTAATCTTTAAGTAGATAGTACGGGTACTTTTATAGCCATACCAAATATTCCATAAGAAATGGTAATGGATAGAGTATTCAGCGATATCGATAAATATCAAGTTCTTATCTATTTGTATTGATAATATGTAAGCTGTGTATAAAATTATTAAATCAACTGAAAATTAAACACATTTAAGTAAAAAAGACAAAAAAAATAATTTATTATAATAGCTTTAAAACCCATGGCGACCATTTATAAACAAAAATTTCCACCGTAAATCTCTAAATCCCCGTTTGAGCACATCCCCTGGTTGGACTTAGGCGTATGATTTATGAATCTAAATTATCCAGGGGTCACTCAAACGCATACAAAAAAATTTATTCAATTCGGCCCAACCGTTTAGGAGGAGTTCAGTCACAACACACGTACTGTAGAATTATATATATATATAAAGATATTATATCTATACTAATATATAAAGCTGTAGAGTTTGTTTGAACGTGCTAATCTCAGGAACTACTGGTTCGAGTTAAAAAATTATTTTTTTGTTGGAAAGTCCATTCGTCGAGAAAGGCTAAAGGATTATATAACATCACGCTACGACCAATTAATAGAAGTGCTCAAACAGGGATTTCGCAATTTACGATGGAAATATTTGTTTATAAATGAATGCTATTGGTTATAGGATAAATAATTAATAGAAATAGTATTTATTTATTATTGGTTGCTATTGGTTAATCGGGGAGATCAGGTACAAGCATGCATCAAATCGAATTTTCGCAGATTGCCTACCAGGGTGGCTGAGTTGCACTTACTGCAGTGAGTTACACCAAAAAGGAGTTGAATAATCACAATTTTTTTAAGAGTTGTCATTTTAACGGGCCACGAAGTGCTCAGGATCAAATGAATGTATATAAATGAATGTTTGTGTGCAGATCTCTAGGAAGAAGATAGGCTAATTTAAAAAGGGTTAAATTTGGTTTTATTTATTTATCGGATTTTAGTACGATTAGGTTAGGTTAGGATTATGTATTGATTGATTATACTAATCCACCGTATTATATAAAAATAAACTTGGTATAACTTTGATACTTTAGTGTTAAATCATACACTTACATACAAACAGCACTGGGTCTGCGATCTACCGCAGGTAGATTGCCTACCTGATAATATACTGCTGCAAATCAGAATTTTTATTTCAGGCAACAGAAAAGTTAAGATAAATTTTTAACACTATATACTGAATATTAAATAACGAATTGAACAAAGTTTGAGTCATATAGAGTTGGTACATTTAATGGGTAACGAAGTGCACAGGATTAGCTAGAATATTAATATGTATATTAAAATATCCCTAAGTAATTGAATACTATAGTAAAAAAAGTATAAATATTAATAATGTTAAATTAAATTTGTAATATTTAACAAAGGAATTGAAGATGATAATATAGTAATATGTTAATGTACCTAATATAATACATTTGACAAAAAAAATAACCATCGTATAATTTAGTTGTACGTGGGTATAGGTTCCTTCGATTGTAGAGATAAAAAATACAGTATAACACACTTACACACTAAATTATAAACACATTAAACGTGTATAGCTTTAGACAATAGTTTTTTTGGGTATAAGGAACCTATAGCCACACACGACACACCCATTGATACTTATCACTAGGTAGGTATGCGTTTTGGAATTTCTGGTTGAAACGGACACGGCATCATGTTTGGCTAGGGGTAGTGAAATCGACTACACCCACCAAAACACTTAGTGTAACATCTACAATAAATACCAATGTGATTTGTTTTTAATGCATTTCAACCGGACCCACAAAAACACATAGGTAGTTTTATGTAAAATAAAATACATCGTTAAAAAAATATTATTTATGTTAAAACTAAGCATCGTTAATGTATCAATAGTTGATAACAGAATAATAGAGTTTATTAATTGTTGGCAAAATGGATGTATTTATTTCGAAATGAGTTTTTTCAAATTTGTTTTTAAAAACGTTTATATCTAATTTAATGAATTCAGGAAAATCTATAAAAAAATGTAAAATACTTTTGTTAATGTCTTCAAAATTACTTGTGGCGTTGTTCACAATTAACTCTGAATCCGAGGCTTGAAAATCATATTCCTGGTTGGCGTATTTAATGCGCATATAGTCTTGGAGACGACTAAAATCTAACGTAGAATAATGATCGATGAAATACCAATAATCGAAACATTTTATAGCATGGATATTTTGTATTACAAAACTCATCAGATTTTCGAGCGATTTTCGCAACCCGTATATTGTTCCAGAGTTTAACCGTACAATCAGTAATGTTTGAAGATCACAGACATTATCGGTGTCGATGTTTATGGTCTGTTTTGGAAAAGTCTGAACTGTTTTATTAGATTCTTGCAAATTGTCCACGCGGTCCGACGATTCCTTCAGTTTCTGATATTTTTGCCAAATTGTTGAATATTTTGTTTTTACGTGATTTAGTTCTTCGCTTATGTCACTCAATAACGATAGTGTATTCTTCAATGAGCGATCAGTTATATCTAATTTGTTTTTTAAAAATTCGATACCTTCTGATTCTGATGTTTTTTGGTGTACCGTGAGTGCCGACGTAGATGGATTTTGATATTCGTTTGCATCAGACTCTTGATTTGATAATGCATCCGACGGTACATATGTTAAATTATTTAAAGTAACTGAGGGTTCTTCGGTTAATTCGGTCTTGACAGGAAGTGTTTCGACGTGGTCAATTTCCAAAATATTTTGATTAGCACTTTCTCCAAAAACCATACAAAATACTTTAATATAAAATTCAACACTAATCAAGGCTACCATTTTCAGAAACAGTATCGGATGATAGTATACACCATTCCAAATCATTTGGCCCCCGTTGAGTTTTGCTATCGGAGATTTTCCTAAACGTTTAGCCATATAGTTCGAAATACTTTTGAATGATGAATGTCTTTCAAAATCAATAATTTTGTTTTCAAAATTACTCTTACAAAAGTTCGTGACGTTAATCCACATATTTTTATTTATAACTAAATCAAGTCCGGAATGTTTTATGTGCCATAATTCGAATTGAGCGTTGTGTTCTAACATACCGAAAGACTGTTCACAACATCTTAATAATCGACTAAATTGTAACTTACGAGCGCAGGAAGTGTTAAAATACCTGATGATAAATGCAACGGAGTTGATGTAAAGTTCCTCGGAAGTCACTATACTTGCATATAAAAACACGATTGGATGGTAATATGTACCGATTGCGTGTGGGTATGGCCCGTTATAAAATGTTTGTTTAATTTTTTCCCCGTAAGTTTCGGCAAATACTTCGGCGAATAATTGAATTTTCTGACCATGTTTTTCAGTGTTAAATGCCACCATATTTGCGGTATTAAAAAATCCAGTGCACTCGTGTATAGTTACTTCAACATCGAAAACAGTACAACGCACGAAATTTGAACAGACATTCAGAGTTGAAAACATGACGGACCTGAATCTATAGGCTTCTAAAAATATTAAAAAAAAAAATAAAGTTATAACGAAAAAAATTGTATATAAATTGTTGCTATAATATTTATAAAAGCCGATCACGCCGGGTTACGATAAATCGGTTGCAGACGCCGGACACATACGGTAGGTATATAGATCGAACGTAATACTGCCGATTATTTTGTTGGTTGCACAGATATCCTGCAAGTATTGTATGTTTCAGGTAAAGTGGGGTAAAAGTATTAAGGGTCGCTAAAGTGTCATAAGTGGTCCGTAAACTCCTAAAAACCTTATCATGTTTATTTGTGACCATCTAAATATTATTGGTTTTCAAGGTGATTATATTTACGTGTGGTTTCATATTCAATAATGGACCTTTTTAGCTATATTTCGTTATTTGTAAACGCGTCGTGGTTGTTTACCGTGTAGAAAGGAACCGATATTTTATTTGGCAGTTAAAACATTCAACACACATAATAAATTATACTTACAACACCATTAATATTTCCTCCCAAAATTAAAAAAATTAATGTTTTAGGCAAGCCTGGGCATATATAGATACGAGTTAAAAAGTTAAAATTAAGTTAATTTAAAATTTTAAAATTTAATTTTCATTAACTTAGTTTTTAACTTAACTGATTTTTATTGATATAAATTTAATAAATAACGAGTTAGTTTTAATAAAATCCAAGTTACGTTAAATTTTAGATAGATAAATTATAATTATAATACAATTATTATTGACAAAGGTGGACATTAACTATTTAAAAAGTTAATTTTTATTTAACGTTTTAACTTAAATATTAATTTAGTTTTTTTATAATCTTATGAACTCAACTAGCTTAATTAGCTTTCCTCAGTTTATTTAAAAACAATTCGTATCAAGTTAAACATTTTTGAAATTTTTCGTTTTCATGGTTTTATGCGTAAATATTAATGCTAAAATACAAAATAATAATAATCCAATACTTTAACATAACAAAAATGTCTGTTATTTTTCTTGATAAAATAAGTTTGTTAATAGATATAATATATTAGTAGATATATGTTATTAGATATACATAATATTATATGTCATATGACCTTAAATTTATATTTTACATAAAAAAATTAATATTTGTTAAATAACTTATTGTGATGTCTAGGTATTTAAATATTTAATAATCATGTAAAGTAAAATAGTTAAGTATAGACACTGTACATAACGACGAAAGTTCAATAAAATTGTCTATTAGAATAATTTAGGAAATTAGAAAGAACGCATTCACTCTTTGTGTGATCCACATACTAATTAAAAAAAGTAAATTAACTTTTATTAAACTGAGTTTAGTTAATATTTTTGATTCTGAGCGGAGTGATGAATGTATTGATTTTACAATAATGTGTGTTTTTTTTAATTTTAATTTTTTAATTTTTTTTTTTAATTTTTTAATTTTTGTCTCTGTCATCACGGTTTGGGGCAGTAAAACTGCTTCAATTTTCTTCAACAGTATCTTGTTCGATGGGAAAGTGAATCTAGTTTGTGCATTAAGAAGGTCAAGTTTTAAAATTTTCAATAGTTTTCACATGCGCTGGGAAAAACAACATAAAAATTAAGGAAAAATGGGAATTTTTTCGCAAAATCGGTTTTTGACAAAATCGATTTTGGTTTTTGGTGTAACTTTAAAATAATAATGAACGGATATTCATGAAATTTTCAATGGTTGTTTAAATTTGCATTTTCTATACACCATAATAATTTAAAAATATTTTGATTTGTTTTGAACTGTTTAGGAATATTTTCATTTTATAAGTATTTTAGATTCTGAGCGAAGCGATGAATGTATTGATTTTACAACGATGTGTGTTTTTTTAAAAATTTTTTTGTGTCGGTCATCACCTTTTAGGATACTAAAAGTACTTGGATTTTCTTCAATAGTAACTTTTCTGATAGAAAAGTGAATCTAGTTGGTACTTTGGGGGGTCAAAAGTAAAAATTTAGCAGTAGTTTTTAAAAGCGACGTTAGCGAAAGTTCAAATCTTGACAAAATACGGAAAAATCACGAAAATTAGCAAATTATTTTAAATTGAGAATTCATAAAAATTTTTCTTTTTAAATCTAAGATTTGAAAATGTAATACAAGATTATTCATAAGTTTATCTACTTTTATCAAAAAAAAAAAATAAACGGAAAATGAATAAAATATAATTATACAATCTATTAAATATAAAAAAAAGCTGGATAAGTGGATGTTGCTCTGCTGTACAATATGTTACAAGTGGGTCACTGTAATAGATGGTGTTAAATTTGAATTCAATGATATAATATCATTGTATAAGAAAAACGATTCTGAGCGAAAACGGGCAGGCAGCCTATGACATTACCAAGTATATTTGATGATATAACTGTGAATAAAGTAATTTATATATAACCTATTTACGAGGAGCCTTGTTTTAAATTTTCAATCTTTAATTTAATTTTTATCAATTTTATTGATATTTATAGAGAAAAAAACTAAAAAAGTTGAAAACTGACAATGTCCGTAAACAGCTCAAAAAGAGTCAAAATTGGGTGGAATATAGAAAATGAAAATATAAACATTCACTAAAATTTTCATGTACCTACAGTTATTTGCTTTTGAATAACAACAAAATAGCCAAATTGTTACATGAGAAATCGAGTGAATATCAAATGTTTTAAATATATGAATTTCAAACGCTCATAAAAATTTAATTTTACTTTTTTGTTGACTTTTTTGATATAAGTAGACAAATTTATGGATAATATTGTATTACATTTTCAAATCCTAGATTTAAAAAGAAAAATTTTTATGAATTCTAAAAAATAATTTCCTAATTTTTGGGATTTTTCCGTATTCTGCAAAGATTTGAACTTTAAATGCTTATAAATAAAAACCCTAACTAAGGATTTTTAATTTGTTTCATCTGCCTTTGAAACAATAACTTAGGAGCCTTCTATTAAATTTTCAAACAAATAGAATTTTATTAATATTTATAGAAAAAAAACTAAAAAAAATGTCCGTAAACAGATCAAAATAGGTCATAATATTTGGAAAATGTTGTGGTATAGGCTAATATAAAAATTCACTCAAAATTTAAATGTACCTACTGTGATTTTGGTTTTAGAGTTGCACCAAAAACCAAAATCGATTTTCTCGAAAACAGATTTTGCGTAAGAATTCCCGTTTTCCTTAATTTTTCTTTTGTTTTTCACGGTGCTTTTGAAAACTACTGAAAATTTTTACTTTTAACCCCCCAAAGTACCAACTAGATTCACTTTCCTATCAGAAAAGTTAGTATTGAAGAAAATCCAAGCACTTTTACTGTCCTAAATCGTGATAACAGATACAAAAAAAAAAATAAAAAATAAAAAAAAAAAAAATTAAATAAAAACACAAATCATTGTAAAATCAATACATTCATCACTTCGCTGAGAATCGAAAATGAAAATATTTTTTATTTTATTTTACGTGCGGCGCAAGTGACTTATATATATAAGTTTTTTAAATTATTAATTAGAACAAAAGTTATTTCTTCTGTCAGGTCTTCCTATTACATCCTGTATATCATCGTGTTAAAACGTTATACATCTTATCTATGTCTTTATATTAGACTTCAATATTAGTTAATATTACTCACAAACACATATAATAAGTGCAAATATCACATTATTAACATTTAATTACAAATATATACCTATAGTATAGGTATACACTATATTATATATTAGATAGGTATATACTATATATCATTGAAAAAATTAAAAATTAGGTAGTGATTGAAGAAAAATACCTACATTGAATACTTTTAACTTATTTCTTAATATTATAATTTTCAGACATTAACAATAATAATTTTTTAAATTATATACTATTATATTAATATACTACCAAAATAAAATATTACATTTAATAATATTTTGACGATAAGCAAAATGTAAATATTAATAATAATAATAATAATTATTATTAGAAGTCGATTTTACAAGTTTTTTAATAAATTGTACGCTCACCAAACTTAACGGTGTAAGTTAAAATAAATTAATGATAATAATAAAAAATAATTTATATTTTTGGTGTGTAAACTAATTCACTTTCTTGTGGTGCATCCTTGGTTATTATAAATTAATTAGGACGCATTCCGGCTATGTAAAAAAATATGACCTTTTTTCTTGGGACGCACTTGGATGATACCTTATTCTGGGCGCACTAGGAACATTAAAAAAGGGTCATTTCAGGACGTATTCGAGAAAGTCCCGAAAAATCAAGTGAATATCTAATAATGTTGTAAATATTGTAAAAAAACTTCAAACATTCAAAATAATTTAATTTGACTTACTGGTAGACATTTTATTTTGCTAAAGGTAGACAAACTTATGAGGTATCTTGTATACAATTTTCAAATCTTAGATTTGAAAAAAAAAAATTCCTATGAAATATCCTAACTTAAATTAATTTGTAAATTTTCGTGATTTTTACGTATTATGTCAAAATTCAAACTTTAAATGCTTATAAAAAAATGGTATGTCTTTTTAATATTTTTTAACTTCCATTGTAACAGACAGTATATTAGGAGCCTTTTTTTAAATTGTCAAAACTTTTTGCCTAAAGAAATAATATTTTATTGACATATTTTATAGAAAAAAAAAATCCATATTTGAGCACTTCTATTTATTGGTCGTAGCGTGATGTTATATATCCTATAGCCTTAAAATATGTGAAAAAGAAATACATTAAATATAATTTAAAAAATATCAAAATGATCTATTGCATTGAATAATTACAATTTCTTTTACATTTTTTAATGTTAAATGTCGCCTATTAGGTCTCAAAATATTTTTAAAACGGCTAAATGATCGTTGCATATCAATCGATGTAATTGGAGCATATTTGAAGCGCATAATATATGAAGGCGATAATTCCAAATTTTTAAGAGGGTGTCCGCCACTCATTTTGTCATTGATTATTTTAAAATCAATGTAGTCTGGTTTTTTTCTATAAAATCATGAATTTTCTTTTTTACAACACCTCCTATTTGTCCACTTTCGAGTATTAATTTTTCTATTGCTAATTCGAAAATTTGCATACTATCATTTAAGGACATATTTTTCGTTTCTAATTTTGTAATTGTATGTGCAATATGCCAATATAACTAATTCATCAAGAAGAAAATTAAATTATTTTTCAATGTTTCATTTTGCATAATATTTTGAAATTTTCCAATAGCGACAAAATTTTCTGAATCTAATTTTGAAATAATTTCTTATATTTTTGAAAAGTGTTCACAATAATATTGAGCAGCTACCAACCATGTGCCCCACGTAGTAATTTTGGGCTTGGGTGGTATAACAATTTCATGGTATATTATTAGTTTCTATATTATTTATGTACGGTTTTGACTAGCTTCTTTTTTATTATCAACATCTACAGTAGTAGGCGCAGTCCTTATATAAATGTCATCCTTGACTTGAAGTTTTAACATTGTTTCATCCCAAAATTAATTATGAATTTTATAAAGAATACTACAAAATTATTAAACGCAATATTTTCTTTTGTGATTTTTTTTATTACCAAATTATTCTCGTAAATATTTTAAGTCCCTTGCAAAATTGTTATCATTATTATCATTATTCTCAAAAGAGCTTCAGCCCCCTCAAAACCTCAAACACTATTCCCTAAGATATAAGATTTAAACTTACCTTTATTTTAAAATAAGCATGTAATTTTGTAGTTTTTCTGATCAAATTTTCTTTTTCTTTTTTCGCTTTGAGATTTTTGTATACTAAAACTACTTAAATATTTACGTTTATTTGCCTCGGACATTTTAAAATCTAATATGAAAATTCACTTTTAATAAACTAACTACAAGTCTTTGACTCTTTGTTGCATGCACACTTTTCGTCGTTTTCATACACCGAGATACTGAATAAATATAGCGATAGTGTGAAATTTACGATTTACCATAGTATTCAGGGCCGGCGCTACTTTTTGCGAGGCCCTGGGCAAAACTTTTTAACTTATTTAACCAATAATGCAATAACTATAGTTATTTATAGTTTATATTCTTATAAGCTTATGCCTATACGTAATTAAAGGCAACAATTTAATAAAAAATAATAAAAATAAAACAATTTTTTAAATTAAGTTTAATATATTAAAGAGTTAAGCTCTTCCAAAACATTATAAATTTAAACAAAAAAAAAAACAAAATTATTATTGAATATTTAAAATTTTTTCCTTGACTTTTTGGACGCAAACAATTCTATTACATTTTTAAAATCCAATGTATCTGCTGTTTCGTTTTCTATTGCAATCGTAGCCAATTCAGTCAATCGTTTTTGAGATATTGTGTTTCTGAGGTAATTTTTGATTATTTTGAGCTTTGAGAAACTCCTTTCTGCCGACGCCGAGGTTATTGGTATAGTTAACAAAATTCTGAGTGAAATTACGATGTTAGGAAAAGCAGTAAAAGCACCGGGCATTGTTTTTAAAAAACTTAGTGCTTCTATAGGTGTAGAATCTTCTTTCATTGTATGACGAAAAACTAGTAACTCTTCATACAATTCAGAAGCAACTATATCATATAAATCTCCATCACTCAAATAATTTTGCAAATCTAAACAATTCTTCATTAGGTCGTCATTAGTTACTTTTGAAAGTTTACCAATATTGTATAAAAAGCTGAAATTGTTGTTATAAATTTGAAATTGATTAAATCGTTGACTAAATGAAGATATAGCTCCATCGGCTATTACATTAAAATAAAATGTTCGGAAATTGTTTTCAGGATCATCATTTATTTCATCAGAATTTTCATAATCAAAATGCTTTTTTGTCTTTCTAATACGCTTCTTTTTAAATGTTTTGTCAATATTCAAGACATCTGATATTTCATTAGCTTTAATTTTTGAAGATTCAAAACCATTCATTCGAAATGATTTTAAAAATTGTATAAGACCATTTAAAAGGTTACTACATTTATCCAAATGAATATTAATATTTTGTAAAGTTTTGCTTACAGTATTTACTTCGACTAATATTTCATACCAAATGATCAAACTAAGAATAAATTCATAACTTTCTAGTTCATTTGTAACTAATGACTGAGCTTCGCTTTTCGTTTTTGGATCTGAAGTATTATCAGCCACTTCCTCTAATGCGGTAATAAGTTCAGGTACTTGGTAGCGTATAGCTTTGATACTGTTGACTTTACATTCCCATCTAGTTTCTGAAAGGGTTTTAGTGTTAAGAATGTACAATGTTTTTTAAAAATACCCCAGCGTTTTGTAGAAGATGCAAACAAACAATATATTCTTTGTATAGTGCCAAAAACCCAACCGCTACTGTGGAACTCTTTGCTATATCGCCCAACAACAAATTTAAATTATGACATGCACATGGTGAAAAATATGCTCTAGGATTTTTTGCTATTATTCTTGATTGAACCCCTTTGTATTGGCCTTTCATATTGGCACCATTATCATATGCTTGTCCACGACAATCTTTTAGATCAATACCTATCCTATTTAATTTGTTCAATAAAATATTTGTTAAATCATATCCAGTAGTAGAATGAACATTAATAAATTCAATAAAATATTCTTTGATGCAAGGTATTGTAGACATACTTTTGTTTCCCATATCTAAAATACGAATAATTATAGAAAGTTGCTCTTCTTTACTAACATCTGGCGTGCAGTCCATCATTATAGAAAAGTATTTAGCTTCTTTGATATCTTCTACAATCTGTTGACGAATTTGTTGTGCTATAAGTTCAATCAGTTCATCTTGTATTTGGTGACCTAAATAATGATCATGAGTTTCACCATTTTTTATCCGACGAACATGTTCTTGAATAACTGGATCAAATTTGGCCATCATCTCTATGAGGCCTAAAAATTTACCATTATGTTCCGTATAAATTACATCTGAGGATCCCCGAAATGCATCACCATGTTTTGCCAAATAAAAAATTGCTGATAAAATTCGTTTCAGTACATCTTTCCAATATTGCTTTTCTTTATCTATTTCCTTTAAATGTAAATCATCAATAGTTTCGTTTTGAATAATTCGTGTTTGTAACTCGTTCCAAGATAGAATTGTTTGTTTATGTGAAGATGAATTTTCGTGTTGTTCCAATTTTAATGCTATATGTTTCCAATCTGAAGTGCCATTGTCAGTTAAGCTACCAGGATTTGGAATTTTTAATTGTGAACTAAAAAGTTTGCAACTAAAACAATAAACTCGATCATGTGATTTTGAGTACAACAGCCAATTTCTTGCTATTTTTTCACCATTTTTCATTATTCTATAATACAATTTATTACTAAATTTCCTTTTTTGTTCATTTTTCGGATAATTTTCGTAAAATTCGATTTTTTCAGATTTACTAAGAACAATTTCAACTCGCATATCATGGGTTAATAACTGTGGCCACTGAGCTGGATCTCTAAAATCAATTCTTCCTTCTTTGGTTTTATTCACTATTTTATTATTAAATGTTAAACTATTATCTTTTTCAACTACCTCAATACTATTTTGAGTCACAAGTTCTTTGGAACAACACGGTTGTTCTATATCACACAACATTAACTCATCTTCTTTGGTTTTATTCACTATTTTATTATTAAATGTTAAACTATTATCTTTTTCAACTACCTCAATACTATTTTGAGTCACAAGTTCTTTGGAACAACACGGTTGTTCTATATCACACAACATTAACTCATCTTCATAATTTTCAGTTTCGTTTTGGACAATCTCCGGAATATTTGAAGAAAAAACAAATTGGTCTAAAGCACCACGTTGCTTTTCTAGATTTTGCTCAAGTTTAAGTTTTCTCAATCGTTTTTGGTGGCCTGAATCAAATTTACGATACTTATCTCGCTGCCGACTACTCATATTATCTAATTAGTTTTTTTCTGTTTCCTAATAACGAATTAAAAATAAAAATAATATATTATATATATTGACAAATTACGATGTTTTTTACACAATACACAGATCAAGATATTTCGTGTGTACCTACACGCTCAGAAAGTATTTAAAATCATTAAACTAGGTATTCAATATTTTAACAATTATTACCTGGAGAAATAAATTGTAATTTTCAATACACTTCAAACAACCTGGATGACAGTCGAAAAACAATTAAAAATCTTCGGATTGTCACTAATCGTTAGCACACAAATTCTCAAAATAGGTATATTAAATCGTTTATATAATATAGTAGCTATCGACGTTATCGAAGTATAGACAGTATAGTCGGCATATTATTATGTAATTTACAGACGCAATAACGACTCACGATGTGACAGCTGCTCGCGATAACGGGTAATGACTAAATAGTTTATTTAATTTTAGAAATGCGATAATCTTTCTAGGAATCCAGGTTCCCATACCGTGCTGCGTGCCATACCGATTGACGTTGGTGTATACATATTTAATATTATATTACATTGTTGTTTTGTTTTATTACAAGATCTCCATACAAAATATTTTTCAATGTAATTTTTAAAGCGCGAGGCCCTTGAAAGCGCGAGGCCCTGGACAAATGCCCCGTTTTGCCCCCCCTTAACGCCGGCCCTGATAGTATTATTAATATTATGTTATTATCGTGTTGATTATTCAGTAATACTAAATTTTCTGAAAAATGTTTAAAAGTAGCTTGTGTAATTTCCTGTCGTCAGAACACACGTTCCACCAGTCCCGCTCCCAAAACGCCAGGTCAGCATTGTAGACAGTGTAGGCACACACACCAGTCATTAATGATAATATACAACAAATTGTTCATAGGTAGTAAGTACTTTAATTTTTGTGACCGTGACGAACTTATAGTATGAACTAATGGAAAAGTACCAACTTTTTTGTTGTCTTTTAAAATATTTCTACTTTTGCTGCCCTGGGGCATTTGCCCTAATTGCCCCCCCCCCTTGCATGGCTCTATAATTGGTCCGTAAAGTATATTCAAGTTGTGAGTAGGTACCTAATTAGTGATACCTTTTTACATAATACTGAGTGGCGTATTTAAGAGGTGCGACAGATATCTGTACCTAAGTCGGCCCTTTATGAAAAATGTAAACGCTTAAATTTAGTTACACTAATTTATTTTAACTAACAAATTAATACATTAATTCTTTGGTTAATGTTATAGAAGTACTAGCTACTTTATGAATTATGTCATCTGTATTGGTATTATAAAGTAGTTATTTTTCGACGGACATTAACATGAATACCTCAAGTTTGGATTCTGATATTTTGCTTCTTAAACTGTTTTTAATAAATTTTAATGTTAAAAATGTTCACTCACATGCTACCTATGAAAACACAAATATTATAGATCAATAATTTATAAAATATATATGTACCTGAGTTGATGACAGTATTAAAAGATATTTAGATATTTGTATGCTAATCCTAGATTACTATAAGCACTGCTATACATATTGTACTTAACTAAAATATGAAGACAGCACACAGTACAATTCATGCAAAATCTACAACTTATTTTTATTGAATTTTAAAAAAATGATAACAAAAACAAGTAACTTAATTTTAATAATGTGTTTTTTTTCAGGTCCCGAATTAAAAATTGCTATACTAGTTGGGTTCCAAATTATTATAGGTATTTCACTATACTGCCGCCTTAACCCTCAAAAGGGTATCTCCAAATATTGAAATGTGGGTAAAATTACATAACAAGTTTTGGAATGTAATGAACTCATGCGGTGTTCCTTAAATCTTTGTTGACAATTTTTTTTTCCAATATACTAAATATTATCCGTAGAATTGATTGGTGATATTTTTAATTGTCTAACATAACTCTAAGTATAAGATAATGGACTTAACCTTAAACTCCTAATCAGAATAAGAAACTAAAAAACAGTAAATCCGCTATACTGGAGTTACTGTGATTTACTCTAAAAATTAAAGATTTATTCAAGATATTAAATACAGTAACTCTAATCAGTATTATTTTAACAATTATAATTTTTGCATTGAATAATACCAAATATTTTGAAAACCATATGAAAAAATTTAATATTAATCTAAAAGAAAAAATTTTAAATAAAAAAACAAAATTTCATAAAATATCTTCTTTGACAAATGTATATAAATTAGTTTTAATAAAAACAAATATATAGGGACCTAAAAATATTTAAAAATAATAATCTTATATTTAATGGATATTTATATGTCAATATATAAAACTTAGCAAAAATAAATAAATATAAATCAGTCTCCTTCTTCATATTATAGGTCATTTGCTGTTTCTGAAGTAGAAAAATCCAACCAAAACTTCCTCCGATTTTGTGGCATTAAAGGCAATATAACTTGGATAATACTTTGTTTTTTTGAAGGATGGATTCCTCTTGGGCTTACTTTTTGTAGTGGTTGTTCAATACCTTTTTTTAACGTGAATTGTTTAAGAAAATCAAGTTGTTGAAGTGATGAATAATCATCATAAGTAGTGGAATACATTAAGTAATTGAATCTTCTTTCGGCTTTAATATGAACTATGTCATTTAACATAGGTCTAACTAACTTTTTGTATAATTTGTATACTGTACATTTTGATTTGTAATTAAAAAAGTCTTCTACTCTCATAACTTTGGCATCAACAAAACCTTTGTTAGCTGATTTCATACATTGTTCAAAATTGGAATAATCATATAATTTTCCCATTTTTTTCATAGCCAACTCAACCTTGTGGTGACAATGGTCGGCAGATATAAAACTATGCCCGGGCTGGAAATAAAATAAACTAATTTCTAGAGCCAGGATATCTTGAGAATTAATTATTTGAACTAAGAATGTAAGAAAGCACCAATTTTTGTTTTGAGCTAAACAGTTATCCAGCCAAATTGTTATTTTTTTCATGTTTTTGAAATGTAAAAAAAATACACGAAAACAACTTGTTAAATCTTCTTGTTTCCTTCCTTGTATACCTTCGTGCCATATGTTGTAGTTATAACTTGTAACTATATATTTTAATCTTAGGATTGATGTACCTATCATTAGAAATTATAATTAAATACTTATTATTATAATACTAGATACAAAATGTCTGGTAATATTATGGAGATTGGAGATACTATTTTCAAAAGCAATGTAAAAATATGCTTTTTTCACGTAACTCCAATAATTTTCATGTCACGTACCCTATTTTTTGCTAATTATTAGGATTTACTGTGAAAATGCTTCTGTTTTATGAATATTTATGGACATACCCTTAAAGTTACTAATTTAAACATATGTTTTAGACAAGAAAAAAGTGGATATACGACATTTGGGCTTCTGAAATCGATAAAATATCACTATATGAACCCATTTATCCAATAAAATCATTTTGACCAAAATTGGAGATACCCTTTTTTGGCTTAGCACGGCAGATATAGTTGGGTGCCTAATAGTTTTTAGTGAGCACCTGCTATACTATACTAACTGTTGAAGTACACAGGTATAGAGAAGTTAAAGGTAAATAATCACAACACAATAGTGTTACGAGGCGTAATATAAATCTACAACTGACTATGCATACGGGCTACACTACACAAGGCATATTATATGCTGTAATATTATAAACATGTATAGTCAACGTCAGCTCAACTACAGTGTGAATATATTACTTATACACTACATTATATGGGGTGTTTTATTTATAATTCCAACACTAACATTATACTTATCCTATTTTAACAGACTTAGGACTGTCTATTACACATTTAGAGTGTAAACCAAAGGTATTGTTAAAAGTAATTTGCCATCAAAAATATGAACCATAAGAATTTTACAATTTAGAATATGATAAAAAATTTAGGTGAAACGCTGACTGCAGAAAGGGGATAGGTCCATTTTTATCAATTTTGATTTTCTTATCATTTTTCATTAAGCACGCGTAAATGCATCGTTTCCTGTAGAAAGGAGTCAAATCTGACTATCCAAATGCTTAATATAGTGTTTGGAAATTTTAGTTTACAACAGAAAAGGCAGTGCCGCAACTACACATTATGGGACTGATGTGCAAATCTTAATTTAGGGCCTAACTATACAAAATGTAAATAAATTATTATATTGAGCTATTTAAACAAAAATAATGTATTGTTATAAAAATAGTATTATAGTATAATTTCAACACATTTGTGAATTATCTAACAAAATTGTTTTTTCTTCACTTTTGTGTTTGAAAAATTGTGTATGACTTTCTCTACATCTATCTCGGAAGTTCTTCTCCATTCAATGTTCAGTATAAAAATGTCACTGAGACGATCTTGCCTTATAAAATTGCACAAAAAATGTTTGAATCATTTGAGTTTAATTTGATTACAATAAAATATAAATATTTAATAATATGAACACATTTGGTTTTTTTACTTTTAATTTTAATTTAATTTTCTTCAGCCACAGCTTTACAATTAATTTTAACACATCGATTTGGGGGCCTATATCAGATTGGGGCCTCGGAGGCCGATGTGCATGCACACCTTGCACACCCGGTAGTTGCGGCACTGAGAAAAGGGACATGTTATGGTTTCGTTTTTTGTCTCACCTGAAAAGTTATAAAAAATGGACCTATCCCCTTTCTGCAGTTAACAGCGATTCAGGTACAATACCAAGAAAAAATATTAAACATTTTAAAAATCAATATATAAATTTATAAAACATACATATTACGTAGGTTACCTATTATATTATACAAACAAAAATAAAATATGTTGTCTAAAAAAATCACTTTTGTGTTGGTAAAAATATATATGACATTCATTTTTGGCATTGTAACTATATTTGTATTAAATATATTATCATAATTTGTAAAATTCCAATAATTTAGATTTTTTATAGCAAAGAAACTAAAAAAATAAACTGTAAGAAAATATTTTTATACATAGGTACATTTGGTTTGAATAGACTTCTGAGTCAGTTAAAATGTTAGTATCGTGTAGTACTCACCAAAAAATATAAGGGCCCGACTAGTGTATAGTACCCGAAATTAGCACTTAGTACTTTCCGATAACACTTTTTGATTTAAATATAAATTTAAAAACAAAATGTTTTATTGACGTATCCAACACATTGTTTGGATAAAGGTCACATAGAACCTATTGTTTCTGGTAACTTTTTAAATATGGGATCGATAAAATTTTTTCTAAGTCTAAAAAATAGAGAAAAATATTTCTTGACTGAACAAATAAAAAAAACCATTTTTGAAATTGTTTGATATAGAACTCTTTGATTCCAAGGCCGCGTCAGTTTGAACTTCTTGAAAAATACATTATATCATAGGCCGATGTTTAACCTGTGTATCTTAAATCATGATTAGTAATTATGATCGCTATCACACACGATACGTAAAATATGTTAATATTTTTATTGTCACCCGTTGTGGGTCGTTAACCTACGAGTTCCTAGGGAAATGACATCGCTCGCCGTCGCACAGTGGTTCAAAAATAAAAATAGTTGCCAACATTATAATTTTTACAGAAATCTTATAAAATTATCTGTTACTTGCATAATAATTATTTTAATAATAATTCGTCTTCGTATACCAACATAACGGGCCTCCACGTGACCTGTTTTTTCTTAAAAACTTTTCTTACAGAAAAATTACTAAGTCTCGTAAAAAGATCCTAGTTCGATCATTTTTTTTTCATGGGAAACATTTCTTACGTATTGCCGTATTGGACGTATTGGACTTCAATTTTTAATTTGTATTCCTAAATCAGAGCCTTGCACCCGAATTAAACTGAACATCTAACACCCCTAAACAATCTTAAAAAATCAAACACATATAACCCGAATGATACTGTTTTAAAAACACCCGTAATAACCAAAACCCGAATAAATCATTCGGGTTGACTCGAAACCTGAATAATTTTATTTTTTACAAACTCTTCATATGATATCTCATATTGTATATATTTCTTGTGGTGAGTTTGATTCTGTAGTTATAGTTATTTAGTAATAATAATAAATTAACAGAAACAATCTTACAATCAATCTCAGGTAAATTCAATAATTATTTTCTTGAAAATAAAATCCAATAAAATCTTATTATACCTAATAAGTAATAGGTATATAATATAATTTATTACTTTATTAGTATATAAATTAAATCCAAATATAGCCAACAGTAATATAAAATATGGTCTCAACAAAACTGAATAACGTATTTCGGCCAAAATACCAAAATAATACTAATAACTAATAATATCTAGTATTATTTGGCATCAACTGCCCAAGCGGTATTATTATACCTTAATTAGTAATGAATGTCGTAATTTTATTCATGGCTATATTTACTAGTTTTCAGGAAATTGCGAAATCATAATTTATATTTTATTTTATTTCTCTACGGCTCGACGCCCCTATATGGCCTACTTATTTTAAACATTTTATTATATCCGTCGACTTTGCAAGTGTAAATTGTATGTTTGTAATTTGTATCACACTACAACGTACCTCTCACGCTTTTTTGTTGCTGTTATTATTAACAATAGGGGAGAGGGTCATCAAAAGCTATGTTTTTTCCAGACTACTAAAAACCCGTATTAATGGGCCTCGCTACGGTCATTATTTAAGGGACAAAAATTAGGCAATTTCTTATCTTGTCATAGACGTCCGGGATCTATGTGTTAGCTGTAAATGATTATTAGTATGAGTGAAATTAAATGCTGGTATCGACGGAAACTTCTCTCATACGCGCATGCACATGTCAATAACTCAATAACCATATAAATTTCACTATACACGAATTTTTCAAAAACATACATTTATTTTGACAAAATTAAAGTTAGTTAACGTTGTCTGATTTTGATTCTGAAAAAATATTTGAATTGTGTAGAAAAAATTCTGTAGATTGTACGGAACATTTTCCGTTTTTAATATTAATTTTATTTTAATTATGATCTGAAAAAGTTGATATTTTCAAGTTTTCTATATTAAAGTTCACAATAATATAAAATTTAGTTTTTACAAAGTGCTTCGTAGGATCTATAGGCGATTTTCTGGTGAGTTCCAATTTTTTTCAGAGTCAAAATCGGACAACGTCAACTAACTTTAATTTTGTCAATACTTTAGGTCTTTTCAGCTAAAATTGACGGCAGTATCGTGGCCCCTTAACAATATTAACACGAATAATAGCGGTTTTGAAAACTCGATTGTTACGATTTAAAATTTTCAAACTTTTAAACTTCAAGTGCTCACTAAAAAGTAATAAGCAAATATGAGCAAGTAATGCATGACCATGGTGATATTTTTGTAATCAGTAGATAGTGATTTAGCTGATGGTGTAAATATCGTCGTAATTTCATGACAAATTAATTAAATATGCATGTTTATAAAAGCTAATAAGTAGGTTTATTATCTTATTATTTGTAACATTGTACATTTCAATAACCTCATGCGGGTTAATAACAATTGTAATTTCATAATTGGGTGTTGGGTCATTAAATACTATCTTCGTAACTTATCCAACTTATAGATAAATTGATGAACACTTTGACGATTATTGACAAAATATCATAGTTTTTAAGAAAAAAAACTTTATTTTGTCTACTTATATAATATTTTTTGAGTATACCCATCAATATTTTGCAGTACGTTTTATATATTTATACGCTTTGAGTAGTATATACAAAAGAATTTTACTATCTTAATTTGAGTATTTTCAAATTCAAAATATTGGTCAAATATAATGATTTTTGAACCACTGTGCGTCGTAATATGTAGCCCTGTATTTGTGTTGTCACCATTAGTACTCTTTGCGCTCACCAGTATACGCGTTAAATTCCGCCCTATTTTGCCCTTTTTTGTAACACCCTCGGATAAGCGCTTCATTGGGAACCCGTCGTGACATTATTCAGTTTACCCGCACGTCAGTTTATACATCGTTTGTTTGGATAACAACTGGAACAAGTACCACAAGGAGGAGCAAGCAAAAACCTAGGTGAGATGAATCACACCAATTTTATTTTTTTGCAACGATTGTTGTTGTCATTATTTTTTTATGATTTGCGTTAGGACTAACCTAGTATACAGTGTGATCACGATAAGTGGAAACCACTCAATAACTATGTGCAGCTTTCATATATTTCAATTCTGCTTTTTTGGCTAACTAATAAACATTATTATACACATTTTCAAATAATTAGACTATTTTTGGTCCACTGCCTGCAGGATACTTTGTTTCATTTATATATTATATTATATTTTAAGCAGCACTCAGCCCGAATAGTTGAGTTACAACCGTATTTATTTGAGCTGGCTGTCGTGACTAAGCAATTATATTAATAACAGATTTGGAAAAAAATATGTTCGATAATTCTATATTAACGTAATGGTGACTATGGTGGTCCACTTACGATTACCTACCTATTTGTTCGAATGTCTGATGAATTTCGGTGTGTTCTCAAAGAATACAATTTAAAAACAACTAACGAATGTTTATGTGTCAAAAAATGGTACCTGCGGGTAGACGATGCACAACTGAGTAACTACGTCACCACCTATATTATACATTAAACATAATACATACTCGATATTCATATACATATAGCCATAAAGTACATGTAGTTTACAATAAATTATAATTTACAATGAACGTATATACATTATACAATATACAAGATCTCCATATACATATATATAGATGTCTGCAATTTACTATCCTTATATATTATTAATACGCGAGGTGATTTCTTTGGACAGCTATGTTTCAAGTTCTACTAGACTGATTTCATGATTTTTTTTTTCAAACGCAAGTACTCAGTGTGCAAATGAGCCATCTAATGAAAAAGTCCAAAAATGTATCAATTAAATAGTTTTTGAAAATATTAAGTTTTCCGTGTAAAGTCCGCGCAACGAAATCTGGCCGGTGACCGGATAGCGTCTTAAGGAACCATAACTGAATTCGGCCAAGCAGCTGGTAGGTACATCACTCAGTGTGTTTGTGCGCGGCACAATTGTCAATTAGATACGTTTTCATAAATGTATTTACAAAATAGTTGAAATTAGACTTTGTTTACAATTTACAAAGAAGTTATCATACAATTAGTGAAAGTTTTTTTTAAACAATTTTTTGAAAAGAAATCAGCCAAAGATTTAATCAACTCCATTTCGTGGTATTTTTTTGCAACTATTTGTGTCATCGTATTGACAAAGTATTCAAGTGTTCAACAAACTCATTTTTATTCATAATTTTATTTTTGTCAGGAAAACTATTTTTGACATTTTTGTTGTATTGAAATTATGATAGACATAATCCTTCTTATACAGTATACGCGTATCGGTGTTTATTAGAATAATAATTTTATACACAATCCAGTTTGTTTTGGTTTGTGTAGTAAAATGTTGAACCCAATTGTTACATAGCTCACTAAATGTATTATTTGCTTCAAGATTAAATTTTGTATAAATTAAATAATAGTGGTACTAATTACTTTAAAAAAGATATCAAAATGAAAATTATTCATTTTAGACATCTTGACATAACTCAAAATGAACAGAATACGGAACAAGAAAACTTCAATTTCAATTATTTGTAAATTATTATAACAAATTAGCATTGTGCCGTGAGCATTGAGTGATGGGCTTACTTGTTTGGCCGAATTCAGTTACGGTTCGTAAATACGCGACCGGCTCGACTCTAGCGGCCATTTACAATCGGTGGTCTTCATATATGTAAAACCCATTGCCTATTGTATGAGCATAACCGCGGAAAGGTGCAGTTTGAACCCATAGCTAACCCCGGTATTTGGCGAGCGCGTTACGGGAGTCATTGACCATTTTTCGCTGCGCGTGGCTGGGGTCATTGACCAGTTTTCGCTGCGCGTGGCTGGGGTTGTTGACTAGTTTTCTTTGCGCGTGTCTGGGGTCATTGACCAGTTTTTTTTTGCGCGCGTGGCTGGGGTCGTTGGCCCGTTTTCGATGCGTGGACTATAGTGCGTATGTGTACACACGCACATCTTCACGACCCCCGCGGCTTCACTACTCCTGCGTCTCCTACATACAGCTGAGGCGTAGTCGTTGCACGTGGCGTGCGTTATTACTGCCTGGCGCATACATAACAAAATATAATCTATACTATAAGAATCTGCAGTATGCTGTACCACAACTACTGGATAAAACCTCTCTTTCCCACAACAATTTCACTGATAACGTTGTCTCATTTCAACACAAAGTGTATGTGCACGACTCAGCAATTCAGCCAACTGTGTTTTTAATTTTTTGCATTTGATCTCCCAAAGGAAGATCGGGGTGTTAGAACAAATACAATTTGCGTGTATGTACATCGTACGACGTCAGTCTAATAATCGCGAACTACAACATTTAGTAGTTGTTCTTACTAATATCATAGTTACCTATTGGTTGTTTGTAAACTCATTGACATCGTTCGTAGATACATAATATAAGGCGCGTTTCTATATAGAAAAATTAATCTTTAGCACTTGCGACGCATGGCGGGACAGCTAGTATTAAATAAAACCTATTTTGTCATGAGTGTATACGCGTTTACATTATGCACACACACAATCCTATGTATACTGTTGCGTTTTCGTCGTCGTCGTCATTTTCTAATTAAAACCAATAGTAAAAACACTATTTTCGATTTCGTCATTTCTTGTGGCGAATACCCACTAATAAATCCTGACACGGACTATTCATTCAATTGAAATAAATCCGTCGTTATTATCAAGTGTTATAATAAAATACGTATTTGAAGATATTATTTTTAATAAAATGTGAAAATATGTCTATTTCTTCACAATTCGCTATTTTTGCACCTAAAAATGAATATTGCGATGAAATAAATAGTGCAATATTGTTAACCTTAATATGTTACCAGGGCAAGTAAAAACGTTTTTAAGTTTAAAGACTGTGGCCATTTTCTGTTTCTTACAGAATTTTTAGATGGTTTACATTTAAGTGGTTTATCATTACCTTCGCACGGTTTGGTATAAAAGCAATAAGATTTAAATAAGAACATAATCCGTATTTGTATGTGGGTTTTTTATAATAGTTGAATTATTTTGCAAGTTTTGCGTGTATAATATAAGTAACGTAAATTAAAAATGCCCATAACTCACAAAAAACTGAATTATTCTAAAAAAACACACCTACAAACATAGGTACACTTACCATCAAGTTTCATATTATACCTAGGTAAATTCACTCTAAATTTTAAATTAATGGAGTTAAACATGATTTGCTGAGCATAAATTTGATTGTTACGCACTTGTAAGACAGATACACCAAATATCCGAGCAGCGTCCTCTTAGGAGAACGTCATACCCCCATGTGTTGTCTACATTTTCGTTCACACGTTTCAATAGTGTGCAGTTAATATTGATATTAGAGTAAATTGACCTATTATACAATTTAAAGGTAAGATTACTATCTAGAGTTCCACTTTGGTTTTTACTTTTTATTGATATCATTATTTTTAAGTAAGTTATGATCATTTTAAAATGTGGGTGCTGTTTCAAAAAGGTCATAACTTACATAAAAATAATAATATCAATAAAAGCATAGTTATGGCCCTACATAATAATTTATATATTTAAATATTAAATCACACTCATCAATTCCGGTCATCGTCAGTCGTCACCTATACGTGGGTGTACGACGCTATACAAGTAACCGGATTGTTTTTTTTACAATATTCTATTAAAGATATAGGTACTTTATTGTGTACTTCCAGTATATTTTTAGAACACGTGGCAAGCCATATCTTTTTAGATCATACCAAAATTTAAACGTACACATTTTGAGTGCCAGTGCAGTGAAAATGTTTGGCTATATAGCTAATATATTTTTTTTTTTTGGAGCATTAAGGCTTTGAAAGCGGAGGTCATTAGCCTGTTATTGTGCGGGGAGTGTTTATATTATAATATTTTTAGTTAGGGTCAATGAACTCTGTTTTGCATTTTTAGTCCCTAATATCCTATTAAATGTTAACTATATTATGTATTTCCGGTATATTTCAAGCACACGTGACCAGTCCATATCTTTTTGGATCATAGTGAAATTTAAATGTACACATTTCCAGTGCCAGTTTAGTGAAAATTTTGTAGCTATATAGCTAATATATTTATTTTTTCCGGGTTATTAAGGCTTTGGCAACGGAGGCCATTAGCCTGTAATTGTAGGGGGAATGAACTTCTGATTTGAACACGTGCGAGTGTTATATTTTTTTATTATATTATATTTTAGCACATTATGCAATAGATAAAGCGTGTATACAAATCGGAATATTGTTATCGAACCTGCACACACTGCCTACTAGTTAATCGATCCTCCCAGAGCCTTATCATAATATATATAAATCACTTACTTGTAGCTATTATTTTTTTTTCTCGGGGAATTACGGCTTCGACAAATTACTGAGGTCATTAGCCTGTTATTGTGGGGCAATGAACTATTAGTTTGAACACATGCGAGTTTAATTTGTCTTTATTATATTATGCAATAGATATAGCGTGTATACAAATCGGAATTGTTATTGAACCCGCACACACTGTCTAATAGTTAAACAATCAACGAACTTTGGTTAATAAAACGAGTCAAGTAGAGGGGTAAGCTCACTATATAAGGGAGCTCCGATCGGTCCATTTATCATACGTGATTTCAGATAGTTATTACAAACACCTCCACGCCATACCATCTTTTAAATTAATAATTCGGACTTAGAATTGTTTGAACGACAATATTTTTGAACTTTTTTTTTTATTATTCTAGGGAATCATATATTTTTAACATTTGTTGAACCAAGTATTCTATTTCTTCTTGAATTTTAATCAAAAGTTTAACACCGTTGTGAAATTAATAAAAATAAACAGTGGAAATACAATTATAAGAGTCGATCGTATTGCATTTTACATTCAATCACTACCATCCTGTCCTATCATCGTCGTCACCAGTTGTCAGAGGGCGTACTCTACACAAGTAACCAGATTGTTTTTTTATTTAAATAACGCATGGCTTAAGTGTAGATATTGGTATAATATTTAAATTAATGAACATATTATATAGGTATGATAAATGATAACATGTGATATTATTGTGATATTATAACACCTCTTGTACTGACAGAATTGAACTAAAATAGACATAATAGACGGACAAAAAGTTTTTTAACACTACTTTATTTACTTTATTGCTTTAATTCTGTATAAATTTTGGATTTCATTGATTCTGTCAATCGTTTTTTTTATTGGGGAAAATCTTGGGATTACTTCGATCCAAGCTCGACGGATCCTACGCCGCCTTATGCATAATTATAATATATTAAAATAAAATAATATTAGGGATCATCTTAGCATTATGACTAGATCCTGGGAAAGCAATAGTTATTATTAACGATTAGGTATAATATTTTAGCATAGACCACATATGGCAAAAGCCAAAAGGGCCAACCGCAGAGGTTTATAATGCAATAGTAAAATATGTACAATGGGGAAGTCCTCGGGTTCAGTAGGTAGATCTTAATTATCTAATTTGGCACTATGACAAAACTACAAGATTAATGAAACCCCGCGTTGATCATAGAATAGGCCAGCTACGGGTACAGCTGCAAATCCACTACCACACATACAGTAACATGGGTATAGCGAATACTAATTTGGGAAATTCACCACATAGAAGGTGGGAGTGGAAGCACTATTATAAGGTATTAGTCAAGTAGAGGGGGCCTATTAGCCCACTATATAGGAGAGCCCTGAACAGTCAATTTTTCAGACGGATTTCAGATAGTTTACACAACCACCACTACGCCGGACCATCTTTCAAATTAATAATTAGTATATTCTGATCGACAGTATTTTTTAACTTAGAAAATATCCGATTTATATTCAATCACACCCATCATTTCCGGTCATCGTCACCTTTACGCGGACTTACACCGCTATTCAAGTAACAAGATTTTTTTTTATTGAATTAACGCATAGCTTAAGTGTAGATATTGGTATAATATCTAAAATAATAAACATAATATATAGGTATGATAAATGATAACATATGTGATATTATAACACTACTGTACCGAAAGAATTGGAGTAGAATACTAGAATAGAAACAATAGACGGAAAAAGTGTTACCTAATAAGTTGGGGTTCATTTGATATTAATAAAAGCAATAAGAATTTTATATATGGTGGTTTCTATTCCACTACTAAATTATTATTAGATTGGTGTAAAAGTGTATCACTGACCTCGTTTAGTTGCAAACGATGTACCTATATAATATTATTATAATCTCTTTGGTTCGGTGCACGCTGTTAATATCATTCGATTTTTGGTCTACTATATTGTACTATACTAGGTAAATGTATACTAGGTATATATTGTGTAAGTTTGGTTACCACTTTAACTTTTAAATATTACTTATATTGGTGTTAATTATTATACTAAATATTGTTTAGTCATTTACCTACCTTATACCTTATTTAATTTGTTGAGAATGTATTATATTAAAATATTATGATTGGATAAAATGGAATTTCAAGGATATAGTAAAAAATTGGTAGGCAGTAAAAAAATAAATTAGTATTTTCTTGATTATAAATATAAATATGAATAGATCAATATAAGTTCATGCCTGGTGTTTAAATCAACACAGTATATAGTACTATAGTAAGATTTTTAGTATATAAAGAAATTAATTTAACTTTTAAAAAAATGGTGAATAATGTGTAATGTGGTATATTGAATCCGTTTTACGTGGACGTAGTCAAATATTGCCCCCAGCCCGTAATTTAGTCATCGTATTCCCCCATAGACCTTTTACAAATATAATATAATATGTTCATATAATTTTAATGATTTATTGGGAACAAATCTAATTTAGCGCCCCCTAGAATTTTTCAATTTTTTTTTCGGAAACCTATGTATTACAACGAGTTAAGTACAATGTTGCAAAAATGAATTGCCGGAAATTATTAATTTTTAAGTTGTAGCCTTACAAAGTCCACGATTTTCGGTGTTTTTACGCATACGTACAACGCTATGTTTTACCACGCGTTTGGAACTTTTCTATTTACTTAACAACCATTTTTTACAATAATATTATACCTAGATAAAGCGTGTTGATCAACAAATTGGAATTGTTATCGAAACTATACACTGCCTGCTAGTTAAACGAACAACGATCTTTAGTTATTAAAACCAATTACAAATCTTAATCCGTAATATTAAAAGGCACCGATAGAGGAACGGTAACGACTTCTTTCTGAACTAATTCTAACTCATTGACGTCCGTACAGCAGTTGTTAGCTGCTTAATTGAGTCAATATTTAGTCTTATTTTTATCGTTATTTCGTACTGATTTCTCTTGTAATTGCGTACTGACGAATGTTCCTGATTTTTTTTTAGCAGGTCTTAATCGTATTGACAATATTTTAATATTTTACATAAACAGTATTCTTGAACTCTGATACACACAGTATTCATGTGTCACGCTTCACCCGTTTAAATAACTGTTATTTTTCACAGGTATGGCGCTACTGAAAAAAATTTGGACCAGCATTAAAGCCACCTGTTTCATAGTGCTAGCATGCGCCACAGCCCTGGTAAACTTCGTATCGAAGTACACCATTGGCATTTATCGAAAATTCAAAAATTCTGCCGGTAAGTCTACTTGGATTCAATATGATTGAATTTCACACGAAATCAATCTCACTGTAATTCATTTTTATTTTTAAATTTTAAGACTCACTTCACTTAACCTACAAAATCAGGTATAACTGTATAAGAACTCTATTGTAAAAATGTTGTAAAATAGAATCTACTTATCTTCGATCTACCTATTGTAATGGTCCAGCGTATTAGCTGTACCATACTTGTTACATATTGATTGTGACTTAGATCATATGGATAGTAGTATTATCTTATTCTGTTATCTAAGCATTGTCATTTTTTATTTTTTCATATCATGAAAAATGAATAATAAGTAATAACATAATTACCTAATTTCATATCTATACAAATAAAATTGTTCCATTATTAATGAACTATATTATTTGTAATGGGATAGCTGCCGCTGGTATATCTATTATATATTCATATTTTATTTTATGATATTCATTGTAATAAATCTTTAAACCTACAATAGCTTTTTAATGTGAATGATTGTATTTATGCTATATTTAGGTTTAGTGAGCAATGTTATGCGTATATGAAAGTATATACCTATCAATTAAATTTTTTTTATGTATCATTGGCTAGGCCCGCTCTGCGACAACCTGGATGCGCACCCCGATTGTCAAATTATTCAAAAATCAACATACATGAATATACATAGCATGCATTATTTTTCACACCGGTTTAGCCTAGTCAATTTCTAGATTTAATTTATGAGCTATATTACTTTTCAATGTTATTAAATTACATACCAAAATATACGTTACACACTAATTATTTGTCATGTTAACAATTACAGCTTACAACGATAGCTAAAGTATATATTTTTTTATTTATTTTTTTTATTGGGTTTCAACCAAAATGTATTACAGCTCATCCATTAATTTAATATAGGTACCTATATACAAAATATAATGTAGGTAATAAATATTAATTATAGTTATAACTATAGTGATATTAATAATAATAGTGAGACATAGTTTATCCTATAGCTTTAAAATCAATATAATAGACGTTTTGGTTTTTGGATTGAGCAACATTTTTTTGTACAAGCTAAAGTATTTACTGCTTGAGTCAATGACAAAAATATTGATATTTTTTCCAGATACTCAACGAAAAGTATACAAAACAGTTACGGATATTCCAGGACCAAGATCGTTTCCTATAATTGGAACCAGGTGGATCTATTCAAAATTCGGTTTGTATAACCTGAATGCCGTTCACTTGGGATACAAAGGTATACTATAACAATAAAGTTTAATATATGAAAAAATTAGGTATAAGATCCAGGTATACTTGGGGCCCACGCTCAGTAGTTGCGCATCACTCGCGTGATTGATGAAAAAAACATTATTATTGGTACACTACATATTATCATCGTTGACAGAAAAAACCATCCCATGTGCAAAAACCGGAATTTTCAGGAGACAAAAAAACGTTTTAAATAAAAAAATCATATAGGTGTTATTTCATTACGATGGAGATAGAACATATGCATAAACGATTTATTGTAATGAACACATTATAGTAGAATTTCTTTATTATTTGTCATTAACTCTATGATATAAATAGCACATAGGGGGGTTTTATTCATAAATAAATAATTTTTTTCTGAATCCAGAGAAACCAAAACATCAAAATCATAAATTAGGCACTTAGGAGGTTTGTTCCTGTCGGTTGTCAATGACGATATTATAATAATAAATTAGTATACCTAATATGTACATCGAAGTAAAGCGAAGAAAATATTTATTATCTATAGGGAATATTCTGTATGCATGATAATGAAATATTATAAGTTTTTAATTTGTATATACTATTAAGCAGCAAATTCAATTTTGATTAGTGTTAGAATAGAATATCTTAGCCTATATTTCCAAGTTATCTTTGCCTCTGTCTTACTAACGCTGCATAATGTATCGAAATCGAGAAGTTCAAATTTTGTATTGTTAGATTAAAAATTAGAGAGAATTGACCTATAATAAAACATTAATTTAACAACATTACTTGTGTTTTCTCGTTGGTTTTTGTTTCATATTTTAATTTTTAATTTAGTTATGAGTATGTAAAATATTAATATTTTATAATGCTCGTAATTAACTTAAAATCAAAATAAATTATTTTGGTTCATTAAGTTTATTCACGTGACCGTAATTATTGTTTCGTTCAACTTTTATTTAAGTAAAACTTCTATTTAACTAATTGTTTTGTGTCATATTTCTTTTAATAGTTTAAAATTGATCGGTAAATTCTATTAAATTAACAATACCTATACTTTAGGTAAAGCAGTCCATTTAGAATTGTTCCTAAAAATAAAAAATAATCTTGGGTCTAAAATGTATTTGAAAAACAATATGAAAAAATTTAAAACATAGTTTAATTTTTATTTCTAGTGCCCTCCTACCACCCAACCCCCTGCAAAACCATATTTATGCGTTACGCTTATGAATATTGAGATAGATCATCACATTTCATTATACGAATTAAGTACATTAGTTATCAGTTTATAAATATTTTCACAGACATGTTCTTCTGGTTTGGGGATATTATTCGTGAAGAAGCATTGTGGAACGTACCAGTTATAAGTGTTATAAACAGAGATTGCATTGAAAAAGTACTTATACAAAGCGGAAAGTACCCTATCCGACCTCCAAATGAAGTAACTGCAAACTACAGAAGGTCCCGACCAGATCGTTACACAAATACAGGCGTTGTTAATGAGTACGTATTTGCGTATAAAATTGATACAATTGAATTCAAGTTACTTAATTTTAATTCATGAGAACGTAGATTTAGCGTTATAATTTACGCTTAGGTAATAGGATTATAAAATGTTTTTGAAAATGAGACTTCGGCGATACGAGTAATAATTATTATAGAATATAAATGTGAATTAAATTACAATTATTTTTGTTTCGAGAAATTTAAGTTCAGAGTTTATTAGAGTTTTATATTATTTTAGCTACCTACTAAATTTTTATTGCAGTATAATATTTATAATCTGTACCTGCACAACTATTCTAATGACAAGTATGTACACCGCACACGTGTTTCAGACAAGGTATAGTTTGGGCTTCATTACGAAAGCGATTGACGCCCAAGCTGACCTCCCCTGGTGTTGTTCAAGGCTTCTTCCCGAAAATGAAAAGCTTGGCAGATGATTTCATACACCTGCTCTGCCAAGCGAGAAACAGGAATAACGTGGTGAAAGGGTTTGAAGACTTTAGCAACAGAATGGGCCTTGAAAGTATGTGTGATCGGACCATGCTGTTGGCAGACGTTAATCGTTATGTTATTGTTGTGCTAATTCCATGACGTGTTATCTATCGTAGGTACTTGTATGTTGGTTTTTGGTCGGAAAAACGGATTCTTAGACGGAGTGGTTAGCGAAACAGCTACGCGGCTGGTAGACGCCGTAACTAGTCAGTTTCGGACATCTCATGAAGCGTTTTACGGTTTTCCATTCTGGAAAATAAAATTGACAAATGCGTTCAAGGAATTCACAGCGAGTGATGACACCTTATATGAGTAAGTTCAACTTATCGAAGAATAACGAGCCAAATAAACACGTTGTGAATTTTTCTAGAATTATGTCCGAAATCATAGACTCGGCGTTGAACGATGAAACACAGTCTGGCACATCCGAAAGCAGCGTGTTCAGGTCCATACTACGGTCGTCAAACTTGGATATGAAAGAAAAGATAGCCGTGATTATCGACTTCATCGCCGCAGGAATAAAAACAGTAATAATATATCAGCATACGGCAGTGGTGTGCCAATGGGGAGGGGGCTAGTAGTTATATGCCCCGCTCCCATTGTCCCATAAAGCCCTTTATTATTTAAATGTATTATTACTTAAACACGTTAAACATTAAACACCTCACCCCTATTGAAAAATCAAGGTCATGCCAACCACTATCAAATGGCTATTCACAACCGTATCTTTTACGCAAACGACACTGTTGAAATCTAAAACTAATAATCAGCGATAATGAAAATGATAATAATATTTTATTTTGTGTGCTGCAGTAGCTAAGTGCAATCATCAAGAATAATAAATAATGTAGTAGTGCACTACATGTAGTACCTAGGTACTAGTTTTAATCCGTTTTGACATCATATATTAATTATAATTATTATATTATAGATACCTATTAATTACCTATCTGCAGGAATATTGGTATCGATCGATATGATAAGGCTTGAAGAACTTAGATTCCCAAAATTATGTCAATCGCGGTATCAAGCATCCAAATTGAGTCTCCATCAAGCAAATATAATTTTTTCTGCGCTTTTTAAATCCAATGAAAATTACTTAAAATTTCGTTTTTGTAAAACAGTATTTCTAATATATGATATAAACTCATAGGTACAATAATAGTTGTTGTACTATTTCCTGAGTAAAATGTGGTAAACGATTACAGGGCGCACCTTCAGAGAAATCAATGTAATTTGAAAATTTTGAAAAATATTCAAAACATTCATAACATTAATAATTTTTACATATTATATTACGTGTCATAACAAATACGTCATATATTTCATAGACGTAGATACCTTAAATTAGTTTTCTTAGAATATTTTGTCTGCATTTAAGTAGTACCTACAGCCCGCCGTATCCTGCAACGAATTTAAGAAGTGCAGAGTGCTGCTTTATGCGTTTACATTTACACTACAATAAACTGACATTCATTTGTACCTGCAAACGAATCAATAAATATATAAATGCTATAAAGTTTTGTACGCACGTTTTTTAGTTCGGAAACACCCTGGTGTTTTTATTGTACCTGATCGCCAAACATCCGGAAGTACAGGAAAAGTTATACAACGAGATATCACGGTTGGCTCCGGCGGGTACACCTATTACCAATGAACATTTAAAAAAAGCCAAATATTTGAATGCATGTATAATGGAAGCTCACAGGTAATCGCGTTAATATCATGATAAAAACAATTTATTATTGATACGCTTATTAATTCATATCGTATTCTCCAGATTTAAACCCACTGCTCCATGTATTGCAAGAGTGTTGGAGTCGAAAATAATATACGACGATTATTGTTTGCCGAAAGGGGTAAAATTTTGGTGTCATGTTTTTTTTTTTTTTTTATAATTATTGTTTTTCGATCAGGTATACGAATATTTTTTTTTACTTTAGACCGTCGTGTTGATGCACACGGGATTGGCGTGTTTGGACGAAAGAAATTTTAAAGACGCGACCTCATACATCCCGGAAAGATGGATGGAAAAGAAGACGTACGATTCACTGTTCTTGGTAGCACCATTTGGCTATGGCGAACGAATATGTCCGGGGAAGCTATTCGTAGAATTAGAACTCAAAATTGTTTTAGCAAAGGTCAGCAAAATATAACATTTACATCGAGTGGAAAATAACAACTTTTAAATTATAACTTTGTTTTATAGATGGTCAAGAAATTTCACATCGGCTATAAGGGACAACTGAAAACTGAATTTGAATTTATTTTGACACCCGTTGACGCGAATTTTATTCTACATGATAGAATTAATTGATTTTATTAAATACTTTATTCAACTAAAAATGCTATAATTTAGTACTGCACCTAGATAGGTATATTAAATAATAATAAATATTATAACGTTCACTTCATTATCATTTATCGTTCAACGACAACGTTAATCCTGTCACATTATGTCTATATTTTTTTTTAATTATGATTTAGTATATATGAACATATGTCATATATTATATATCATGTAAATAATGATATTACATTATAATATAAACTAACCATTTTTGTATGTATGCACATGTGTGTGTTTTATAATTATTATAATAAAAATACATAGATATTTATTTTAGAGTTCATTAAATTTGTTTTTATTTCCCCCTTCAAATGCATGCGAGTAAAATGTCATTGTTATATTATATCATACAATAAATACATATTATATTTGTTTTATTTTTCGTAAATTATTTCAAATGTTGTGTGATTAGGTTTTGAAAAATACTATTTTTCTCTTCACTTATAGCCGCTAGACGTCGGGTTTGTAATCCACCGCAGGATAGCAATATATATACACTACAGGTGTATGTTTATATGTATTGTATTGGTTAATATATTATTATGTATCTAAATATTATTTTTTTTAGGAGTTATAATTGCACATTTCTCAAAATGTTCATTGTTATATATCATACAATAAATACATATTATAATTGTTTGTTTGTATATTGTATATAGTTTGTATTTTTCGTAAATTATTTCGTAAGTTGTGTGATAAGGTTTTTACTTATAGCCTCTTGACGTCGGATCTGCAATCCACCGCAGGTGGTTTGCCTACCTGATTTGCTGTACACATTGTCCACGATCCGACGAAATCGGATTGCCTACCTAGGTGGCATACTTGAAAGTTAATCGATTTTGACTTGAGATGACTGACTTACTAGACACTCCAACATGGTTTTCGACTTTACACTTTTTACATAGGAAAAAGTACCGGACACCGGATTGCTTATTTTGGTTCCATCTTAGACGGGTGATGACTGACTTGCTAGCCACTCTAAAACGCAGGTTTTCGAATTTACATTTTCTTACACATACAAAAATGCACCAGACATACGCTGGGGGATAGTATTATTAAATTGCCGGTTTTCATGGGCCATAGGAGATTTCTAGACACTGAAACTCGACTTTCAAACGTTCCTGCCTTCGAAATGAGACTGCCAAATTATCAGAAATTTTTATCACAAAATCACCTCCGATTACCAAAATCACCTTTCATATAAGTGCGACATTTATAATTCGACTGTGTACCGTATATTAAGAGATTGACTTTTTGTAGATTTATTTTGAATTAGTCCCAAACCTACTTAATACATTTAATTAATTTTAATTTGTAATAAAATTTATTTGTTATACAATACTTGAGTGAATAATTGATTGTAATTGTGCCTTCAGAACATTATGCATTAAATGTGGTTTTATAGCTTCTGAACTTTTAAAGCTTCTTGAATCCTCAAGAAGATTGTTGAAATCTTTGATTATTTCAATATCAAAGTCATCATAATTTTTTTCGACTTTAATTTCATCATCAGCTAAAATTTTAATGATTAAAAAGTTAATAAGGCACATAATACAAATCATTTTGTATTTAAATTTGTTTTTAAATTTTAAGAAATATGGTATTGGTGCCACAATCCTATTTACATTATTCATAGGGTTATTAGGAATTGAAGATATGTGATATAACTGATATCCTTTGAATATACACCATACAGATTGTGCATGACTTATATATGTCATGTTTGCCCTTCAGCACAAAAAAAAAATATTATTATAAAACTAGTTTGTACAATTGGTTAAAAATTGAATTTTCTCAGTACTTTTCTGATTAAGCGGGAAAACATTATAAAAAACAGAGGAAAAGGAGAAATAGTTATGCTACAACAGCTTTTATGAAAATCAATTTTTTGGGAATTCAGAAAGGAATACTTTAAATTTTCACTAAATATATACCTAGTAACCTTATAGGTACTTACAAAATATTTTGGCATTTTACATTTTTTTGATTTAATCCATGTTGATAAAATGATAACTATAATATAGAGATAGAATGTTGATGACTTAAAAAAGTACCAAAAATTACCTAAAAGTTATACAATTTTCAAAATGATTAATCATTTATTTGAAAAAACTTTAATTTTTCAAAGGTATTAAAGTAATATAAGATATCTATTAAATTTAATTGTATTTAACATGTGTACTATATACATATAATATATTTAAAATAAGTTGAATTACAAATTCCTTACAAAATTATGTAAATAGCTACTTACAGCCTATTTTCTTTCGGCATGTTAATAATGTTTTTTGGATTTGCGTAGTGTCGCGCCATTTATAAAAAGAAAAGAGTGCCTTAAAATGTACGCATAGGCAATACAACACGCAAAACTGACCGGGTGTAGGAAGCAGCAAGATTCACAAAAAACATTTCTTGAAAAAGCAGCAAATTTGAAGTTAAATAATGAAGTTTGAAAATACAATCATCTAGTTGAAACATTTCAAGTAGATATGCATGCTGTTTATTTAAATTATTATGAACAATATCAACGGAGTGTCAGAGGTATGATCAATTCAACTAAAAATTAGTAAACTAATTCAATTATTTAGCAGACTATTTTAAGATAAATGTTATCTATAGTAAAAAAAAAAAACTTAGCTATAAAATGATGTCACAACTTTAGATCCATTTTTATTTTTGTACTTTTGTACTTACTTATGCTTTTTTTATTTTTCCACAGAATTTGGCAGAGTATTTTTGTTCGGATACAATATTTAAGACGCTTTTCTATGAGCATAACTGTATAATCAAACGTATGACATAGATCCAAGACCCACAACAGGTTTTTATTTTTATTATTATATTACTTTTTTGTATGTCCATAATATAGGATAATAATAATATAATCGTTACATAATAATTTCAAAGCATTAATTATATATACACATTATACCTAATGATATATATTGACATATTGTTGTATAATTTATATGGGTAGTTATTGTAATGATGTGCTGAATCGATAGGTATACCTACATTTTTATTGGCCCAGCAGGAGGTTAGACCTACCAAATACAGAGGTCTATTTTATTGAAAATATCAGACAATCAGTTTAAATAAAAATTTTAAATTTGGTATTTCACAAACCCCTACTGACCTCCTGACCTTACCTAATTTTTAATTAGTTAAGAGCTAGTATATTTATTATAATGTAATATTAACCTGTTAAAAATATTATTCAAATGTATTTTTGTATAGAATATCCAGAGTTGTAAATTGAGTGGACAAAGTTCTATAAATATAAACTAATTGCCAATTATAGTATTTGTATTAGTGTTTTCAATATGGTACTAGTGTAGGTACTAGTACTAAACTATGCATTAATGTGAAACTTAAAACATAAATGAATAATTTAATAATTAATATTACCCTTTTATATTTTTAAAAAAATAGCATCATTTTATCAACTTAACAACTTAACTGTAATTATTGTAATTATTGTAATTCATAATATTATCATTATTTAAATAAATAATTATAAATACCCAACCTTCAAAATATTACATATTCTGTGATGCTAGTATACTTCTAAGTATATGAAAAAAAAAAATAAAAACCTTACCTTAAGTCCTAACAGATAATGGCAAAATTACTATATGACATTGTATGCTACGATTTAAGATAGACTTGTTGAATTTAAATTAATATTGTAAACGTACCATCATCGTTTTTATTAGTAATGTGCAAAATCGCGCCATATCATGTGTTATATTAGCGAATCGGATATTGTTAAACAGTGGCGTGAGACTTAGGTCAATAGGTCACTTGTATATATGGCCGACTCTTAGCATACTGTAGGTTCTACATTATAATATTAATTATGTGTACGTCATGTTTTTAATAAATGTTACTTATTATTAAATGCAGTGTAGTCATTTTTGTCCAGATCGATCTACAAATATAATCCTAAACTCAACAAGACTAATACAGTATGTATACTGTTATCACATATTCACATACAACATATTGGTCCAACGAATATTTCAACTTACAAGGTAGGTATATGTCATAGATATTACACAAGGTAGATTAAGTATAACAACGAAATCACTTTAAAAAAATATGTGCACCGCTAAAACAATTTTATCATACAATGAGAAAATATACAGATGATTGGCTATCTATTGGTAATCAGCTAATTTAAATGTGTAACATTAAGATAAATTTGTGAATTTTGTTATTTAAAAACCAAAATATAACCTAATGTTGTTTTAGTACAATATGTGTTGTTATACATATCATATCTGATACTGTGCATTTCCTTGCCTGTAAAAAATACCAACTCTATATGATTCAACTTTGTTTAATTTGTTATTTAATATTCAGTGTAATGTTGTTCAAAGCTTAAAAAATTTCATCTTGAATCTCAAAATACTTGTTTGCACGACTTTAAAATGAGAATTTTGAAAATTCTTTCTTAGTGTACACTTACATGATGGTACGAAAGTACCGTGAAAATTGTAAGCCTCAAGCTATTATTCTTAATACTCTACATTGATCAGTCAGTGAGCCAGTGTTGTAATTTTACCATCCACATTTCCTACTTTTCTTATTATATTCTTAAAATGTACTTTCATACAAACCTTGTCCTGACTACTACAAACACAATAGAAAAATAATTAGCTAAATAGGTGCAGCCACTTTGAAATTATGAATATTTGTAGCCCTTAATTTATATTTGTAAGCTATTTTTTTTTTTATTTCTTTTTCAAAATATTACTAGAAACAGGTTAAAAATGATCAAAATAAATGTATAATACACATTTTTAATGCAAAATCTAGTATAAGTGCATAGTTATAAACGAGTAATTCTTTCCAAAAACACATGTAAATCTCTTTAGTAGATAAACATGGATCTGTTTCAACTCACATAATTCTATTTGAAGTGAAGCATCTTACTTTCAACTGTTGTAAAAATATTGTACAAATTTAGTATCTACTTATTTATATATAAAGATAAACGTAAAAATTTTATGAAGTAATTTTAAATGTAGCAAGGGCCAGATAAAAAAGGTATGCTAGTTCCCCATCCATTTTATAATATAAATCATAAAAATAAACTTTATTATAAACTGCTACAAAAATATTAGATACATATAATTCACTATAATTTATAGGTATATTAAAAATAAATATTTATAGTAATACAAATCATAATTTTTTTTTTTTTGATTTTGAGAAAAAGTTAAAATTGATGTGTCATTAGTCATTACATTAATACATATTATATATTATATTATATTATATTTATATATATATACATATTACGGTAAAAATACCTAACCTAAGATATAAAACATACTTTTGGTAAGTTGCAGAATGATTTTTGTAGTTTGGACTTCACCCTGGTTTGTCTTAAGACATACCAACTACCAAACCTCTTTTTGTAAAAATTAAAATTAAAAATGTCATTCATGGTTTGACACAATTATTTTTGTTTCATATCCTAGGTTATTCTAGGTTTTTACCTTGCTTAACATTGGTATTCAACTATTTCTTAGCAGAATTAGTTTTAATTGACAGCCTAAGACTTTTTCTAAGAGAACCAAAACCATCCTCGAAAGCCTCACTTCGCTACAATAAACAAAAACAACAAATCAAATTAAATTATAAGTAATAACAAAGGTAATTATTTTAACTTACAACTTTTTCAAGTGCCTTATTAGAAATATCTTCAGGTTTTAACAAGCTTATTTCTCCTGCTGTTGTTTTCCTACATTTTTGCAATTCTCTTGTAGTTTGAATTGACAGTCTAGGACTTTTTCTAAGAGAACCAAAACCATCCTCGAAAGCCTTACTTCGCTACAATAAACAAAAAAAACAAATCAAATTAAATTATAAGTAACAACAATAGTAATTGTTATAACTTACAACTTTTTCAAGCGCCTTATTAGAAATATCTTCAGGTTTTAACAAGCTTATTTCTCCTGCTGTTGTTTTCCTACATTTTTGCAATTCTCTTATAGTTTGAATTGACAGTCTAGGACTTTTTCTAAGAGAACCAAAACCATCCTCGAAAGCCTTACTTCGCTACAATAAACAAAAAAAACAAATCAAATTAAATTATAATTAACAACAATAGTAATTGTTATAACTTACAACTTTTTCAAGCGCCTTATTAGAAATATCTTCAGGTTTTAACAAGCTTATTTTTTCTCCTGCTGTTGTCTTCCTACATTTTTGCAATTCTCTTGTAGTTTGAATTGACAGCCTAAGACTTTTTCTAAGAGAACCAAAACCATTCTCGAAAGCCTCACTTCGCTACAATAAACAAAAACAACAAATCAAATTAAATTATAAGTAACAACAAAGGTAATTATTTTAACTTACAACTTTTTCAAGTGCCTTATTAGAAATATCTTCAGGTTTTAACAAGCTTATTTCTTCTCCTGCTGTTGTCTTCCTACATTTTTGCGATTCTCTTGTAGTTTGAATTGACAGCCTAGGACTTTTTCTAAGAGAACCAAAACCATCCTCGAAAGCCTCACTTCGCTACAATAAACAAAAACAACAAATCAAATTAAATTATAAGTAACAACAAAGGTAATTATTTTAACTTACAACTTTTTCAAGTGCCTTATTAGAAATATCTTCAGGTTTTAACAAGCTTATTTCTTCTCCTGCTGTTGTCTTCCTACATTTTTGCGATTCTCTTGTAGTTTGAATTGACAGCCTAAGACTTTTTCTAAGAGAACCAAAACCATCCTCGAAAGCCTCACTTTGCTACAATAAACAATAACAACAAATCATATTAAATTATAAGTAACAACAATAGTAATTGTTTTAACTTACAACTTTTTCAAGTGCCTTATTAGAAATATCTTCAGGTTTTAACAAGCTTATTTTTTCTCCTGCTGTTGTCTTCCTACATTTTTGCGATTCTCTTGTAGTTTGAATTGACAGCCTAGGACTTTTTCTAAGAGAACCAAAACCATCCTCGAAAGCCTCACTTCGCTACAATAAACAATAACAACAAATCATATTAAATTATAAGTAACAACAATAGTAATTGTTTTAACTTACAACTTTTTCAAGTGCCTTATTAGAAATATCTTCAGGTTTTAACAAGCTTATTTCTTCTCCTGCTGTTGTCTTCCTACATTTTTGCAATTCTCTTGTAGTTTGAATTGAAAGCCTAGACTTTTTCTAAGAGAACCAAAACCATCCTCGAAAGCCTCATTTCGCTACAATTAACAAAAAAAACAAATCAAATTAAATTATAAGTAACAACAATAGTAATTGTTATAACTTACAACTTTTTCAAGTGCCTTATTAGAAATATCTCCAGGTTTTAACAAGCTTATTTCTTCTTCTGCTATTGTGTTCCTACATTTTTGCAATTCTCTTGTAGCTGAAATTTCTTTCACTTTACTTATAGGTGTACCTTTATTTTTTCCATCTGGTTTATTCTTGGAAAATGTAGTTGTGGTTCGTGGTAATACTCTTTGTTCAGCAGTTTGACATTTAAGGCTCTTGGAACTTTTATCTGGTGTAGTTACCGATGTCAGCGAATTACCTTTTTGCACCTTAATAGATGGGTTGCTTTCTTTAATTTTATTAGATGCAGAACCATCATTGTCAGCAGATAGATACGAACTACTGTTATGACTCGTGATCACAATATTTGGTGAACAAATCTTGTGTAAAGGAGAGTTTGATTTTTGAATACTTTTCTCCTTTGGTTTTTTAGATGTATCAACTGTTAAAGGTATTAAACTTGGGGTTAGCGAAACTTTATTCTGGACTTTTATTGATGTTTTTTCTGGAGACTCCAAAATTTCAACATTAAATCCAGGAGGTACCAAAGTTGGTGGTTTATCATCATTAATACACACAGTGTTAGTGCAGTCGATTATTGTTTCCTTTGATACTGTCCATGACTCATTTAAATTGAAATTCTCTTTTAATATATTAACATTATCAAAATGTGTTACTTTCCACATAGATTTTCCTATTTTTCTACGTTCTAATACTATTTCGCCCAGCTTATCAAGTTCTTTTATAGACGAATCAACTGATTGACATGTTAAACTTGGGGTTGAAGAAACATTTTTCTGAAGTTTTGTTACTGTTTTTTCTAAAGTTTCTAAAACTTCAACATTAAATCCAACAGGTACCATAAGTGGTTGTTCACCATCATTAATGCACATAGTGTTATTGCCATCGATTTTGGTGTCCTTTGATACTGATACTCTCCATGACCCATTTAAATTGAAGTTCTCTTTTAATGTATTGATCTTATCAGACTTTCTTACTTTCAACATGGATTTTCCAATTTTTCCACCTTTTACTATTTCACCCATCTTAGTAAGTTCTTTTAGAGTTGAATTAACTGATACAGATTTGAAATTTGGGTTTAAAGAAACCTTTTTCTGAGGTTTTGTAAGTATTTTTTCTGTAGTCTCAGGAACTTCGACATTAAATTCAGCAGGCACTTGAAATGGTGGTTCATCATTAATTTGATTTTTCCCTCCAATTTTGTTATCTGGTGTAATATTAATAGATGGTGCGTTTAAAAATTGTTCAGCTTTTGCAGACTCTATGTTGTTTTTAATACTTTTAGACACTGACCCTCCATGGTCTGCAGATATCGACAAACTTTTCTTATGGTTTGTGTTTAAAGCATTAGGCGTACCAATTTTAATGAAAAGAGAATTTTGTTTTTTAATATTTTTTTCTTTTGATCCATCATTCATTTGTGTAATTTGACTTTTACTTTTGCGTTTATTAGAATTACTTTCTTTTAGAGATGAATCAACTGTTACAAATTTGAAATTTGGATTTAAAGAATCCTTTTTCTGAAGTTTTGTAAGTATTATTTCTGGAGCCTCTGAAACTTCAACATTATATCCAGCAGTAGCCAGAAGTGGTGAATCATCTTTAATTTGATTTTTTTCCTCACTTTTGTTATCTTGTGAAAAAATTGTTTTTTTAAAAGGTGATGCATATACTGATTGTGCTGATTTGGTGGCCTCTATGCTGTTTTTAATCTTTTTAGACACTTCATGGTCTACTGATAATGACAAACTGTTTTTATTTGTTGCGTTTGAAGAATTAGGTGTACCAATCTGAATGAAACGAGAATTTTGTTTTTTAATATATTTTTTTTTTGGTCCATCATTCATTTTGTAATTTTACTTTTACTTTTGCGTTTATTAGAATTACGTTCTTTAAGAGATGAATTATATGTTAAACATTTGAAATTTGGGGTTAAAGAAACTTTATTTTGGACTTTTGTTGGTATTTTTTCTTGAAACACCAAAACTTCAACATTAAAACCAGGAGGTACCAAAGTTGATGGTTTATCATCATTAATACACACAGTGTTAGTGCCATCGATTTTTGTTTCTTTTGATACTGTCCATGACCCATTTACATTGTAATTCTCTTTTAATGTATTGACATTATCAAAATGTCTTACTTTCCACATGGATTTTCCAATTTTTCCACGTTCTACTATTATATCACCAATCTTATTTATTTCTTTAAGACTTTTATGGTCATGAACTTCAAGGCCACTTTTTTTAATTCTCAAATCAACCTTTTCTAACTTTTTCACTCCATCTTTTACCATATTAGATAAATATTTTTTCTTTTTATGCTTTAATACTTGGCTATTTATTTTCAAATCGTTTGGCTTATTAGGTAGTATACAAGCTCCCAAACGATTATAAAATTGTATTAATTTAGTTATTTCCCATAAACACTTTCTGGTACAATCAACTTCAGTTAAATATTTATTCAAAACCTTTGCTACGTCTTTAAGATTGAAATTGATGCGAGGTATTTCAACACTTACATTTCTAGCTTGAGGATCTAATGGATTATCATTTAATTCATTTGACTTGTTTTTTGCTATATCATCTTCAACTAATTCTAAGTCATTATTTGAATTGCTTGGACCAATGATCTAACATAAAATATTTTAAATTAAATGAAATTATGGAATTAAAATAATATAGAAATTAACATACAAAATAATATTTAAAATATTATAAATTTATAAATTTATAAACTCGAGTATATAATTAGCATTATTCTTTAAGGTAATAATTGATTTAATAATATTTATGTATTTAATAAAATATACAGTTATTTTAAAGTAATAAATACTGATTTTATAGAATTTTAATAAAATCTATTAAACTATCATTTAATCAAAAACTATTTTTTTTTAATTTTACTGATACATAAATTTTGTTTTAAAGTTATTATAGATTAATAAGATATTTGAGTAGTTTGATTCAGCTTTGCAAATATTCTTAAAAAAAAGTGGTCCTTTAGGGTTCAAACAATCACTAATGCAAATATTGTGATAAAATAAACTAAGAAAGAAAATAGTAGTTAAATTACTCACTTTTTGAGAAGCTTGAAACTTAGCTTCTAACGTCTTCAAATCAGGTAATGGAGATAGAAGATTTCTAAATACATTTTGGGTAACTTCTCTGATTAACATGAAATCATTGAGCTCAGAAATATAATGTAAGAATGAATCTAAAATAATGACCAATGCTTCAGTAGGCACTTTTCCTCTACTCACCTAAAAGATATTATATAAAACAAATTCAACAATTATATACATACAAATCAAAAAAATACATACTTCAGCAAGTTCTTCCAAGAAAATAACTTGTAATTGAGTTTTCAAACTAGGAGTGAACGATTTGAGGGCTCTATATAGAACTTCACTAAATTTATTCATATACTCCAAGTTCCAATCACAGTTGACAAAGGTAAATATTAATTGCTTTAAACAATGCCTCACCCACATCATACATGTATCAATACGGTGCTGTCTTATTGACATCCAATTATCTTTGATAGTAAGAAAAAATGCATCCAAAAATAAAATTTTACCTTGATAAGAAGTGCAACTATGGATAAGATAACTTAATATTTCAGTCTCACTTTCCTGAAAATGTTAAAATTGTATTAAGTATGATACTTGTATCGCCAGATAAAAGTGTTCAATATTTTAATGTGTATGTTTTCAATAAATTTAATGATTCAGGTTATACAATCTGGGGCGGACTGGCTACTTTTGGTCCAGGGTATAAAATTAGTTAGGGGCTCTTATATATTTTTTGAAACTTACTAAAATTAGGGAAGAAATCTACATTAAAATCAGAGTTAAATTTAAGATATTACAAATGAGGGCTCGAAGTGCTACTTGGCTTATAGTACCCCGGGTCGGTCGGCCCCTGGATACACTAGATATAAGCATAGACATTACAATAGTATCAGGTCTATGGCATTAAACCAATTGTGACTATATTTCAAGAAATTTATAATTACAGAATATTTATTAAGTAGGTATATTAATATATTATATTTCATATTTAAATTATAACAAATAATTTTGAATAGAGTATAATAATAATTATCCTATAGAAAATTTATGTAAAAAATAATAGAATTTTAAGTTTTTATTACTAATTCTAAATGCTTATAAATAACAAATGATGAATAAATTATAAATATTCTAAAATAAAAAGTATCGAATGGATAGACTTTATAACGTATACATATATTTGATTAAGATAAACAAATTATTTACTTGAGGTACTGGTTTATCAGACGTCCACATAAAGTTAAATAATCCTTTCCATATAATCAAATAATCATTCAATTGAAATGCTAAAAAATAAGTAATAATTAATATCAAGAAAAGAAATATTGTATAATAAGCAGTTTTGAATTTTCAATCAATTTAAATTTAGAATAGTAGGGTCCTAGTGGGTACTTACTCTCAGTGATGTGGCAAAAGGGAAAATCGAGAGGCTGCCATCTATGAGTGTCTTGAGGGGCGGTGGTCAGTGGGTGGGTAATGGTTAATAGTTGATAATTTAATATTATGATCTACATAATATATTACGATTTTAACAAATAATAGGAGGATCAAACTAATCAAAAAAATGCTGTTCTTTAAGATTTTAACCTTTAATGGAAAATACTAAAAATTGGATATCTTATATTTAACTTGTTAATCTTAGGTACTTGGTATTTTTGTTAAAAATAATTGTTATAAAAAAAAAATCCTAGGTATGGTTACAATAAAAACCAGTCATGGGAATATCTACCTTCTCATAAGAACTATTTAGTATTACTTTTCTTAAAGGTAACAGAAACATTTAAAGTTTATTTGTGTTTGAACCAGAATTTCATTCATTACCTATTTTTAACATCTTGTTTTAAATTTATTTACACTTGTATGTTAAGATTTACTATAAGGTTTAATATCAAGCACACAAGCATGCTCATATTCAAAACTCGTGTCATTCATATTATAAACTGACCATTGCCCCCAGGGCATTTTTAACTGCATGAACTAAAGTACAAGTATCAATATCACTATAACTATTATTAGATTGTAAGTAATTCTTATATCTCGCCCCGGGTGGGATTTTATCCTGTGGGCACACTTGAACAAATCACTTATCGTTTAGAGGTATATTTACAGATGTATAAAATATTAAATTATTAAAATAAAACAAATGAAGTGTAAAATATGTAACATACCATCATTCTTATCTTCGGAATTTTCCATTAACAGTTGTTTAATTTGTTTGATACCATCACGTCTAGTTCTAGAATCATTTGATGCCAATAACTTTGTGAGTTCTATCTCTTTGGCCACCAAATCCACTTTGGTTTCTGGGACTTCGGTAGCCATTTCTCGTCCTAAAGGATTTGTTTAAATTACTGGAAACAAAAAGTGGGCCACAATTAATAACAATTTGTTGAAAATAAATGAAGTCTATAATAGTTTGCAACACCTTTTGAAAACAACAATAGAAATTATAAAGTAATATACCTAAACCTTTAACTTCTAATTTATAACACGTACTATGGTTACAACTTAAAAGCTACAGGCTATATACATAACCTCACCTATTATTTTACAAACTTGAGACAAGATTTTCGATACAAAAAAATTCGATACGTATCGATAAGGAATAGTTACGTAGGTACCTACCAACTCGTATCGAAGTTTGAGTTCGATACGGGTCAGTACTTATCGCTTGTAATTGCAAATGTAATTTTTTGAACGCACACAATTCATCTGGTACGTATCGATACACAACGATTTCTTCTTTAAAAATCTTATCTTAACTTAAATATATCTTAAATCGTGAAACGTAAAACGAGCCCACGTATTAACCTTAGCTTATACCAGAAATTGTTTACCTGAATTATTGAAACATTAATTTTCGCGTTGTTAAAATATAATAAGGTTATGATCACCCAATTCGGCCAAACTACACAATAGAAATTCGTTCGCTGAGTTCGCTCAAACTCGTAGACGTATAAATATTACCTACTCTAACCTCAAACCAGCGAAAAAAACGCACCGGGATGCAAGCATCATTATCTCAATGCTGGATGAATGATAATAATGTTAGATAACTTTAAACTGGTTTAGCCTAGTGAATTTCTAGATGGTAAATACTAACTCGTCGTCATTAGTCAAACTTCCACTGAATTTAGATTGTGGATGATAAATTACGGAGAATGGAAGTTGCATAGCGTCGGTAATACATCGTATCTATAAAAAAATCAATTTTTCCAAGGTCGATTGATATCCATCTTAGATTTTAATATTTATACATAAAAAAAAGCAGGGAAAAAACACAATGCTTTAATGATAATAGTAATAATAATAATAATAATCTCCAAGGAGATTAGAGATTAAATTGTAATTTTGACGTAACCCTAGATATTTAAAATAAGTTAAGTTTTTCAGAAAGAAAAATTCGAAATGTATCGATAGGGAATACTGGAATAGTTACATACGAAGTCTGAGTCCGATACGGGTCCGGTACTTATCGCTTGTATACCCATTGCAAGCCGTGTAACTTCTTGAACGCTCTTGAACTCCAAATAAATCGTTGAAAATTTTGTATCTTTCAATGTAATTCTTACACGTTACACGTTAAACAAATACAAATCAAAGCCTGTAACATTTTACTTTTAATTTGAGTTAAGATGTATTGGTAGCCCATCGACATAGACTTATTACTTATTACTCAGTACCACAGTTCCAAATATTTACAACTATGCTCAGTACTCTTTTGGTAGTTGTCAGAAAAAATTATAAGAGTGGATGAGATATTATCAAACACCGAGGCGACACAACTACACGAGGGAGCGCTAGCACGTAGTCGGTTCACTCGCGTCGTTTCGTCTCGTCTCGTCTCGTCTCGTCTCGTCTCGTCTCGCCTCACTTAGTGTGCACGCCATTTTTGTCGGATTATGGGGCACGCCTGCACGAGAACACAGGCGAACAAGACAAGACTACAACTTACAAAAAGCAAGGAGTATCAACTACAGTCTCGCAGTCCCTCGTAGTTTGTGACGTGGCAACCTCGTGAGATTCGTGTAGATGGTAGAGGAAGCATTATTTAGATTAGGGATCAAAATTTCCGAAAAAAAAGGTTTTCCAAAAAAAATCCGAGTTTTTCGAAAAAATTGGGAAAATAAAGTTTCATTTACAATTTCCGGAAAAATGATTATGACGAAAATAACTGGTTTTTTTTCTGAAAAATAATAATAAATTATTTATAAAAATATATCCCGCATTTCCACCAATGATTTTTTGTTGTTACGTATTTCCCTAACAATTATTAATTAATATTGTCATTACTCATTTGTCAATAGTGCGCTGTCTATATATTTGATCTACAACTTACAAGTAACATTAATTATATAACATTTAAAAATACAGGTGATTTAGTTTCGGAGAAATATGCTCTTTCACATAAATACCTATTTGATTTGTAACTACGTTATTTTTAGAACAAATATTGAAATATCCGTATTAATATTTTTAATAGTTTAATTTTAAATTGTAATACAATAATACATTGATATAACTGTATTGGCGAATGTGAAATGACAATGACAAGTATCCTTATCTATTTTTCAAAATGGTTTTTTTTACATAGATTATTTTAATTTTTAAGCGTAAATACAATTTTTAATTTTCCGAAAACTTCGTTTTTTTCGGAAATGTATTATTTTAATATTCTTTAATTTTTCCACTTTTCCGAGGCTCTGGGTAAAAAACTGTTTTTTTCTGAAATTTTCCGGCATTTTGATCCCTAATTTAGATAATAATATACTATGAATAGAACCACAGTGTTGAGTGTATTAAATCTAAATAAAAAATGTTGACAATATCAGCAACAAGTCACCGAATTAGGTGTTCGATATGATGTGCATCACTAACCTAACCAAAACGCGTTTTTAACAAAATTGATTTAAATATGTTCTAATTCAGATGAAGCAATGAAGATTATTTTATAAATTTAATCAAAAAATACTTGTATAATAGTCATTGCTTCATTTACATAAAAAACATCAAGGTGTATATTGATTATATTAATCTAGATGAGTTGTCTTTATCTTATGAAAACCATATTAAGAAATAGTTCATTGACAAAGTGATCATAATTTATTTAAATTACAATAAATATTCTTGGGTTCCAATATGTCATCTTAAATTATAAAGTTAAAAAATGTTTAAAAAAATTGTGTATATAAAAATGGTTAAAATTTAAGTTTATAATTAATATGAGTTCAGTATAATTAATTCTGAAGTAATTTTAGTTATATTAATTACCTAAATCATAAAATCAACTTAAATTGAGGTTTTTTTTACATATTTGTAACATTAAATTACTTATTTTAAAGAAAAAATAAATGAAAGTTATAATTAGTTTATCAATTATGTATAATATTTATGATGAAGGTAATTGGTCTTCATCTTTTTTGTCATCATTTTCAACCGGTAAAGACGAAGGTAGTGATTCAACATCCACATTGGTCACTTTCATCTATAACAAATATTTAAAATAACAGAATTTTTGTCAATGAGACAGAGTACAAATATAAAAAAACAAAAATGTATGCATTGGAGTAGAAGTCATTTGCTAAAACTATAGACGCTGTGTGAGTGTATTACTAGCGCTCTGGGGTGAAATTGTTGGCATTACTTGGGGGATACTGCTACACACCATTATTTGGCGTCATGCGAAATAATGGCCATAACTCATTAAGTACTTTTGATCTTTGAATGATGATTGAACAGTTGTATTCGTCATATAAAAATATATAAGACTGTTTACTTTAAAACTCTTTTTACAGCGTTTATCATACTTATTACCACGTACCTGTGACAGTTAATATGTTATAAAAACATGGTAATAATAATTATATTTATTCAGATGATAGCATGTACAAAATTATAATATGTTGTTCTTTCAGTAATCAGTTGATTATTGACTTGTCAGTTGTCACTTGTTAGTTGTTTGTAGTTTTGTATCAATCTGTCTATAATTGACCTAATATTATTTAAAAATGAGTAAAAGTAATAAAATATGTTGTGTGGTCAATTGTAGTAATATGTATAAAAACACCCAAAATATTAAGTTCTACACGTTTCCCAATATGAAAAGGACTTAAAAAAAAATGGATACGTGCAGTTAACCGTACGGAGTAAGTACTTTTGGTGTTTGTTAAATTAATATTTTATAATTAGAGCACATATCTGAATGTTAGTCATTTGTATACTTATCTATTATTCTAGAATATAAGTACCTACCTAGATTTATATCAGTTACATTCATATAATATTATTTGGCAAATATGTACATCGATAATCCTATTAAAAATATTATTTTTTTGTTAAATAACTTAAATTCAATCAATATTATTGACTGTCAAAATATAATAGTGATTCACTATCAACTAAGTGTAGGTACCCAATTTCTATGTCCATAATTAATTTATGAAATCTAGCTATGAAAAATAGATACCTAACTATAGGTATTATAAGGTTCTTTTAGAAAAATATTTGCTTGTAAAATAATAGGTTTATTTTATTTTTCAGGGTAGATGGAAGTCCATGGTCTACGAAAGCGCACAGTGTAATATATAGTGCACATTTTTTTGGTAATGAACGGTCAAATGATTCTCATAGCCCTTCTTATGTGCGTTCAATTTTTCCAGAAGTATACAAGCGAAAAATAGTTGATTCAGACCAGTCTTGCTAAAGGTAACAACGTGCCATAAAATTAAATCTACTTCTTCTGCTTTGGAAGATACAACTGATTGTAATTTAGATGACATATTAACTGATAATCCTTGTAAAACTACTGTTAATGCTAGTACTCAGGTTGCATTTGAACTTATGGAATCTGTTCAGTTTTCTTTTAAATTTTCATTTGAAAATCAAAATGTTAGAACTCAAGTAACTTCCCCAAATGTCTTTCGTGGTTTTCATAATATCCTTACATCTACCTTTGATAAATCTTGTGGCCCAGATTCAAATAGTATAAATTCATGCTTATCTTGTGATAGATTTCATGGATTTAATTTAATAAAAAATGGTACCACAAGTATACAATAGTTCTACAAGTAAAAATGATAGACTATTAATATTTCTGATAAAAATAAAACATAACTTAACGTTTTCAGCAATGGGTGTCTTATTTAATATACACCGTACTTTTGTAAGTAGAATTTTTTTCCAGTGTTTAGAAATATTAAGAAAAAAACAAAAAATCTAATTTTTTGGCCCAGTAAAAGTACAATTAAAGAAACTTTACCTGAAGGATTTAAAAATTATACCCTAATAGTTGTTGTATTATACTATAGACTGTACCGAAATAAAAGTTGAGCAGCCCCTCACAATTGAACAAACAACTATATTTATGTATAGTTGATTAAATGATAAAAGATTAACATCTTACCATTTTTTCATAAGCATTGGAAGTTGTAAGTGTGGCTTTAGGGTTGTTGGAATTATTAGCTTTCACAAATTCATCACAGACCTTCATTATATTTAGTGCATCTGTAGTTGTAAGCATGTTATTTTTTTGCAATTCATGATATTTGGAACAAATATTTTTGATGTAAGTATTCATACCCATTTGTAGCATTTCTCTGAATAAAGATTTTACAAATTAAGACAGCTATTTTATCTAGTATTATAATTATGAAATTATTATTTAATATACTGTCTAATAGCACTGCGTCCTCCATAAAAGCCATGAGATACTATGGAACATACGTCACATTTATCAATACACTCCATTCTTTCATCTCCAAAATATTCGGAAAAAAATCTGTGCCTACACCTATTTTAATAAACAAAAATAGTATAATGTACAATTTTAGGAACCAATTATATATCATACTTTAAACTTTCACAGAAATCCTTCATATAACGAGAATGAAGAAATACAAGGAAACTTTTTGATGAATTTTGTATTTGTTTGATAGATTTGACTGAATTGATTGCAGCAGCCAACATCGATTCATTTTTTGGATTATAGTATAATGTCGCTCGCTTAGTTAAGTAAATTCGACATCGAGCTGGGTTACCGTCCTTTCCAGCTTGACCTGATTCATAATAATAAGTCAAAACACTAGACGGCAAGCCCCAATGTACGACTAATCTTATATTCGCTTTATTAATTTCCATTCCAGAAATGCTAGTTACAGCAAGAAGTTGATAATGTCCTTTCATAAACAAGTCTTTAACAGAATTACGATCAGCTTCCTCTAACCCTGTTTAAAATAAAATCGTTAGTTTAAATTAAATGAAAAATATAATGTACTTACCAGCATGATAGGCAGCAATCGAAATACCATTTTGTTTTAGATCTTTGACTAATTTTTCAATAACCTCTCGCGTCTTACAAAATATTAATCCAGAAGGTTTTTCTGAGTCTGGCTAAAAGATAATGTATTAGTATTAAAACGTGTATATTGTAAAAATAAAATACTTACTCCGAGACTCACAATTTCTTCAGTTAAATATTTGTCAATGAATATCTTTAAATGAGGTACTGAAATTCCATTGGTGTTGTCTTGAACTACATCATAAAATAGATTTGGTCTATAGCATGGAATCGAAAACCTTACGCAAGTCTTAGGATCATCTTTAATATATAAAACTCTCCTCAAAAAATCAACTACCTATTTATAATATAATATATTTAAAAAAAATTGAACAGGTTCCATTAATAATAATTAATATCTTATAATCTACATCAACACCAGCTGTAGCTGTAACCACAATCCATGGAATTTCTTTGTATTTTTTTCTTAACATGCCCAGTGTATGATACTCATTATTCTTTTGACCATAAATCCATTGGTTTTCACAGTGTGTTTCATCAACGACAATATATGATAGATTGCTAGTTTGTATTAAGTGAGACAATAATTGCTGAAAAGAGAAAACAATCAAACATAATAATGGTTTTATTTAATATAGTATTATATTGACTGACTTTGAACGCCGAAGTTGAAGCTTGATCGGTTGTCACATAAAGAAAGTGGCTTTTTCTAAGTTCAGATTGTAAATCACCATAAATACGCATTTGTTCACTAATAGTTGTTAATGTAGTAATAACTTCAGTGTGAATTTCCAAACGCTTCAAGCTATTAACTTGGTCCTACAGTAACATAATAATAATTACCTACCTACTTATATTGAGTTATATAGGTGCCTAAATAGATTATACCCAAATAATACGATAGCTTTTGTCAAAAAATCAACACTCACCATTATCCGTGCAATGAGAGGAATGATCACTATTGTCATTTTCTTCAAATAAATTAAAGAAGGCAGTTGATAGCACATTGTCCTGCCATAACCACTCGGAAACGACACAATAACATCAGTATTTCCTTCAAACACAATACTCGCCATTCAAAAAACCATAAATAAAACAGGTAGGTACACATAACCAAATTGTATAACTCAATGGCAAAATGCATTCTGTGTAAGTACTTACTTTTCAATATTGCTAAGATAGCGTTCTTCTGAGTTTCGTTCTTAAAGTCTGAGTGATGGAAATAATGACGCAAGTATTTTAACAGTGATTCGTCGTCCATGTCAATAATGTTCTAACGCCTGTTGGGCAACAATTTTTTTCGTTTGACCGTACAATATTATTATCAATGAATTGAGTATTAATTGTACAACGCGCACTGTGCAGGCATCCTAAAAAAAGAAACAGATCGTCAGACGTCCACAACTACAGTCATGATATAAAAACAAGATATGATGGTAACTTTTTGACTGTCAAATCCTTCGGTAAGCTCGTGATGTAGAGTAATACATAGTAATAATAATTTAATGAGCAAGTAAGTGACGTATTGCGTGGACTTGGACCAAATCAAACCATACCAAGTTGTTTAAATCATGTACAACAGTAAAAAAAAAAGGTTATTATTATTATTAAAGTGTTCAACAATCAATATCAAGATGATGAAAGACGGAATGATACATTGATAAAGAAAAGAATGATACTAGAGTATTTTATGATACCTAGGTACTGTTAACTTATTGATCGAAGCGCTTGTGTATAGTCCGGGTCACGAAAACTGGCGGCTGTTCGCAGCGCCTCCAGTGGCGTTTTTTCGGTAGGGCTATCTGACTACTATAGCCCTACCGAAAAAACGCCACTGGAGGCGCTGCGAACAGCCGCCAGTTTTCGTGACCCGGACTATAGTAACGATAGTGGTGTTTAGTTAGTATAAACCATTGACGGTCGTGGCGCAACTATGGCTAAAATGTTTGGTGGGAGGGGGAGGGTAGGCCCAACCCGATATTACATGAAAAGTAACCCGTGGGGGCTATGCCGCCACACCATCCATACATAAATAACCTTAAAAAAATGAAGTTAATCATGAAAAAAAACATATTTATTTAGGTACTCAAGTTTCATTTTTCACAATAAAAATATGGCAATCACAATAAAAATCTCCAAGAAAAAAATCTGCTGACTACTGACTGAATATTACTCACAACCTCATGAAAATGATTGAACAAATATTTTTTAAACGCTAATTATTGTAAATACCACATTATTAATATTTAATTACCTACAATTATATACTTATAGGTAGGTATACTTAATAATATCATTATCAAGACAATTTTAAATCAAGTAGTTATTAAAGAAACATTTAATTAACAAACCAATTTATGTTCACAGTTTAAAATATATACCTACCTATTGAATATGTACGATTTAATTTATTTTTTTTTTATTAAAGTTAAGGCTTCAACTACTAAGGTCATTAGCCTGTGATACTATGGAGAGAGTACTGTAAATTTGTTTCCAAGTGTGTGTTTGTTTTTAGCAGTATTTTTGATTTGGCCACCCGCAGGTATTTTTTGCCATGCCCGGTCGGGGGATGGCGACCTCTCTCTCCAGACAGGTATCAGCCCGGAGAGAAGTGCCGCCTTTGACCTAGATTTGAACTGGCGACGGCGCGCATTGCAACCGTCCGCTCGGCCACTCCGTTCCCCTTAATTTACTTTTATACTTATATTATATTATAATATAAACATTAGCAATAATATTTTGTTTTATATTATGTATAAGTCTCTAAGAATTGAATTCCTGAAATAAAATATTACGTTTTCTAATAATATTTTGACGATAATGTAAATATTAATAATATTATTAGGAGTCGTTTTTAAAATTCTTACCTATTTATACATATAATATTTAAAATATTATAAAATAAAAATCAAAAATATTTCGAATGATCGATATGTCAAATAGGCAATATAAATAATTATCAAACATTTCAAACAATATTTTATGAAAGATGGTACCTATTTTAGTATTTTTTCTAAAAGTGAACCATAATTATTAACATATTATGTTGTTTCAAATCGTGATATAAAACAAAATATGAAATATTATGTTTGAAAATTATTTATTATATTAGATTATTTTTTTTAGTGATAAGACCTATATATTTGTAATTAAATATTAATAATGTGGTAATTACACAAAAAAATATTGATCGATCAATTGCATGTGGTTGTCAGTAATAATATGTAGTCAGGGGATTATTTTTTCTAGGATCGGGGATTCTTTTCGAGATTCTTCGTCGGGGTGTTTTTCCGGGGATTTTTATTTCGCAATTCACTATCTGTATATTATTATAATCCAGTGCATATACTGTAAAATTATGTTTAATAATCTTACCAATAAACTAACATAAATCATTTCATTAAAACAAATAGGTATATGCATACAGGCATAGGTACAGCTATTGATATTTATCATAGCCCAAAGGCACCATAAAATAATTATTAACTTAAAAAAAATAAAAATGAAATTTTTTTATTTTTTCCAAAAAAATGTTGAGAATACAGTTACAAATTTGAAAGGTTTATTAATATTTTAGGAAACAATTGAATAATTTATTTTGTGGGGGCTATTACAAGTTTTTTTTTTGTAAGTGTGGGTAATTTAACTCATCAGTTGAAGTAAAGTTAAATTTATCGTAGGTATTAATTAAATTAATTGAAAAAAAAAAAATAGTTAACTTAACTGAGTTAAGAAAATTGCATTAACTTGCCCAGCCTTGCCTACATCTAAGATATACCTATCTAAAATAATATGCAAAAAAAATGTAAACTAAACATTATTGATTTTTGTTTTGTAGACAATAGGATTTATTAAAATATTTTATAAAAACTGTATTCTAACCATATTGATGGTTAAAAATGTTTTGTTCAATAATTAATATGTAATAGATTTTAATTTGTTGATTTAATCCAAACTTAAATAATATTAATATTTACAGAAACATTTCATATATTAGGTATGTTTAACAATTTAGTAAAACACAAAGCGGTATTTTTATTACTATTCATTTTATGTATCATTGTTTCAATCATATTTCAATTTTTCATGGATTGTAGATAAACCTGGACTTTGACTTGAGTTATCTCAGTGAGGTCCAGGTTATCTGTACACAATTTTAACCATAAAAAAATACACTATTATTTTATCAAACATTGGATGTATCAAACAAGTGTTTTAACAGTTTTATTTTTATTTCATATTCAACAGAATATGAATTACTCATTATTTAAATTAATGTTTTGCAACTCATGAGAAATTACCCACAATATATCTAAAAACTATAACTACAAAGATATAATTCCCATTATCCTATACAAATCTATCTGATTGGTACCTGATGAATCTTTTGCTCTTATTATTCATATATTTTTCTCAAATTAAACATCTAAAGGGTTTTTTCAAAGATGTATTTTAAATTAATTTAAATTAATTCCAAATTTCTCCTCTCTCATATCTTCATGTATATTTATATTTTTATTTTGTCATTTTCATGTAATTTACTTATTGCGCTATAATGAGTATAGATTGTAATATTCTTTTAAATAAAACAAAAATATCTTTGGATATTTAAATTATTGAATAAAGTTTATTTAAATATTGTATTAATGATGATGAAAAATTTATTATTATTTTATATTTCATATAATATGTTTTATTAATTATTTATGGGTTTTGTGCAAAAAAACGAATATCTATGTTGGTTAATTTAAATATTTATCTCTGTAAACAATGTTTGTATGTAAAAATAATGTTTGCTCTTACGAGTAGAAATCCATGGGAAAATTAATTTTGTAAATTACAACAAATAAATTGTTTTTGTAGTTGATGTACTCATATTATTATTAAATATTTATGAATCAAAACTTTGTTGGTAACACTCGATAATATGAATTATTTAACTGTTATATTATGTTTTGAACTGAAAATACCTAACTTTACAATTTTCAATAATATATTATTGTGTAATATGTGTACAAAATATTATTACTTATAAGTTTTAGTTCGCTCAAAAGTATCTTCAATCTATCATACATTTTTTTTTTTTTTGTTAGTTACTTGTGTAACTGTTTTTTGAATTAATAATTAAGTTAAATATTTGTTATATAAATTATGTATTGGGAGTTTTTAACCTGTTTCTTCAACAAGTTAAAGTTTTATTTTTACTTTTAAATTTATGGTTTTATGTAAAACAAGCTTTATGATGTATAGTAATAAATTATGATCATTGATATCAATCTTATACACACTATACAGATTCACCAATCACCAACCATTCTCATTGCTCATCCTCATTTTTTTCATTTAGATTCTGAGCAGAAACAAAATTAAGGAAAGACAAACTTTTACGCAAAAGGAGTTTGTTTTCTTGTTGTAACTTAAAAACGAATAACTTTAGAGATTTGAAAGTTACACACGGAATATTTATATTAGCGTTAACTGAAATGACATATTCTGACCCTATTTGTGCTATTTTGAGGTATTTTAACTGTTCAACTTTCAATAGTATCTTTTGCTTTATGAATCATACATTTTTGGTTTTTGAGTAAAAAGTCTTGACAATTTATTAATGCAAGATTTTCAAATTTTCAAAATTAGTTTTGAACAACTGTGTTATTGAAGAATAAAGGAGGTAAGCATCCGTGGTGAATTATTCTGTGTACAACACTTAATGATAGATCATATCTATGTTTGTCAATTTGGCCAAACCATCAAATCTCTATAAGCCATTGTACGATTGCATATATTAGTCATTGCTTGTTTGTTGTAAAGCACATTTAATGTGGGTTCCTATGTTGGTCAAATTGACACACCTATATGAATATATCTGTTAGGTACTTAAAATTAAATGTTTATTGATAATTTTAATAGGTATTTCTTTACATAACTTTCTTTTTTAAGTGAAACATATTGTGTTTTAATTGTTAATAATACATATTATATCCGTTGGATTTAATTTGTTATATTTTTATTTACTTTGTTGAGTTTTTATGTCACTGCCAAACTAGAATTATTGGAATATGAAGAATTATACAAAAATCGAATTATTATTATTATTATTAATATGTATATTGTATAATATATATATATATATATATATTTTGATCAATATATTGTACCTTAATTGATAATATTTACAATAAATTATTGAATTGTATATTTTTTACTGTTCAGTTAATTTTATATAATACTGACTATCCTTGTAACGCTTATATAATGTGTCATATACAAGTGTTCATCATTATAAAGTAAAATAATTCAATGAAATTACACAGATTTTAATTTATCTAACTTCCATTCGGTATGTGTAATTAAATGACCAAAAGGAAAAAAAAGTGGATAAGTGGGTATCCCTCTACTATACAGTAAGTTACAAGTGTGTTACTGTAATTGATTTAATGATTCAAATTTGAATTCAATGATATAACATAACCATTGTATATAAAAACGGTTCTGAGCGGAGATGGTTTATTACGGAGGATATTTTATATTATATTGATATTATTATAAATATGGTAGCCGTTAAGTTGAATTAATATTATTTGTATATAATATTATATTTGAGAAGTTTCAAGTACCCAAATTATATTTTTAATTTACAACAAAATAAATATAATCGTTATTCTTGGTTAATTACCTAATATTTAAATTCGTCCAAATTTGAACATAAAATAACTATAAAAAAACTGTACATAATATGTATTTTTGCTATTTTTCAACAGCTATTGTAATAATATATCAGGAGCCTTGTATTAAATTGCCAAACTTTTTGACCAAACAAATATAATTTTATTGACAATTATTTATAGGAAGAAAAAACTAAAAAAATTGAAAACCGACCGTGTCCGAAAAAAAGCTCAAAAAGAGTCAAAATATTTCCAAAATGTTATGGTATATAGAAAACGGAAACATAAACATTCAGTGAACTTGTTATGTATCTACAAACATTCGTTTTTGAATTACAACAAAATAACAAAATCGTTACATGAGAAATCGAGTGAATATTCAATCATGTAAAAATAAGAATTTCAAACGCACATAAAAATTTAATATGACTTGCTTGTAGACATTTCTTCGTTGATAAAGGTAGGCAAAGTTATGAGAAATCTTGTTTTACATTTTAAAATCTTAGATTTAAATTGAAAAATTTCTACCTACTGGGTAGGGTAGAGTCAGAGTCTATATTTACTTTCGACCCCCCAAAGTACCAACTAGATTCACTTTCTTATCAGAAAAGATAGATAGAGTTGAAGAATATCTAAGCACTTTTACTATCCTAAAGGGTGATGACAGACACAAAAAAAAAAAATATAAAAAGAAATCATACATCATTGTAAAATCAAAACATTCATCACTCCGCTCAGAATCTAAAACTAAAAAATTGAAAATTGAAATTGTCCACAAACAGCTCAAAACGAGTCAAAATATTTTGGAAATTTTATCAAATATAGGAATTGATAAAATAAAAATATCGTGTCAATAACACAGTGATTGACGATTCCGCAATACCTACACGATTCCGCATATACCTTTTCATTCACACAATTCCACATAAAACTAATTATCACGTTGTCGATATTATTTTAAAAATAGCGAGCGTTGCAATAGCTGACTAAAAAACAAGTGCTCGATAAAAATACATTTTTATCAGTGTACAATTCGTTTTTTATTGATTATAAATCGTTATTTTAACACAACATTTATTAAATTATCAAAACTATTGTTGATTTTATACATACCATTTTAGAATAATTGTTGAAATGTTTTTCGTTAATTTAATAAAAAATTATAAAATTAACAAACAGGTTTTTTCAAATTGAATAAGATTTATATAAATCAATACAGTTATTTGTTATACTAGTACATCCATTTCTATCAAAAATTAATCACAACCATTTGTTAATTCTACTACACTCAGAATCTAAAATATAAAAATACAAAGACACAATTTTTTTTATAATATCATTTATAGTTTGATTTTTGACAACATTTATCTAATTTAAAATTGAACAATTATTTTGTAGTTAAAAATGTATAACATTTTCAACTTTTACAGCTAAAGGTTGAAGATTTAAAACAACGCTTCACGTAAGTAGGTTATTCTGTAACCAAAATATTTCAAAAATATAAAAAACTTACTTTTTTTTATAAGTAGTTATTTTATGTTCAAATTTAGACAAAATTACATATAAAGTAACCAAGAATAACGATTTTAGTTATTATGTTGTAATTTAAGAACTCATATTCAACTTACTAACTACTGCATTAATAATAATAATAAGTAACAAAAATTTATATAGGTAATATAAAATATCCACAGTGATAAACCATCTCCGCTCAGAATCGTTTTTCGTACATAATGATTTATGTTATCATTGAATTCTAATTCAATACCATCCGTTATACAGTGACCACTTTTGTAACCTACTGTACAGCAGAACGACATCCACTTACCCACCTTTTTGTATGTACAAATTACAAATTATTTAAATATGTTTAGTTTATTTAAGTCTAATAAATCGTTTAAACGTATGATATATTGTAACTTGTAAGGAAAGTAATAAATATCCAGTGTTGCTTATATAATATTAAGCAGGTAATAAATGATTCTTTATTGAAATCGTGATCTCATTATCTCGATTTTCTTTGATGTTGTTAACATGTTATTTTAAAATAAAAATATTTGATTGGTGTAGTATATGTAGGAACTAGTGGTTGGGAGGGGGGGGGGTTAAGCTCCCACGGGTCATCCTGAGGTAAATAGTTATATTATTCCTAAGTTACTTAGCACTAAATGTGTCTACGGTTACATGTCGTCTACCAGCGTATCCTTAACACTGGAGGTTTATCACGGGTAGTCAAAAACTGGGTTTGCGTATAAATTTATTCCCGTTTTTCTTAATTTATTTTTCGTCCCAAACGCCTCTGAATACTATTAGCAATTTTTACTTTTGCCTCTCCAAAGTAGCAACTAGATTCACTTTCCTATGAGAAAAAATGCTATTGAAGAAAATTGAAGCATTATTACTGCTCTAAATAGTGATGACGAACAAAATAAAACAACTTTGTAAAACGGATTTCTATTGTTAAATTTAATTTCTTTTGTTAAACGCGTTTCTCAGAATCTAAAGATTAGTTTTTTTTTGTTGTTTCTGGAAAAACGGGGTTTAAAGTACCAGGGACGCATGGACTGGTTACTACTTGTTCTTCAGTTGCCACATCGTCGGTGCCAGTGGTGGTAATAGCGACGGCAACTGTTGTATAAATTTGTTCGACAGTCACCACGACTATAGCATACTTCCCTGGTAGTTTTCCTTTAGTCTGTTCCCGTTGAAAATAAATACAATTTTTTTACAACGTCGTTCGTGACATTAGCGGAAATCCATTAAAATCCATTAAAAAAAAAAATGGAAATCCATTAATAAGGTGGGGAGGCAAACATTATTAACATCAACGTGAGTGGGGGGCTTTGATCCCACATAACTAAAAATTAAGGGGGCTTGGTGGACTTTTTTTTTTTGGGGGGGGGGGAGGCTAAGCCAATGGTTAGCCTAACGAGACTGACTTAACAGCGTTCTCAGCAACTTTTAGTCGGTAACTGTTAATAATTATCATTAAGCTTGATTATTATCTATTAAATATTATTAATAAATAATAAACCTTATTTTTACTTCAACATTTTTTCCTTTGAGTACATTAAAAGAGCCTGTAATAAAATAAACAATTTTTTTTTTAAATAATGTAATATAATATTTATAAATTCTTTTAAATGTATTAACTATATAGTCACCAATTACCTAATTCGTTTGCAAATTATTATATTACAGACGTTAGTCAAAAATAAATATTTTAATCCAATAACCAGTGAACTAAACCAATTGACACCCGTGTATGAATTTAAAATGGAAGCTCCTTTTGAAAACTGTGATGAATTTATTGATTTTACATTGATGTGTTATTTTTTGTATCTGGAGACACTTTTTCTAGTAGAATAATTATCTAGTACCAATTGCTTTGATTCTCAAAACTTCGATGTAGGCTTCTGATAGAAAATAAGATCTATTTGGTACTTTTGGTCAACATTGATAATTCTCAATACTTTTTAAAATAATCGGAAAAAATAAAAATAAAGAAGAAAATGTTTTTAAATTTTAATATATTGATTAATACTTTTACCATGGTTTATCAAGAGCTTGGACCATCTTGGCTTCGATTGTCTTCGATTTGTTTAAATTTTCAATTTGTTTAAATTTATTTTATTAAATGTCGATAAACAGGTTAGGTCACTTGGTCAAAAAACTTTAATAACTTACAACATACAACTATATATTAAGATTATAAAAATATTTTATTTTTCTATGGTTCATCATTGTAAATATTTAATTTCTTTGAGTATAAAATTCTACAAATATAAAAATGAGTTTTCGATAATACTTTTTTAATTAACCTTTGTTGAAGCCCGTAGATTAATTCTTTGGCCCAGTCTATTTTATTTTTAGATTTTTATTACCGGTCGGCTCTTTACAAAATAGCATAGTTTATAGAATTTACCTAAGTACTAAGATACATTTTTAATAAGCTATAAATTATTTTTGTGAATTTCCCATACCCCATTGAGTAATGCTTTATTTTAGTAATAATTGTAGAATGACAAAAATTTAAAAATATAATTATTTGTATAGTTGTTTATGACATAAAAAATTAAAAATTAATTAATTCTTACGTAACAATTAATAAACTTTAATATAAAAAAAAAAATTTTACAATTTTTAATGTAGTAATAAATATTATATATTATTATTAAATATATATTATTTGAATGAAAAATCTACCCCATATCAAATAGCATATACATCAAAAAGACGTATTGAGTTTATTTCTTAAAATAAAAATAATATGCATGCCTTATTATTTGGTGGCAAACATATATCGACTTAACCATGTTAAAATTCTAGTAAGGACGAAAACTAAGATGGTTTAATGCTGGTATGTACTTATCAAGCTTATCAGCATTATTTTTACTATTTATTGAATGTTTTATCGTAAGTTACGAAAGTTGGATATCATAAAAAAACGTCTGCCAAGTCAGGGATCGGCATGGAAACTTATGGATATTTATAGAAAAAAAACTAAAAAAAATGGAAACTGAAAATTTCCGTAAACAGCTCAAAAAGAGTCAAATTATTTTCAAAATTGTATTGTGTATAGAAAATGCTAATATAAACATTCAGTCAAAATTGCATGTACTTACAGTCATTTGTTTTAGAGTTGCACCAAAAACCAAAATCGATTTTCTCAAAAACAAACAGGTTTTGCGTAAAAATTCCGTTTTTCCTTAATTTTTCTTTTGTTTTTCACAGCGCTTTTGAAAATTACTGGACATTTTTACTTTTGACCCCCCCAAAGTACCAACTAGATTCACTTTCCTGTTAGAAAAGTTACTATTGAAGAAAATCCAAGCACTTTTACTGTCCTAAAAGGTGATGACAGACACAAAAAAAAAAATGAAAAATTTAAAAAAAAGAAATAAAAAAAAACATCATTGTAAAATCAATACATTCATCGCTTCGCTCAGAATCTAAAACAGTTGATGTATGTTAACTTGGTAAAATGTTGTGAAAGTTAAAAAAATTCTCTTACTTCACTTTGTATTATACTATTATTTTTCGGATTAATTGTGTAATTTTAAATTTTAGAGGGCACTTAGCTTTTTAGAAAATTAAAAAAAACTTTTATAAATATTTAAAAAATAACGTTCATTACTTTTAGTGTACCATAATATTTTTGGATAATTTGCGTAATTTCATCAAATTCACTTTACAGACATTTCAATGTAATATATTCATTTTATTACACATTTCAAACTATTTTTTTTTAATTTAAAAAAATCAATTAGGTACTTCATCTTTTAATTATTTTTTTTTTTTAAACATGTTATTATTATAACTATGAAGACCTGCATAGTAATTTTCTCAGTTTGTTTAATTTTTACCTTCATTGTCATATCGTAAAAAGAGAAAATTGCCATATAAATTCATTAGAAGTTTCCCGTGAAAACATTTAATTTTTTTTTTAATCTTTATACCCAAATTTGTATTAGTTATATTATAAACATTTTTTTATTTTTTGTCATTTTACACCCGTCACTCCTCGCTCCAAAATCATATTCACTATAATTAATTTTTTAGTAATAACCTCTATAATAGACTATGTACGTACGCCTAATGTTCGAAATTCCATAGTGTTCTTAATCTACTATATATATATATATATTTATGATATATCAAACCATATTAAGAATTAAGATAATAATATTATAACGATATTATCTAACCCTTCTTTACGGCTTAATGACAGCAACATTATCCGACTATACCCTCTGGGCTCTACTCACATGAACCATGATGTGTACACTTCTCGATATACAGTGTGTAATCGCTAATTGAGAACACTCAATATCTTTGAGTAGGGCAATGAAATTTGAATTCTGTTTTTTATTTGGTTGTTATGACATAAAAATACACTTTTTGATGGCATATGAATTTTTTAACTTAATTAGCCTTGCACATGCGCAATACAGCGTTTTTTTCTTAAATGACAACCACCTATTTTAACTACTAATTGTTTTTTGCCTAAATTTTAATGTATTTTGGTAGTTGAACCAACTTTCTAAGTCCAAAATTGATCAAGTTACATCCAATCAAAATACGCGCAATTTTCAGTTTTTTCATTGTAATTCTGAAAATAATTGTTCTAAAATTTTTTAGGATTAACATTTTCATTACTATTAATTTAGATGATATTTAAACGTTCGGTATTATAATTTTCACTTTAATTTGTGAACTATGAATAACTTAAAGCAAATTTTAGAACAATTCAGGAATTACAAAATATAGTAACGCAGGTTGACAGGTTAATTTTATATCATTCGACTCAAATTTTACACATCCATTACAAAGACCCACTTGACACTTAAGTACTGTACCCACAGCAGAGTGGTATCCACTTGCCCACCTTTTTTTTAAAAGTATTTCTTAAACTTTTTCTTATCAATATTATCCAATTAAATCTACAGTATACTCCGACTTCTGTCTCGGTCTCTGATTGACCCCAGACAACAAATGTTTGACTAAAAATATTATTATAACATTATAATAATATTATTTATGATTATAATATTATCATTTCAAAATGCTGTCTGGGACGATCCTGCCATCTTAATAATTGTCATACCTATAACACTCCACTGAACCTAATAATTTACAGTGTGATATGTTACAAATAAATAATTTATGAAATATAAATTATACTTTGTATTTTTTATAATTATTAATTACTAAGAGAATTTTAAAATGTATTGATTTTATAATAATATCTTTATTAATTGATTATGAATGTAAGATTGTGAATGTAACTAGTAGTTACATACAGATTATATAGTTGGTACTTTGATCTTAAGAAACCGTAATTCCGGTAAAAGTAAGTTTTTCTAAGAGTTGTAAAGAATTTATCAATAAAGAGAGAAATGTACTACACGTTTGCTTCTGCGTATTTTATTAGCGCATAATATTGTAAGTCTTCACTTTAGCATAAGGTACCACGCCCTGATCGTAAAGTTAAAAGTATAAATGTATACAAAATTAACACTTATATTCTAAAAATTAAAATATCTATACTCTTTATGGCACAGTTACAGTTATTTTGTAATAAAATAATAACCAAGTAATTGAAAAGTGAATGGATCTGATTGTTTTATTCCAGACGACCACATATATTATATATCCTTATAATGATTTGAATCAATGATATACAAAAGTATGGGCCTTGAACTATAATTATTAACGTCTATTTTGAATATTGTAATTGCATCTAAATCGACAATGTTTTCTAGAAAACTTGGTCAGTTTAAGAAAAAAACTTGTGTTTTAACAAAGTATATCTTAAACGTAATCATCTATTCAAAAATAATTGCACATCGTGTTATTGATAGTGCCCTAGTTTAAAAATGCAATTAACAGATAATATAGATGATGTTGAACATCGTGTATTATTTTAGTTGTGAATAAATTTATCGTAGAGAAACATAGGCGAAACTACGGGTCAGGCCACTCAGGTCATGGCCTGACCGAATACCAGTGTTTAGAAAGAATGTCGTTCATGAACGTCACGCGTTCACGTTCATACGTATATTCATATAGTGAACGATACGTTAACGTCACTCATTTTTTTGGAAATATTTTAATGAATTTTATCGATTTTTAAGACGTTCAATTTATTTATCATTTAATAAATATTATATGTATAAAATATATTATTTAGTTATATTATCTTCTTATTCCTTTTTGAATATTCTGCAGTCCCTTTTCCAGTGTCCTGGTTTTATACAGTGATTGAATTTTCCTGGTTTTGTATTATCATTTTTGTCACGTATTTTAGACTTTTATTATACTTGACTTTGTTTGCAGTCAAAGCACTAGTTTCAGCACCATCGTCACGGACTTCCTGTCATTGCATTTGTTGTGTTTCTCCCACCATCAATCGAGCGGTTAACTGTTCTAACGTTCTATTTGCACTATTCATTGAGTCCCATGCACTGTAGAAGTGCCTATAGACCTCAGGTAATGTCATCAAAATTTTTGTAATCAACATTGATTCTGAGATAGGTTCTCCCAATTGTTTTAGTTGACTACTTAAATTTTCTAATTTTGAAATATGGCTTGGTTATAAGGATTTGTGATAAGGTTTGGCCCTTTAAAGGATTCATTTCGATTACTCCGTGTATGTGCTTTTTTGTATGCAAAAAGTGTTAAGTCGAAAACCATAGTAGAGTGTCTAGCAAGTCGGTCATTTCAAGTAAAAATCGATAAACGTTCAACGTAGTCACCTAGGTAGACAATCCAACTAATTCAGATCGCAGATAATATGTAATCATTAATCAGTATACCTGGCAGGAACGTGTGGTAGGTTTAGATAGTTGCAGACACAACGATTGAAGAAAGAATGTGAATATGGTATTTTGCAAAAATCCATTAAAGGACATGATGCATGATACTACTCAGCATAGTCGCTAAGCGTAAATAAATATTATGATTAGGAGGTGTATGAAAGCGGCGTTTGATTATCTATCAATTTATTGGTCATCGATTTACGTACACGTATCCATGATTCCAGTTTCATGGTTTTATGAAGTTAATTATTATTATAATAGAGAATTTTCTCATTATAATTTTCTCTGATAATCTCCTTGGAGTACACTACCACCTATACACGTTTTATTATATAAGATATATTATATTAGAATGTTGTGCATTTGGCCTAAACCGAAACAATAAAACGGACCGCCGTGATCGCCTTGGTGACCTGGTCAGGATTGATGTCACTAATATTGTTACAAACAAACTTTAACTTTACTCGTTTTGTTCGCATCGACGATTTGTTTTTTTTGTAACAGTTATCGTTTCTACCGTTTTTTTCCTCGACATGGATGGTGAAAGCACCAATGATGTTATCGTGGTAGGGGAAGATGCGACAACTGAATTTTCGACGATCCCATTAATGATGGAGTTCAAAGAACCTGAAACTCTGAATCCTGTAACCGTGAACAACGAACCTGTCGAAATGGAACCGGAACCGCAGCAAGAGCCGATCGCGGAGTTGTCAGTGCCACAAGCGGTGAGTACGGCTGCCACCACAGTTACCGCCATCCGGCTGGGTTCGGGAGCGGATGATCATCCGACCATGGCGGCTAGTGACGTCGAAGAAGAGAATATGGATAGGCGCACCCGTCGCACTCGAAGCCGTGGCCGACGCAGCCGACATGATCGGAGTCGAAGCCGTCGTAGCCGACGTGACCGGAGCCGAAGCCGTCGTAGCCGTCGAAGCCGGAGCAGAAGCGACTACGGTGACTTCTATGTGCAAATCGCCGATGATGAGATCTCCACCGAGCTAGCCGGTAGCAGTGGCGGTAGCCAGAAGACGAACCGTGGCGGTCGAAGGGCCAAGAGGTTAGCTATCACTAGTCGACGTGGTGGAAAGGCTTCCCATGAGAGCCGCATTAGTAAGAAAGCTATCCGTGGCACTCGAGGTGGCCGGAAGTCAGTCAGGGGCAGTCGCAGAGGCCGGAAGACCACCGAATGTGTGACTGCGCGGACGATTTGGAGCGGACGCTTGCGTCCCCTCAGCCGTCTTCAGAACAAGAAATCGAAGGCAAAGTGAAAGTTTATATTATATTACTGTCATACAATAATCATTCAATAAATTAAACTTGATCTAACAAAATATTTGTAATACAAAATAAATAAGTGGGTTGAAAAATAGTTTTCCTTGAACATTCCTGCTTAGATTCGGTGATGAGTACGAGCAATATTACATAAGTGAGTAAGTTATATAAGTAAATCCATACAGATAATGGGCCCTAATTTTTGAAGTCGAATCAAACACGATTCTTATTTTATACTTTAATTTAGTATACCTATACAGTTTGTAGTTTTTGTTGCGATCGCTGGCAGTCAATATTGAACGATATATGTTTTTCATAATAAAAAAAAAACAGCTTAAATGCGGTAGGCAAAGTAAAATATAAATTTATTAATTGTGTTAAATTACAACGACGGTCAGGATGTCTATATAATAAAATATAATTTATACTTAAAAAGGCATTGCTCCTACAGCGTGTTACACCTAAAAGTAGTTTAACAATCACAATTTTTTCATGGTATTCAGCTAGTGGTTTTATAAAAAATAATTTTAAAAAGCATTTGTAAAATGCTATTATTGCTAACATAGTTTTATTTGCATAAAATATATTCAAAATGCATTGCTAAAATATGTGTCCTACAGCAAATCAATTTATTTTACGAATACTAAACATTTTCGAATAAATACATGTAGCACGTATATGTTTTTTAACTCAATTTCCACTTAATTTTTTTTATGCTAAACATTTTAATATACACTTCTGAGTATTGTTATTGATAATTGTAGGTACTAGGTAGGTACAACAAGTTACAAATTATCTACTTTGTATGATTTAGGATACAGATTTCTGTATTCGAATACAAGTTATTTAATAGTATAAAATTCTGAAATATTATTCTCAATAAAATACATTACTTTAAATTGTTTAATGACTAAGTAAATTGTATAATATAATAATTAATAGGTAGGTAACTATTTTTATTCAACATCACGAAGTTACACATGGAATTTTTATTTTATTTTTTGACGACACGTAAAATATTTAAAAGTTATAGCTCAGAATGTTCATTATAACTTATAGATTGGTAGATTTTCAATAAATAATAATATTAAAGGAAATAGGCACATTATTGTTTTGAAATTTGAAATAATTTATTATGTTGTAATGATCTCTTTTTAGTTAATTGTTTATATATCTCTCATTCAAATTAAATTAATGAACAAAAAACGTAAGATAAGCAGTAGACAAAAACCGTACACTTTATTTTTTAGTGCAATATTACACAATAGATTAGATTTAGTATTGTGTATATTATAGTTGTATGACATACCTCTATAATATAGTGGTTAAAATGTATGTGATTTTTAGCATTTTCATTTAAATATTTTAAATTATAATGGATATTAAAATGTTTGATAGAAATAAAGGAAAATTTTTTTGTATTTCCCGTGGTTATCCGACGGTATTAGCCGTCGGCTGGGATGGGTTCAGCTTCGGCGTTGTTGGAGCCAGTGTCACTGATTTCTAATACCCTTAAACATTTTTACCCCCCGGGGGATAAAATTAACCTTGTATATTTTTACCAGGGGGGTGAAAATCGCCTGTTATACTTCTAGGACGTTCGTCAGTTGTCTGTGGGTGAGACAATGCATGATAGCCGAATGGCCCTGAGTGGTGCTGAACAAGATACACACCATCAGTCATATTATGCTATAGGCAACCCGTAATTCGTTGCTGGTGTGGTCGGCGGTCTTGCTATCGTTCCGTAGTTGGCCTCGTTGGAGCGCTTGAGAGCTCGCTTCTACAACAGGCTGTTCAACTTTACAAATAGACATTGGCCGGTTCACTGGATGGTTCGCTGGTGTTTATTCAATTTTTTCAGGCTTCGTTACGTTCTTGCTAGGAGATGTTGACTGTTTGAAGGTTTGAATTTCAGTGAAGTACATCTTTTGCTTTGCTTTGCTTAGTGGACGACCGTCGGTCTTTTCTATACCAGGCATTGTGCCTTTGCTAGTAGTGGAGATTTTGGTAATGGCTTTTGTGATTGAATGGAGATTAAGAGGATGGGTTTACGGAAACCCAATTTATGGGACGAGTTTTGGGATATTTGTAGGTTCGAGTGGGTGTGAGCTGTTCTTCTAATTCAAATTGTCGTATGTGCCTAAATTTTGATAGAAAGTTTTTGTGAAAGAATGAGGTGGCTTGGGAGTGGATTTGTGATTTGATTTGTTTTAGATTTGTGGTGGAGAGAGTGACTCTATTTGTTACGTACTTTGGAGTGCCCAGTATTGTTCTCAAACCAATAGTCTGTACGGCTTCAATCTTCTTCCATTGAGATTTGGTGATGAATGGGGCCCAGGCAGCGCCTGCATACTTAAGTATTGGATTTATATACATTTTGAATATGTTTATCCGATTTCTCGTTGGGATAGGCCTTCGTTTGTTTAAGATCGGGAATAGCATGCCGCGGGTTTTTGTTGCCTTTTGGGTTATGTTTTGAATATGCTGGAAAAAGTTTAGTGTGCGGCCAATGATGACTCCTAGATATTTGACATGAGTGGACCAAGGTATAGGAGTGTTGTTGATATATAGTTGAGGTAGGTGTTTGGTTTGTTTACGGCTAAACAGGATGGCGATGGTTTTGGTAGCATTTATTCGAAGACGCCATTTTTCAAACCAGTCAGATGCCGCACGTCGTTGTCTTTCAAGCTGTATCCGAGCAAAGTTTGGGTTGTAGTTGGAGGTGTAGAACATTGTGTCATCAGTAAAGAGAGCGATGGAAGCCCTCGCGAGGACAGAGATGTAATTTGTGTAAATGAGGTATGCTGTTGGTGCTAGACAAGATCCTTGGGGAACACCTGCGAGGATAGCTCGGGACGAGGAGAGTTGGTCTTCAATTCGGACGCAGAAAGAGCGGTTTGATAGGAATGATGAGATTGTCTTAATGATCCATGGTGGGATGTTTAAGGTTGACATCTTATATATAATACCATCATGCCAGACCCGGTCAAATGCTTTCTCAACATCCAGAAAAACAGAAGCTGTGTGGATATTGCTGTTGAGGTTGTCGCAGATGTGATCTATAAATTTTAACAGTTGTTGGGTTGTAGAGTGATCGCGTCGGAAGGCAGATTGTTCCGGTCTGATTTTGTCGGTCAGGTGTTTATGAAGCTCGGAGAGGACGACTTTTTCGTAGATTTTTGAGATGGAAAAGAGCGATTGGCCTGTAGCTGTCCGGTTTGAGAGGGTCGTTGCCCGGTTGGGGATGGAGATTATTGTGGTTCTCTTCCAAGTGAAGTAGATCGGGGAACGCACTGGTATATATACCCGTTCACCGCTGTATTCCGGTTTCTTATTGGCTGACGGCCCTTTGATTAGGAAAGCCCAACTACTGTCGTTTCGATGGTTATAATGGTGTTATTTACCATCGGCAGAATCCGTATATTTGTCGAAAGTCTTATGTCTCCTTCCATATGATAATGTATGCTGGCCATTAGAATGACAGTTTTAGTGGTGTGTATTATGTGTGTATTTGTCCCGTAACAAGGTAATAAATATTGGGAATATAGGAATCAGGTAGTCTAATAATGTAATACATTATGTTACAGTAGTTAATTCTGTATCTATCACAAATTTATTTCAATATAGATTAATTCAATCTTCAAGTTTTGCTGAAATATTATAATCAGATTCACCTAATAATACGTTACATTTATTGGAAATATTTTATAAAGTCTATGCAGTCTATGTTAAATGTCAATGCAGACTTTACAGTTACCTACGTATAATGGTGCGTAAGACATTACAACTCAGTGATCTGAAATATTCAAATATCTAGTATAGATACTTACATAAAAAGTACCCATATTATCCACCATTTCGATAAATATGATAGTACCTACTGGCTACTAGGTATGACACAGGCCAACTAAAGTGTGTGAAGTTGATGCCCCATATTGTTCAATTTTCTCCAAACCTCCACCAAATATTTTGAAAATAATTTGAAAAAATTTCAGAATTTTAAAACTTTTATTTCAGTTATAAACATTGTTTTTTACTTAGGCGACTCAACTTCAAGCAGCTCTACACGCAGATTAATACAATATTATGTATATTAGATATTTTTATACATATTTATTTATATAATTATATTTCAACTAATTATAATTTCTATTTTCATTTGTTAGCTATTAACATTTTTAATTAGATGTATAAATACTTTGCAATAACTTGGTACTAGTTTGAATTTGATTAAATAGATTTTTGGGGTCAACTTCATGGACATGTAAGAGAGCAGTGTCAATTAAATGCCAGTAGGAGAAATTAGTTTTTCCGTGGTAGGGCATGGTACTAAATTTTCTGGAAAATGGGTATTGCTGCAAATTTCAAAATATGTGTGAAGGTTTGGAGTGATCGGACAATATGTGAGGGAGGCTGCTTGAAGTAATTTATTTTTTCCGTGTTAATATAATAATATAAAGTATAATTATAGATAATGAATTTATCATTGATTTTGAAAGGAATTTATAAAATATCCTTTCTACCATTGGTTAGATTATTGTGGCATTCTCGTACACACACTATAAACTATTCTACAATGATAATAATTATTATTATAGTTATGCTACGTGAACGCACGTACCTATACTTAAACAGTTTAACATGGACTTATCGATGTATAATATTCTAATATTAAATATAGTAATTAGTAGGTATTTCTGAAAAGAATTGGAGTGGTTTGAAATAATAAATATTTATTTTAAAGGGTGGGACGGTTTAGTATAATATATGAAATTCTGTAATATTCATGGAAAAAGGCTATATTTTATTTTTCTATTGGTCCTATGTAATATGTAATAATACAACTGTGCTGCACTGTCAAAGTGTCGAACCATGACGGGGTGATGTGTTGGATTCTAATCTGATGGAATAGGAAATCTGTACGAAAGTAGGTGGGACAGGTGGGTGGCAATATGGATAAAAATTCAATATGAAATTACGTCATATCGAAAAACAGTGATTTCCCCCCCCCCCCATGTTTTGGCACGTGACATAGCAATTTTCATTTTATGTTTGTTTTTCTCCCTTTATTTTCTATTCTTTTTTTTTCTTTGTTTCATTCTTACTCTATCTCCACACGTTCTTTATATTTTTCTCACACACTTTCAATCACTCTATTGTCAAATATTTGTTTTTATGGCACGTTCAGCGGTCGTTCGACGACAATGCAAACATTAGTCACAATAATAATAATAATAATAATATTAATAGGAGTAGGTACCTAACGATACCAAAATGTGTAGCTATTAAATATCTGTACATCTTATATTATATTATGTTATCAGTTTGTTTAGTTAAATTACCTATTATAACCATACGAAATCGATAGGTCATATCATTATCATGTCCCCTTTCAAATAGGCAATAATTTAATGCAACTGCGACTTGATCCTCAACCCTCGCCACACTATACGGTTTGTAACTCAGCCGTTTAATCTATTCGCGGACCGTCATCATTACACTACAGGTGCAAATATAAACAATGAATATCATCAATGTATCACCGACTCTGTTCATTTTAGTATAATTTCATTTCAAATGTATATTACTAAAAACACGTCTTGTTACCGTGTATATGGACCACATTAATAAATTGAAGACATCTCCTTCAAAAAAAAAATAAATATATTTCACGTCGTTCAAATTTTACGAACTTACAAATGATTATCACTTATCACTTAGTAATGATTGTTGGACGTTATAAGTTGTAACCATGAATTCAAAAAAAGGAAAACAGACCTGTGTGGAGCTTACAATGTTATAACTTTTATAAAATATATAAAATAATACAACATTAGATATTTATTGTATATATAATTATAAAATAAATAATATTATTTGAGTCCCTACCAAATAATTACAATATCAAAAAATTAATTTTCTTTAAAATATTATATTTAAAATAGAAGCAGTAATGTCAACATGTTTATTTTTGTACCTGTATAATTTCTTTATTACACAAAAACCAATAAAGATTATATTTTGTGACCACCTTTAAAAATACCTGTACAAATAATATAAGTTTACCTACAATACATAGTTTATTATATTATCATTGTTCTATGATTAAAATATAATAGGTAGGGAAATTATTTTGATAGCTCTATCATAATCACTGATTAATTTATAAACGAAACATTTTGATACCATTACATTTTCACACTGAATACTGCTTGCCATATGTCCGTTTACAGTTATCAAATGATAACTTTTAGATTCTGAGCGAAGCGATGAATGTATTGATTTTACAATGATGTGTGTTTTTTTTTTGAATTTTTTTTTGTGTCTGTCATAACCTTTTAGGACGGTAAAAGTGCTTAGATTTTCTTTAACAGTAACTTTTCTGATAGAAAAGTGAATCTAGTTGGTACTTTGGGGGGTCAAAAGTAAAAATTTCTCAGTAGTTTTCAAACGTGACGTGAAAACAAAAAAAAAATTAAGGAAAAACGGGAATTTTTACGCAAAATCTGTTTTCGAGAAAATCGATTTTGGTTTTTGGTATAACTCTAAAACAAATGACCGTAGGGACATGACATTTTCACTGGATGTTTATAATTGTATTTCCAATACACCATAACATTTTCCAAATATATTGAGCTGTTTACGGATATTGTTAGTTTCCATTTTTTTTTTAGTTTTTTTTCTACAAATATCAATAAAATGTTATCTGTTAAGTAAAAAAGCTTGAAAACTTAATAGAAGGCTCCTAGGTTATTATTTCAAAGGCAGATGAAAAAAATTAAAAATCCTTAGTCACAGTTTTTATTCATTAGCATTTAAAGTTCAAATCTTGACAAAATACGGAAAAATCACGAAAATTAGCAAATGATTTTGAGTTGAGAATTCATAAAAATTTTTCTTTTTAAATCTAAGATCTGAAAATATAATACAAGATTATCCATAAGTTTGTCTACCTTTATCAAAAAAAAGTCTACAAGAAAGTCAAATTAAATTTTTATGAGCGTTTGAAATTCATATTTTTATAACATTTGATATTCAATCGATTTCTCATGTAACGTTTTTCTTATTTTGTTGTAATTAAAAAACGTATGACTGTAGATACTTGAAAATTTCACTGAATGTTTATATTAGCATTTTCTATACACGATAAAATTTTGAAAATAATTTAACTCTTTTTGAGTTGTATACGGACATTGTCAGTTTTCAATTTTTTTAGGTTTTTTTTCAATAAACATCAATACAATTTTATTTTTTGGGTGAAAAAGCGTGAAAATTTAATATAAGGCTCATGATATATCATTCTAATAGTAATTGAAAAATATTTAAAATACATACGTACAATTTTTTTTATAAGCATTTAAAGTTCATATTTTGACAACATTTGTCAAATTTATAATTTAATAATTATTTTATAGTTAAAAATGTATAAAATGTTTAACTTTTATAGCTAAGGATTGAAAATTGAAAACAAGGCCCCACTTAATAGGTTATATATAAATTACTTTATTCACAATAATATCATCAAATATTCTTAGTAATATCATAGGCTGACTGACCGTTTTCGCTCAGAATCGTTTTTCTTATTCAACGATATTATATCATTTAATTCAAATTTAACATCATCCATTACAGTGACTCATTTGTAAACTTCTGTACAGCAGAGCGACACCCACTTGCCCACCTTTTTTTAATTGTACAAGTACCTGGTATTTATGGCTGTGGTAGGAAGGACTGATTATAAAGTGTTAGGTAATAAAAACATCAACGTATTGTTAATTGCATTTTAATTCTCTTAAAATAAAGCATTAGTGCCACTTTTGTTCCAAACTTATTTCTCCTCCCTCCACCCCTCAAAAAATAACTCTGGCTGCGGCACAATGTTTCATTTTAAATTAACATATAACCTAACTTGGCACTTTGTTCATTGAATTTAATTAACCCACCTTACCAAGAGTTGTGTTCTGTAATTATCAATTATTATTATAAACAGAAAACCGAGAAATATTCACCATGGTAGTTTCAACCAAATATATTGCATGATGAAAAATGGCAGACGACATTATCGGTTATTTTAATTATAACGGAAAACCTCCACAACTAAATCTGAAAAGCAAATATATCAGAGCTGTCAATTTCGTTAATATTTCTGTTAAGCGTGATTCATTATGTCGTTCTAGAACATCATATTATAAGTTACCATTTCATAATTTTTATCCGCAAGTTTTTGTACATTGCCGCCGGTGACAGTCAAAGGCCTGAATCCTAGTCACGATTTCGATTCTAGTCGAACCCATTTATTTCAATTACGTCATTGGCCAATGGCCAAATTCGTAAAATAATATAAAATAATTATATTATTTTATCTTATCATCGACTCACGAACGATATTTATATTATTATTTATCTAAATTGTGCTCCTACATTGGTAATAAGAGTTATTTTCCTTTGAGTTTAAGGAATAACGTAACTTAAAAATATAAAGTAGATACTATGTTATATTAGTAATAATAATATATTCTGTCATTGAAGTGTACACAAAATACATATAAAATATATAACAATTAAGTGAAATTATGACACCCGAGGGGGGGGGGAAGAGCGAGGTTTGTGCTTGCGGTGGTAATATAATAGCAAAATGTATTAATAATAATATAATAATTCTAGAATTTATTTAAAACGATGCCCATGTTAAAAAATTAAGGTATCGTTTATCATAATATTATAATATTTAAAAATATATCGTCCATAGTAGAATATTGGTTTGCCGATGAGAGGAAAATGCATAAATAATTAACCAACTAGAAAATTGTGAACTAAATCCAGTAACAGACAACTGCACATTAAAAAAAAATATTTCCATATGTTACATTATATCAAAGTGGAATTAATTATGATTTATGAACTCTCGAAGTAAATAAATTCATAAAACGAACATAAAGTAATCAAAATGTAGATTCGCGGTACAGTGGCTTAAAAATATCGCATTAGGTTCCAGGTACCTGCGTCCTACATAATAATATGATTTTACTTAGAAGCAGACCGAGACATGAAACATTTTGGCAAAAAGGAATTCAGCGGGAGGAATGGGTTGGGTTAAATTATTTCATTCGGTCCAAAAGACAATTTAATGATAATATATTTTAACAAATTGTGGTAATGTTTTTCGTATATAATGACGATTTATTTGCAGAAAATCCTTTTACAAAAAACGGCCAATTCCCTTTTATGATATTAATATATTTTAATATAATATTACTTTCCGCAGTATCATATTAACCGATTTCTGGAGCGTTCACGAAACTAATATAAAATACCTACCCGCACACAAATCACCGCCAAAAAGTCTATCGTTGCGGATAGGTCGGAGGTGCTTTTCGGGGGTCTCGGTGGAGGTGGGGCAGAGGTAGCCATGTAGCTCGATCAATTGCTGCCGTCGGTGCGTGTGTGTATGTTTAGAGTATACACGATGACGTAATACAACTACTGTATCTACTCTATAATATTTACTGCGCGGGTCCAAATGTTTACTAGCGCTGCCTCGAGGCGAGGTACCTACTTAGCTTGTGTCGCAGTAGCCACTGCAACTTGACAGACGTGTGCTGCAGATATCGCTGTTCCCGGACCCATCGGTATGCCGAACGTCAACGGATTCACCCATGAGGACGACATCGTCCTGATCGACTTGATCCGCAACAACCGCGAGCTGTACGATGCCAATCACAAGATGCACAGGGACATCGCATTCAAGGACAGCATATGGAATGATATATCAATCGATATCGGAAAATCGGGTAAAGGGTATTATAATAATAATTATACTACATATTAATATTGTGCGCAGATCTAGAAAACTGAAGCAGAGGGAGCACATTTTTTTCAGAAAACTACACTTATAATTTTAGTACATGCTATATTTTAGATAAGATTTGAAAACAATATTAACAATAATAATAAAATTATTTTATAGCATTAAATGATTTGCTGTTTATAAACTCCATGACACCCACCCCATCACATACCGGAAATATTTTTTTTTGGTCAAATTTCCTAGGTATTACACTTAAATTGTTTTCTGTTATAGAAATATTTTTATATAATTATTATTAACTGTAGTTTATATTATGTTTTAAGCACTATTGTTTATTTCACAATAGGTAATATATTTATGATCAAAAGAACAAAACTATTTAAAACATTGATAGTTTATATGGGGGTTCGATCAGATTATAATATTTTTTTGTAGAGATTCGTTAAGGAGGGGCGATGATAATTTAAAAAAAATGTTAAAACGAAAATTAAGACAAATGTATGCATTTTAATATATTATATTATATTGCATACATATAATAATTACGTATTTTATACGATAAGAACGTCAGGTGTAAATTATATTGGGAAAGTTATAGGGAATGTGAATTTGCGGGTGACTTGAGCCCATGGGTGGGGGAGTAGGGAGTATTATCGTTTGAAGATCATTCGATTACTGATGTACCTATATAATCAAATTACATTGACGAATCGTTGTTCAAAACAAATATATTTTTCCTCACCCATGCTCGTTGCCGACCTGTTGCTGCAACAGATGGCTTCTTACTTTTTGGCCATTATTACGGGCTCAGAAAATTATTTGTATGAATAAAAATAAGGTTGTGTATCTAGCTATTTACACATCACATATTCATACCAATATTAATTAAATATTTAAAATTAAAATATTTTGTTTTTTCAATAATTATCTATACATGGTTCAACTTTAAATTTGAAAAACATTTTTCTTCCAAGTGTTTGATACTGTTCTTGTGGTAGGATCAGATTATTATGGAATTACTTACTATATTTTATATATATTACGTTAGAATTAGATAGCTATTAGATTTAACTTTATCCATCACTATACTTAATAAGTAATTTAATATATTATATACGTAGTTTATCAATGCAAGAGACGATGGAAAAATATAAAGGCTTTTTACTTGAAGAATAAAAGTATGATGGAAACTGGATCGTCAGTAAACAATAATTGGCCATTGTCAACTTATGTATCATTTCTAGATGACAATCTTTATGAGCAAAAGTAAGTTACAATGAGTGATTATACAGTATATAGTTACTTATAAGATATTAATATATATATTAAACTCATTAACATTAAAGTTCATCAAAATTGAACATTTTAATATTTTAATATTTAATGTATAATAATATAGTATGTTAAAGGGGTTGGTGCTGGTGTATATTAAGGAGTTTAGTATAGGCAATATTAAGTGCGTGCGTAGGTTGCAACTGTGTGTGTGGTAAATGATTATTAATGTGTGTGTATCCGCACTACGTCGTATCTACTCGCTCTACTATGATGACATACAAATAAGGGGTTGCTCCAGGGGTGCACCTAGGGACAGCGCTCCCCAAGCTGTATTTCTAAACAATTGTATACTGTTCAAAATAAAATTACAAAGAAAAATCATATTATACTACAGACATTTTCTAAAAATTATGAATTCCCCCCCCCCCATGTCTCTGGAGCCGCTCCTGGTACAATTCACCACGGCAGAGTTAAGTGCGTGATCTGAATTATTATGTCTCATTGATATCGTTCAATCCACATTTTGAAATTTTTGATTCCAATTTAAATATTCAAAACGTGAAATGTCTTAAATTTTAAAATATTTTAATCAAGTATATAGTGAGTTGGGGAATAAAATTGTGAAAAGTGGATTGATTGATTTCAGTAACATATACATAATAAGGAATTTAAATCAGTTTTCAAAAGTCGTATAGCATAAATGCATAATTATTATTATGTTGGTCGGTATGATTGAAAAAAGATTGGTATGTTTGGGTTATAACAACAAACCCCCCTCCAATCCCCTTTATAGTGTATTTATATATTAATAGCTAATTTATTTTAGTTTGGGTCTTATGATTGTAGTGAAATAATTTTATTTTCATAATTAATACGAGTTTAAAGATTTTAATTTTATAGATGTAGGCAGTGGCGTAGTCAGAATTTTTGTTTTTGAAGGGACTGAAAATGCGCTTACACAGAGTTGGTTCAATATGGTCTTCCAATGTAATGTTAAGGTTTTATTTTAGGTCTCAGTTTCTATACATAATACAAATTTGAATTTATATTATAGCTATTGAGTATGTTTCTATATAATGAAATTAATTGTCATAAAGTAAACAACCTCCAAGAATTTTTAATTATTACAATATATAAACATTTGTATTGCAATTTTTCAAAATTTTTTCATTGATACAAAAATGTTGAGATTAACTTTATTATTCGCTCTACTACTGACCTAATAAAGCAAGTGTTTCTTCGTACGTCATGTCAAAAAAATGTATCGTTCGGTAAGCGAGTGAGTGGTATTTGAATTTTATATAATATATAGATTTGATGATTTTGGAAAAATAAATATTTTTGTAAATTTAAAGAAATATATCACCCAATAGATAATAAAATATAGAAACAAAATATGAAACACTAAAAATTATGAAATATACAAAAATTAAAAATTATTAGAGTTAAAAATTCAAAATTACAGCATTCAAAATGGCGAAGTACAATTGGAACCTGGGGAACAAATCTATGATAAATTTTTAAATGATGATGGTTCGACATTGCCATCTTCTTCTTCTGCTGGGAATAGTACCCAATCAAAAGAAGACAAAATAGCGGTTATTTTGGCAGAGGGATTAAAAGAAAGAAATGAAATATTGTATAACAGTTTGCAAAAGCAAATTGAAATACTTGACAACAATTCATTTACGGTCACAATTCAATATGAACAAAAGTAAGTTACGAAATTACTCATATATGCACTAACATTGATTATATATATATTATTATAGTTATTAATTAATGGTACAACATTAATTTAATCAATGAATATCTAGGTATTTATCAAAATTTAAATTTTTAACTATTTTAATAAATGAAACATATTATTTATCCTAATTCATTTTATTTCTATCTATATAATTATATATATATATATATATATAGTTAATCCTCGATTTAAAAAATAAACTACCACCTCTTGTCCTCTTCTATTTTTATACAATGCTATTAATGCACGAGTAATTAAATATATTATTGTTAATGTTAATCTAATTTACAGCGCCACTTCAAATGTTCAATGCGAAGAATCTAAAAATGAACATGGAGAACACGTTGCTGATGATACTGCCCATGGCAGTGAGTTTACATTTCCACAACAACTATCACCAGATGCGGTGTCTTGTTATTTAGCTGAGAAACTTGCTCAATCAAAGGAGAGAAATACGATTTTACATAACTTGCAAAAACAAATCGAAATACTTAATAATAAATCAGAAACTACTAAATCATTGGATTTGTTTTTTAAGAGCGTATTACTGGATGTTCAAGATTTCTGTCCTCGTGCAATTGATGACATAAAACCCAGAATTTTGAAATGTGTTTCTGAAGTCAGAGAAATGTATCATACCTCAAATGTACCACCAGATAATTTGTCTTATTCTACTGGGGAAAATTCTACCCGTCCTGTTGAAGGAAGTACAATATTATTCAACTTGCAAAAACAAATTGAAATACTTAATGGTAAATTGGGAATCACCAAGACAATGGATTTATTTTTCAAGAGTGTATCAGCAGACATAGAAGATTTCTGTATTCGTGCCATTGATGATGTGAAACTCAAAATTTTGGAGTGTGTATCTGAAGTCAAAGATATGTATTCTAATCTAGATGTATCTTCGGTGACTTCTTCAATTAATGGTACCACAACTCCTAACTATGTACCACCGCACACTCCGCCTATAATCCTCAATAATATACCGTGTTCACCACCGCCAGGATTTATAACATATGTACCTCTTTATTGCAATGAGCCGACTAACTATGTAAATTCATATTATTAGCTTAATTAGTTTGAATCCAATGACTTAATAACAGCTATCTCAGTTGAATATGTGTCAAATACATAATATACCCGCCTATGACCGTGTGTTTGTTGTAACTTTTTTAAACTAATAATAAATGTATGAAATATTAATTAATAATTTATTCCTATTAAATCAATCTTATTTAGCTAGGTAGATACTCTATGAAAAATAAAAATAAAAATATTTGTCATTTATGGAAAATTTAATACTATGTTAAATACATACTCTAATATAGGTATACAATTATTATAGTAGGTACCTAATACTTATAGTTAATACATTGAATTTCTTCATATTCGATCATTTACAAATATCAAACATATCGAGAAACCAGGACGTGAAACTGAAAATATTTTTTCCTATTTCGATTTGGTTTCGGATATTGGTTTTTATTTTTTCAGATTTAAATTTAGGTTTTGATTACCAGAATTGAAATATTTAGATTTTGTTTTCAGTTTTGGTATCGATTTTGGTTTTTAATTGTTTAAACCGGGATTCGAAATCAGTATGCAATATCGGTTTCAAATCCTGCATTATTATTATATTATTATTTATCGGAGAAACAACACTTTTTTGTATTTAATTAATTTTATTATTTGGACGTTGATAGCATATAAATACATCACAATATTAAATAGGGCTGTGAATTTAATACACTTAAGAGAATATCTAAATTATTTCTAAGTTGGATATTGTAAATTGTAATTTCACTTGCCTAAAACAATTTTTTTTTCTCAGTTAATATTTAGCTGTGCCCTTCTGGTCTTTTTCTATTATTGCATTAAAAAATAAGTGATTTTTTCAAATAAAATAACTGTTGATTGTATGTGATTAAATTGATTTTACAAATTACTATGTACACGGTCTGTAAAATATAAAAAAATCCGCAAAATGTGTGTAAGCAATTTTAAGCGATTGAAACTTTTAAATTTACCGTAAAATGCTATCAGATAGGAAGTGTCAAAAAATTATTCAAAAAATTAAAAATATTTGAAGAAATAAAAGTTTGAAAGTTGGATTTATTATTATATAATATAAACTTTATATTAACTATTAAGAAAGCCATGTTGTACAATAAGTTAAGAAAAATTCATTTTGATCCAAATTTAGAGCCAATATTTAAATTGATAAAACTCTATCGTGAAGACCATGTATCGTGTATTTATTATTATAACTAATTGGAACAAACTATTTAATTTTAAGAGTAAAATTAAGATTTGATTCACAAAAAAATTATTAAAGTTTGAGTGTATGTGTGTGTTTGGGTAAATAAAAATACCTCAGTCAACTGTTACCAAACACTAATTACAAAAGTTCGTATTTAATTAAAATATATTTAAGTATCATACTTTAATGTAACTCAGTTTATACTCAATATTAATTTTGCATACCTAATATTACGATTTTAACGGTTTATATATTTATTATAAATATTTCCATTGTTATAATAATTGTTGATATAAATAATAAAAAATGTTTAAGTGTTTCATACATGTTTTTTATTTATATGTTTATTATATTATGTACATTATACTTACAAAACAGTGCTCGTGTTTGAAAAAAAAATTTCGCATTATCTTTTGTATAATGATTAGTTTGTTTTATAAACCTTTATGTTTTGTTTTGTGGTATTATTTATTTTTTATTTTTAGTTTACGTTTAAATTTCAATCTTTTTGATTTCATGTACAATGTTATAATACTAACGTTATTATAACGCTTGCAAGCCCTGATATAATAAGGAAAACTATTATATTATAATTTGAAATTCACTTTAAATTAAACCATTAGATACTCAAACAAGTTAATTATTATTAATTATTCATTGGTCAATATTTATAAATTAAAGAAAATATTGTAACTGCTCATGGTATGGTTATATTTGGTTTTATCTCTATGTGTTGTACCTATGCTAGGCTATTTTCAATCAACGACAAAATCAAATTAAACTGTAGGTAGGTATAAGGATTATAATTCTTTTTTTTTTAATTGTTCTGAGTATTAAACACATTTAAAAGTTGACAGTTAAAAATATCAAAGTAGGTACGAATAACAAAGAGAGGAACTCAGCATACGCAACTTTATTAGGACAACGAAATTCATACAATATAATTCTTTAAAACAATCGAAATGCTAAATTTAGCTTAGCCAATAATTGCAATGTACATAAATATAAAATATAAAAATATAATTGGCTTCTGGCTCCATTTTTACAGTGAGATGAAAAAAGTTCAAGGGGAAAGTTCCCTTTGCAGTACATTACTGTTACGGAGCCCTAGCCCTAAGACTCCACGGAAAATAGTTTGAGAACCAGTGGCATCATTTCGATTTTTGAGAGGGGAGGGCAATATTTTTAACCGGCCCAAAAAAAAACTAAAAAAAAAACCGCTGGCTAACAATTACATTACATTACATTACAATTGCATTTTTATCTCAATACAAATAGCCTTCTTATATAATATTATACTTACTAGTTAGTATCAAAGGTTACTATCATAAGCATAAGTAACCCATTTTTTTGAGAGATAACAATAACCAAATAATTAATACATATGTAGAAGGATACCTCATATCTATTAGCTACTATATGTCTATATGAAGGCCCAAAATTAGCTTATACTTGGCCCGACAGCGACTCGCTTATGACGAAAGTGGGGGGGGGGGATAAATTCCCACCCTGCCCCCCACCATATGACACCACTGCTGAATAGTGTACCTACACGCCATTCAACATTGTATACCAACCAACAAAATTAATCATTATTTTTAGTAGGTATATCACATTAATTGTATTTATTAAAATAGTAACAACTATAATAAAAACTAAGTTTCCTTTCTCTAGTGACTAGTTCATCAATAACTTCATCCTCATTTATATCTAAAGTTATTTTTTTAAACAAATTAAATGCACATAACTAAGCAATTAACACCAGGTACCTATAATCCACAAATTCAAAAAACTTACTAAAATTAAAATCGATACCAGTATCTAGACCCTAGGTACTAAGTTAAAAAATAAATAAATATTAACATTTATACGTAAAAATACCTATGTAAATAATTTGTACTACAATGAATTACGATCAGCTATAGCGCGCGTTCCATATAAAAATACGATTGTTGTTCTACCAAAAAAAATAAGAATGCTGATCGCCTGATTTCGTGCAATGACCTACTACTATTACAATACGATTTTATTATAAGTAAATTTGATAATAAATATTGTTATCTTGGTATTTTACTATTTTAGTCTAAAAGGTCTTTAAAATTGTTTTATATTATAAATTCCGACTGTACTTAATACCTATAGCCTGCTTATCACGGTGTTTCGGTGGCGGCGCAATATTAGTGAGATAACGTACCTACTACTTACCAATATATTTGTTTGTTACCAATAAATTTCTTATTTTTTTTTCTATGTATGTATTTACGAAATTTAAAAAACCGAAAGATACTCTAAAATGATTTTCAATGGGCTGTAGATACTTAGAAAGAGTGTCTTCAGAAACAAAAAAAATACCACATAATATCATTGTAAATCAATAGGTACATTTATTGCTACGCTCAGAATCTATAATATTATATGGTAATGTTTGATTATTAAACGGAAATTAATCCAACCTAATCATTTTCTTAAGACATCTGTTAAAGATATTTAATTACATTTACTGTTTTTATAAAATAATTAATCGTTTACGTTAATTTGATGGGATATCGGAAAAATTATACTTTATTAAGTAGGTATACTGATATTTGGTTATTTTATACTTGTACGTGCTTTGTATACTGCCAGACTGACAGTTAATTAATCCACTATAATATTAATATATCTATATTATATCAAATATCACATTAATTAAAGAATTATTTCATAGAACTCTGGTAATATGAACTTCAGTTTGAAAACAATATTATATTTTAATAAGCTCGTTAAGAAAACAGCTATAATTTTTAAATAGTGAAATAGGTATATGACTTTTTATGTTTTTGATCCTAAAATGGTGAATTACCTTCAATTCCTTAAAATTTAAATCAGACAATTAATTCATTTGAATTTCATATTTAAATTTGTGATATAATAATTGTTGTAGAGTTAGAATAAATAATCCGGGGCAACATAGGCTCATTGGGCGGAGGGTACTGTAGGTTGGATTCAGACGTATGTTTAGTTTTTGGCAGAATTTCGAATTGGGCACTCGTAGATTTCTGCCATGCCCGGTCGGGGGATGTCGGCCTCTCTCTTTAAACAGTTTCCTGCCCAGAAAGAGGAGCCGCCTGTGGTCGAGATTCGAACCGTCGACGGTCCACGTCGGAACCGACGTCGTATAGTGCGCTCGGCCACTCCGTCCCCCAGAATAAATAATATTTAACTACTATTTAACTAACCTTGTGTTAAAATGTAATCTTCATTTCAAAATAATAAAATCTATTTAAATGATATAATATGAAATAATTGTGTACCTCAATTTTAAATTTTAAAATCTAAATGTATATTGACATTTATCAAAATAAATATAAAAAATATGTCGTATTTTAGTCCTACTGCAAAGATTGGGCTACTCAAGGTTTTGGGCTCTGTCTTTAAAAATAAACTGACGGAGTTCGGAGAAACTTTATTAATTACTGACAGTTATTTAATAACTTTTCTGAAATTTACTTGAACATTTCCGACGTTGCAGTTATTATAGTAATTTTTCCTAACTCACAGTTTGTAGAAAACTTTGTTAAATATTGAAAAGATTCCCGTTTAAAGTATCGTTCAGATTTTATTTTCTTCCTTTATTGGAGAATTCATGATACTTTTTAAATTTTGTGCAGTATTCTATTCAGAGATAAAAAGTGTTCACGGAACTATTTTATATGATTATGATTTCTTCAAACAATACTGCTTTTTTCCATATTAGAAATATATATGATAATAAGTATAAACTAATAAGCATCGAATTTCAAAGATTCTTGAAACTTCGAGAAATAAATATATTTTAAAATAGTTTACGTACTTAATCATATCTATATTATAATTGTATAGTACACCTAAACAAATATGCAAATATAATAAATCATAAAGTTAGGTAGTTGAATTGTATTTTACTAGTGTTAGGAACAGATAGCAAAAAAATCATCTGGATAGAGATAAATATAACAACACTAAATTTGATCTAAGATACAGATAAAAGATAAACAAATCAAATTCATCTAACAAAAAGATAAAAGATAAAAATATTTTATCTAGATAATTATCTAAATATTTAAATAACAGATAATTTTAGAAATTAAAATTAAAACAACTAATTTAAAAAAATATATATATCGTCATGTAAGTACATGCCTATATAATATGTTTATTTTCGACTTAATTTATTACATCATGTTATGTATCACCAAACATAAATTTCAACACATAATACATAATATTATATAAAGAACCAATAAGAGCCAAGGGAGTAACAAAGGTATAAACAAAAATCGGGGAAGTCACCCAGCTGTAAAGTAGGTGTCAAGTGGACCAAAAATAAAATGCACCTAAAAAAATAATATGTTCTACCGACTACCGTACTCGTTCGACTAAAGAGTAAAGAATAGGACAACTATGTAATTTAATTTCGTAGACCGTAGTTATCACGACATCACGTTCATTGATTTGAAGAAATAATAAATGAAATAAGTTAACGAGTGGGGAAAATTGTTTACTTTAAAAATAATATTTTCCAGAATACATCCTAAAATAATACACACACAAGAGAAACCCATGGCTAACGGCGGTTCTTGCCGGGTGGGTGGTGGGGTCACCGGCCACTTTTCGTGTCACGTACTATTATTAATTAACAACATTGAAAAGATATTTACGAGCATTGTGTACTTCTGTATACGAAATAATGTTTATTATTATTAAACGTCATGTGCAATTAAAATTGGCTTAGAGATTGTTTATAGTTCATATAGATTTATAATACAAAACATAAAACCCGAAATATATAAATATCATCTCATTTATTGCTCGTCAGACTTATCAATTGTCATTAATTTTAAACGCATTGCAAATACGGAAAGAATAGACGGCTAGTTTATCTTTTTTCTCAATGAATAATATTGTGTTGAATTTTACATGAAAAATAAGTTTATACGTTTTGTCTTTTAAACCATCAAAAATACTATTTTTTTAATGTCTAGTCTAGATTAAAATTTAAAAGTTAAATAAATTATATTTCAGTCTCTTATTATACTATATACCTATTATGGTCTTATATTAAATTAGACAGAAAATTATCAAAAATGAATTCAGATTTTGAAACTTAAAATAGGAAATAAGAAAAGGTCAATTAATCAAAACAATTTAGTTATCTTGTCATTTTAATTTATACTAAAAATCATCAGTTAAGTATTAAATTAAGTACCTATTTACACAAAATATGATTTTTATAGAAAAAAAATATTTATACACCTATTGTACAATTTCTAGTATAAATGTCAGTAGTTCTAGCTGAATTGTACAACTCACAGGCCACAGCTACAGAGTAAGTTAGGTTTGACCACATTCATTTCATACAAAATTCTAGGGAATTAATTAAATAAAACCACTTTTTACAGAGACCATTAAGTGTTTGATTCATGATTGTATCAAATTATATGATGTACTGAGTACTGACTTCCACTTCTTACATGAGTCAACCCTATTTTTTAAAATTTGTTTTGGATGTTTTTAAAACAAAATAGTAAACTTATTAAGTCCTTTAAGTTTAACTCAATAAGGCGACTATAATTTGATTTTATCATTTTAGATAATTTATAGGTATATGTATGAAGTTTATACTTGGTTCTTTTTTACATTTTGAAAAAAAAGATATACCTCTAAATACCGGTATTTACCGGTACCAGAACCGAAACCTTAATTCTGTAATTTTAGGAACCAGAACCGAAACCGGAACCTAATTTTTATTCTTTTTAAGAACCGAATTGGGACCGAAACCGAAAAAATCATAAAGGTTCCAAGCCCTGACTTAAATACACCCCACAATGAATCTTTAAATTTAAAATATTTACATATAAGTTTAATTAAATAGTTATATACGTTAAACATTTAAATATCTAACTAGTAAATAACATTAAATATTTTATTTCAACAGTAATCAAATATGTAATGCTCTATTTTATATTTGTATAAATACTTTTTAGATAAGTGTACAAATTTAACTTAAAAAACATTTTTAAAAAGATTTAAAATCCTCATGCCACTGATCATATTCAAAAAACGTTTCCTATGGAATATTATAGATAGTTTATCCTTGGATTTAATGGCATTTTCAAATGTTTTTTATTTTAACTTATGGGATGACCAAAGTGAAAAAAAAAATATTCAATTTTATTTTGTTAGGAGGTATTAGCTATGTTTGATACTTGGATAGTTATACAGTTATATTATGTCTTCCGTGTAAATAAAATAAAATAATAAAAGTATAATATATTCGTATAAGAAAAGAATATAACTAACTTGACAAATAAGTCCCTCATTACAGAAGATTGACGTAAATTACTTGGAAAAAATCATATCGTTCTGCAAGTGAGTGATCAATAATAACCGTTGAAATAATAGTAAATTGTGTACAAGTCAATTTAGCTCTACAGATATAGGTAGTTTTATTACAATCAATATGATATATTGTCGTTTTGTGTCGTTTGGTCTATTTAGATATTAATATTCCTTTCATATCAAAAGTCGTTTAAGTCACAATGTTGTAGGTATATACGTAAGAAAATTCAAAGTAATATTAAACTATAAAAAAGTATGCATAAGTACCCCATGTTGACATTTAAAAAAACAATACTGACGTTTGCATTTGAATCTTAATTTTCATTTATTTCATTTACCTTATCTGCATTTTTTTACAGTTTTTCGATTTCCGAGCATTGAAGAAAATGTTAGTTATAAGAATAATATTAATTAATATTATTAGGTAGGTATATATATATTATTTTTTGGTTCTATTTGTATATTATGATTAATATTATTATCTTGATTTAATTTTATTAGAATTAAAATTAATGATTTTGAGAGTATATTTATTTCGGTTTTTAGAGTTTGTTTTATTTGAACTTAGAAGTATTTTTATTTTCAATGAATTATTTATACTATACAAATTTTTTTTTACTGTATAAGAATTTGAAATTAGTCAAATTGAATATAATTTAAACAAAGGTTTAATTTTTTTTTCAAATAATAATTGAGGTTATACTGAACATTTTAGATCAGGAGTAAATGTATTGATTTTATAATTAAGTGTGTTAATATATTTTTTTATTTTTTTATTTTTTTATTTCTTTTGTGTCCGTCATCACGGTTTGAGGCAGTAAAAGTGCTTGGATTTTCTCCAATAGTAATTTTTCTAATAGGAAAGTGAATCTAGTTGGTACTTTGGGGGGTCAAATTTTAAAATTCCTAATAGTTTTTAAAAGCGTCAGGAAAAACAACATAAAAATAAGGAAAAACGGGAATTTTTACGCAAAATCGATTTTGGTTTTTGGTGTAACTCTAAAACAAATGAACGTATATACATGAAATTAAGAATTAATTATTTTATAGTAAAAAATGTATAAAATGTTCAACTTTTATAGCTGAGGATTGAAAATTTAAAACAAGGCTCCACGTAAATAGGTTATATATAAATTGCTGTATGCATAATAATATCATCAAATATACTTAGTAACATCATAAGCTGACTGACCGTTTTCGTACAGAATCGTTTTTCTTATACAATGATATTATATCATCGAATTCAAATTTAACACTATCCATTACAGTGACCCACTTGTAACCTACTATACAGCGGAGCGACATCCACTTAGCCACTTTTTTTTAAGTTCTTCTCTACTTTGTAGTTGTCAACCTTCAAGATCATACTGAAAAACATATGCCATGCCATATTTCCCTATATGCATCACCTATACTCGCCAATCTCAGTTCAGTTTCACACTTAACGACGTGATCATTCTTTCACCACTCGTGGCCAGCCCAAACGTGTCGCCTCTATATTATATACTATTCTATTAGATTTTAGATACAGTTATTCTATCGCCACATTATTTTTGACCCCCAACACCATTTTTTTAAAGTTTTAATTAAGTTTGAATTACATTAGGTAGGTATTTTTTTTATGATTTTTAATACTAAATTTAATTACATAGTTATTAAATTTAAATAGCATAGAAATAGCGTTATATTTTTAGATGTATAATCGGAAAATATTTATTTTTTTGATATTTTAAATTTAAATGATATTTTATTATAAAAGTATTACTTAAAATTTATAGTTTTCATTATTTTTGTAAAATTTTCGTTTTGAGCTGTGCTGACGAGCCGCGCGATTGCGACGGTTTTTTTACACGAATAAGACACATGCGAATATCGAAGTCATATGAGCAAATTCGTGTTATTCGCGGGATAATTAATCAGCACACAAAAGAGTACACAAAGATGTATAAATGTATAAACAAAGCGTTTTTGTTGAAAGGGGTTTGAATGGGCCTGCGCAGTTCAAGAATCATAATAAGGAGCAGAGGTAGACAATTCGAGGGGGTTGGTATAAAAGGATTCGGAGAATAAAAATAATAATGAATCCGAACCCTTCGATGTATAGGATACGGATGACACACAGATGTCCGTTTTCACACTCATGTTGATGTTTCAAATCAATAAAACAACTCCCCCCACCAAAAAACACAAAAACACAGGGTCCCGCCTACCGGGTAGTTTATTGATTTTTTCCCTTCCATTTCCTAGCGTCCAACACTTTAGCTCAGCGCGATTTCAAACACAGTTGTTTCTTTTCTATTGTATACATCATTATTACTGTATTACAATTTTTATTTTCAAAGCGAGTACCCAGAGATAACTTATACACTTGTATAGTTATATAATCGTTGAAGGAAATGACGCATACACAATAATGCTGAAAACTTGGCAACACCGTAAGTATGTTTATCCAACGAATACAATAAAAACAAGCCTGTTTAATCGAGTCATTGGCTATCGTTCGACATCCTGATTGTTATTGTTATTATTTTGAGTGCTTGTGATAACTATTCGTATAAAAGGTCACCATTCTAAATCCAACATCCGCCTTATAAATTGTAAATTGTATTTTTCATTAATAGAATTGTTGTCTATTTTTACAGTAAATCAGAAACATAAATATCAATATGTTGTATGGTGGTGACGAAATCGGTGCGATCGTGTTCGACTTGGGATCGCAATCGATCCGCATCGGTGCCGCCCAAGATGATGCCCCAAAATGGGAAATACCGTCTATGGTTGGCATATTGAACGACGGTACACCAGATACGAGTGTGTTGGAACCAGGTGCAAAATCCGATAACCGGATCAATGGGAACACGAAATATTTCACTGATGTTACGTCATTGTGTGTCCCTCGTAAAGGTATATATATCTAGGTACTTTTCATATTTACGTTATGTACGAAATAAGCATAGCCGAAAGTCCCCCCTAGAAGTTCGTTGCTCCAGCAAGACTTTTTAATTTTAAATGTAGGTATATTATTATAATACGTAATGAAACATTATTACGTGTAAAAAGATGTTCCATTACCGAATATATCAGAAACTTACTTGTTGTACTATACTTATACTAAATTGTATGGTTGATATAACTATATTATATAGTTAAAATTATTTTAACATTGAATATAGTTGCTGTAACTATTCAATATTTGTACATCAACCATTTTATATGGTAAAATTAGGGATACTATTTTATATGGTAGTTGAAATTACTATACAATCAGTTTGTGCAACTAAACTTTTTAACTAATCAATTTTAGTACTCTCAGCTAAACACATTGTTTAACACAACTAAATAAATTTTTACGCCAACTGAAAATGATTAAACTATTTACTATAATCAATTTTTTTTTTCGTGTGATATGTACCCAATACTATTTGAAAAAGTTTCACATTAGTAAAATATTTTTTTTATTTCTAGACAAAGAAGTGATAAACTGTATGAAAGACGGCATGATCGATGATTGGGATCTATTCGAAAAGATTGTTGATTACTCTTACTCAAAATGTTTACATACAGAGTCACAGTATCATCCAGTATTATTTAGTGAATCACCATTAAATACTAAATCTAAAAGAGAAAAACTGGTGGAATTAATGTTTGAAAAATATCATGTGCCGGCTGTATATCTATGTAGAAATGCTGTATTAGCTGCATTTTCTTGTGGTCGTCCTACTGGTATTATCGTTGATAGTGGTGCAGTACATACGTCTGCCATTCCCGTGCATGACGGCTATGTAATACATTCTGCCGTTGTCAAATGTCCTTTGGGTGGAAATTTCATCAGCATGCAATGCAAAAAGTTCCTGGCTGTAAGTCTAGTACAATTTTTATAGCAATTTATTAATTAATTTGATTTTTCGATTTTATCTTTGATAGGAAAAAAATATCGAAGTGACACCACATTACATGGTCGCACAAAAAACACCGGTAAAAGAAAAAGAAAAACCAATATGGACAAAGAAAAGAACACTACCAGAAGTGACAAACTCTTGGTATAATTATATGTGTCAATCAGTTATTCAAGATTTTCAGCACTCTGTGTTGCAAGTATCTGAAACTCCGTATGATGAGAAAATTGTATCAACTCTACCAACTTCTCATTATGAGTTTCCTAATGGATATAATCAAGTAATAATAACATTGAGCTTATAGTAAAGTAGTAAAATTCAATAAAAGCTGAAATTATAAATATTATCGTATTTATCGTATACAAGTTTGGTTTATTAACTATGAGCGTCGCCTTAGTGGGATTTTTAACGGAATCCGTTTTTGTAATATATAATATTTATATAATCTCGGAATCACGCAACAATGATAGTACTGACGCGAAACCAATAAATAAATAACTTTGAATTAGTATTTTGAATTTTATTTTTTCCCAGTTTATCATTAAGATTGCCTATACCATACCCCTTCAAATGCGGATGTATGGCGTTCACTCCACTAGGACTGTTTTTTATTTATCTAATTATGTGATATGAATTTTGAAAACATATTTAGATTCTTCGTCTTGTTTTCTGTAGATCTCACCAACAACTTTTTAAAAAATGTAGTCATAGTTAATATCTTATCAAAACGCTTCTGCAAAAAAATTTATGAAAAAACTTGTATATAAGATCAAAGTAGGTAAACATAACATTAAGACATTAGAATTATATAATGTGAAAATCGCATGATCGGATTGATTGTAATCAGGACAAGTTTTTTATTTATATATATTGTATATAGATTAATTTATATGTAATCAGGACAAGTTCTTTATTTATATATATTGTATATAGATTAATTTATATGTAACCAGTCGCAAATAAATACTAATTCTACTCATATTACTATACTATAATCTGTGCGATACGAAACAATAACAACAGTTTATAAACAAAATAAAATTTTTAATTTTCGACCTAAATCTCTAAATCCTTGTGTGAGTACAGTTATTAATTTTATCCTCGTTCATGCAATTTTTCCAAGATTTTATTCCGTAAAAACCTAATTTAGACAATTACAAACTTAAAAAAAAAATAAGTCAAATCGGTCCAGCCGTTTTCAAGTTTTTCGGCGACCAACGGATAGCATTTCATTTTTATTATATAATATTATATTCAAATACCAATAAATATTATTTTACACTAATTTAAAAAAAAATATGTAATAATCATTAATGATTACTAGTTTTTAAAAATAAAATAAAAATACATACATCGATAATTATCAAAAATGATCAGTGTCTAACTATCTAGTTAAAATGTAATAAAAATTAAATTAATAAAAATATATATTTACCATCGGTGGAGTTAACGTGATTTATATATTTAAAATTCAAAATGGTAGAATTTAAATTTTTGCTTCAGGTAAATAAAAAGTATCGGTGGAATTTATATTATGTTACAAATCCAACCCTAAAAGTTAAAATCGATTACCTATAAATCAGCGGGATTTACAATTTTTCATATCATTCGTAGTATACTAGCTATAAAATCTATTATCAAATTGTATAAATTAATGTTTTTTTTTAAATAAAATTATAAGTTGAAATTAATTGATCGTATAACTTATTTTACAAATAATTTATTTAGAAACAACATCATTTAATTTTAAATGCAAGGTAACAAAATATGCATTATGAATGAAATTTTCAAAATATTAGTCGAACAAAATTCTCCAGTCATAAACAAATGTATTCAATATGATAAACCTAAAGTTAAATATTAAAAAAAAAATGTATATAATATATAATATTTTTAAGGAATTTGGCAATGAAAGATTCAAAATACCAGAAATGTTATTTGATCCTAGCCCTAATATGGGTGGTTCTATGTTAAGCATGAGCCATATTGTTGTCACTAGCGCAGGGATGTGTGATGTAGATATAAGACCTACTTTATATAACAACATTGTTGTCACTGGCGGAAATTCATTGCTACAAGTAAATTTTGAAAGATCATTATTCAAACTATATTTTTTATTACATACAATCGTTTATTAATATAATATATTTAATATTTATGTGCCAAAAGGGTTTCCCAGAGAGATTAAATCGGGATCTCACAGCTCGTGTACCATCTAGCATGAGATTGAAAATGATTTCACCTAATGGATCTGTTGAGAGGCGATTTGGTGCTTGGATTGGTGGTTCAATAATAGCATCGACCGGAACATTTCAACAAATGTGGTTTAGTTGTCAAGAATATAATGATGGAGGCAAAGGTCAAATTCATAACAAGTGCGATTAATATGTCAATATGGGCAGCCATAGTTTGAGCAACGTTTATTATTATTACAACTTATTTACTTTTATTTTGTACAACTCGTTTGTGCACAGTTTATATGCATACATTTTCATTGAATAAAAATATTAAAAGGGGACAGAGTGGCCAAGTGGACTACGGCGTAGGTTCGAATCTTGACCTTGGGTCTAGAAAAAGATGCTGCCATTCCCCGACCGAACATGGCAGAAACCTGCAGGTGCCTTATTTGAAATTCTGCCAAAACCAAACACACATGTTTACCAAAAACCTACAGTACCTTCCCCACAATTGAAAAAACCACCCAATTAACTAAGTATACCGTTACAACCGTTATAACCTAACCCAGCGTTGCTTAAACTGTATTCCACAGAACCCTGGAATTCCGCGGAGGACACTTCAGGGTCCCACGAAACTCTCATTAAAATTAAAATTTAGAAGTCCTATTTGTCCGTTATTTAAAATATTTTTCGAATTACAGTATTCACATTATTATTACATGGAATTATTATAATTTTTATTGCAAATAATCCTTATATAAAATGGCGGTAAAAAATTATTTAAGTAGGAGTTCTAATTGTAATAACTTTTTGTTGAAAGCTAACTAAAAAAATCTAAAAAGCTAAGAAAAAAGCAGAGGTTCCACGATAAAATTGGACATAAAGTTATGAGTAAATTAAAATTGTAAATTGCTTATACATCTTAAAATACTCATAACTGGCTTTCAAATTAAAATATAATAAAAAAGCTGATAAAACTACCTAGATAATAATATTACTTTTACATTTTACAATGAGTTGATTCACTATAATTTTTAAACTAACGGAGCAACATGGGTTCTGCTGAACGTACAATTTGCTGTGTTACGCACAGACGGAGAAAACAAATGTCGGTGTAACGTCCTTTTAAAACAAAGAAGTATTTCATAAAATGAAAACATTACTGTAAGCACGTAAAAATAATTTTTATATATGTAATATGTATATGAATAATATATGAATATAATCATTTTGAACAATACGACATAATAATATATTAATATAATATAACCTATATATATAGGTACATATTTGTTTGTATATATTTAATTGATCTTTAGGGGACAATAGCTTTATACATTTTATATAATCATTTAGTGTACTATTCCGCTAACAAATGATTACTTATGTAAAAAGTAGGTATTTGGTGAGCGATTGAGTGGTTAAATCTTCCAATTCTGTGCGCTAACGAGTTCAGAGTTTAAGTGGACAATTTTAAAAGTGTAAATTATTTGCAGCCAGTTTAATATAATAACTTGAACTTTAACTCGTTACATTCACATTCATTTATTGTCGTTTATTATGATATTATTTATTTATTTATATATATTAAACTAGTTGTAAAACACTTAAGCAAAATACAAAATAATTATGTGTACATTTTCTGCTAAACTTAATAATAAGATTGGATGTATTTCGTACTCAACATTTGTTTGTTTGGTTGATTTTTATATTTATGATGTAATGTACAATTTATTTTATAATTTTAGATTCTAAGTGGAGCTAATAATGTATTGATTTTACAATGATATGTGTGTATGTTTGTATATATTAAACTAGTTGTAAAACACTTTAGCAAAATACAAAATAATTATGTGTACATTTTCTGCTAAACTTAATAATAAGATTGGATGTATTTCGTACTCGAAATTTGTTTGTTTGGCTGATTTTTATATTTATGATGTAATGTACAATTTATTTTATAATTTTAGATTCTAAGTGGAGCTAATAATGCATTGATTTTACAATGATATGTGTGTATGTTTGTATACACGACAAGTGTACCTATATTTTTTTCGATAAATGTCAATAAAAAATGTTTGCTGGGTCAAAAAATTGAAAATTTAATACAAGTTTCCTTATAAGTTGTTATAAAAGCAGTTCAAAATATTATATGACACATAAATACGTACATTATTTTATAAGCATTAAAAAATTAACATTTTTACAAAATTCGTGGAATTCTCAACAATTAGCAAATTATTTTGTAGTAAAAATATAAAATTATTAATTCAATTTTTAAAGTGAAGAATTTCAAATTTAAAACAAAGTCTCGTATAACTCATAAGTAGTTTATACTGTAACCAAAAAATCTAAAAACTATTGAATATTTGATATTTTTAATATTTATAATTTAAGTTCAAATATGGGCAAAATTCAATAACTATAGGAAAATCACAATTTTAGTTATTTTTTTGTAATTAAAAAATAAATATACTGAATAATGTACGCTGATAATGATAATTTCACTTGGAATCGTTTTTCGTAGGTATACAATGATTTAATATCATTTAAATTAAATTGGTGTGGTCAACCGGGCAAAAAAAATTAGGTCTTAAACTCAAATTACCGACGGGCCATAAATGTGGGGACATTCGAATTGCCTCCTAAATTTAGGTAGATGACCTTTTTTTACTCGAATTGCCTCCGGGTGTTTTTGGAGGCAATTCGAGTGTACACAAACGGTCTACTCGAATTGCCTCCCATGACATACCTGGCATATTAATTAATATATCGATAGTTGTACGTGTACTATCGATTATTATATTATTCCGAAATGGTCAAAAATAAAATGTTTAAGACAGTATTTCCTGGACAGATTAATTTTTCAAATGCAATAATCTCATCGATCAGTGATTATCACATATCAGTTAATGATTAGTCTATCATCACCAGTTCAACACAGTCAGTTTCTTTTGCCCAACCGTTACGATAAATGTGTTTATATTATGTTATTATAGTATACCTACCTACGTACATATATTTTTTATAAAAATGAACGTGATCAGCGTGATCAGTGAAAAGGGTAAACCCATTATAATATGTGATGGTTTTAAGTTTGGATACCAAAAAAAATTAACTAATGACATTAAACAGTGGACATATTGTACGAAAAAAATATGTACAGCTTATTTTTTGTTTATTAAAACATTTATTATATACAAACTTAAGTTTTTGACTGAATAACAGAATGATATTTCGTCATTATTATTTTTAATATTATTAATTATTACTGCTGTGTCAGTCTATTTATTACAAAATTTATTATATACAAACTTAAGTTTTTGACTGTATAACAGAATGATATTTCATCTAAATTATGTTTGATATATTTTTTCATAAACCGATGAATTATAGCTATCGCAGGCGATTTTGGTACAAGAGTAGGTAATGACCCTCTTAGGAGGCAGTTCGGGTAACATTTTGAAAAAAAAATTCACGGGATGCAATTCGTAAGCGCCCATAAATGACAAATGTATACGTCAAAGGTTCACAGGCAATACTCCTTTTTTTTATATCTTAATATTTAATCCAAAATAAAAAAAATAAAAAAGACAAAATGTATTTATTATACATTGTTTATAATAAACTATTAGAATATAATAATTGTATTTGATACTAGTTATTAGGAATATGTAGGTAGATACATATTGATTTTTTTGTATTTTTTTTTATTTGTATTGCAGTGGTCAGTGACCCTCACGACACTCATAAGTTACAGTATTGCGGAGCAGTACCGATTTGTCCACATTTTTTTCTCGAAATATTTGAATTAATGCTATCTCTGATAAGGGATTTTATATTTAAGAAAAATAATTAATAATTAAAAAATATGTAGGCACCTAATTTATTTTTTCATAAAAAAAATTGTTGATTATTATTAAAGCAAACATATGTACTTACTAAGCTAATATTTAAATAAGTACCTACCCATCTAATAAAATATAATAAATTAAAGAATTTCGTATGGGTGAGTATTTTATGTTTATATATTATTATATTTGCGATGTGATTAAACAGTTTATTGGTATAACAATACTTAAACATCCCTTTTCACAGTTGCTAAATATATCTTATATTATTGACAACAATATCAAATAACTATTTCTTACACCTCTTGTATCTACAAAATACAAATTAATAACGATATTTTTATACGCTAAGAGCGTAACACAATTAGATCGAACACTATATCTACATAATATATTATATTAGTATATACAATATTATAATATAAATATTTATACCTATATAGATTTCACTTTTCTGGAGACCTTCACCTTCTACGGAGTCCTCGTACCTATATACACGATAGGCATTTCGTCCTTCTATACACTCTTTTTTTTTTTTTACCAGAACTAAAACGTTGCAAAACGTTCAATCTACCATTAAATAGCTAGACGTCGTGCGCATTAACATAGGTTCGCTGTACATAGATATCTGATTTAAATATTGCAATATCTAACCTGCTGCCTATAGCTGTCAGCTGGAAACGCGTGTGTTATGATTTCGTGTTTATATAATATCAGCAATAATTTAAGATATAGGTAGGTAGATATTGTAACAATAGCCATTTTCCCCCTGATATTCTTTAGTAATGAAACGTTGGATTCTGTATAATAATAAATAGCTATCTAATATTATTATGAATGTAAAACTGTAAAAGTAATAACGAGTTGAAACGGGAAGTTTATGTAAATTCACAATATGAGAAATTGTCCTTTTGAAATTTGCTTAGTATTGACCAATATGGCAATATTTATTTAAAAAAAGTGAAAACACATTTATGGAAACGGGAGAATAGTGATTACTCTTTTCAGTTTTTTTTACTGAAAAATACAAGTTACACAATTATAACGTTCACTTAAGTAAACACTATTTCAGATGTAGGTAACTAATTTACTTTTTGTATTGGCGTGATCCTAGCAGAAATGTTACGTTTGTTTTAAAAAATAGCTAAAAAATATACCATTTGTAGGTAGGTACCTATTAACTATAAAATGTATTTTATTAGAATATTAATCTCTTGGTTTTATTATTTTAATAAGTACAGGCGATTGGTTTACAAGCAGTAGTAATAGCAAGTCTGCGTAAATTATTGTTCTTAAACATTTCTGAATGGCTGGATTAAAAAAATAATACTATCCAGCAATAGTACTTACTCTATGAGGTAGATAGGTACCTATACAAAGACAATTGAATGAAACCTGTAATATTATATCCAGAATCGCGGAGAACTCATGGAAATCGTTAAAAATTTAAATGTAACGTCATAATATTATGATACTTTTGATGCAAAGTGACAGTGAATATTATATATCTTTAAATTATCATACAAACGAGTACAATGATGTAACCCATTTACGTAATTATTTGACACATGTGCAACTAATTACTGGTCGTCGTCCTAGGTTATCTAAATACGTCGAAACCTAGGTAGTGGTTAGATTTTTTTCGGGATAGCCCACCGCGTCCGTAGGTAGGTACAACTAAGTACACGTTTCGACTAAAAGTGCACGAGGTTTTGCCGCCAATCTGTCTGTCCTCGACGGCTGCGGCGGCGGCGGCGGCACGCGTTCGAGCGATTTTTTCATCGACTTTTTTTTTATTGCTGCTGCTCAAGTCATTGTGCGCGTGTGTGCGAGCTCGATTTCACGCCCGGAGCGACAACGATTTGTGATATGCCGAATTATAAATGGTCGGGTGGTTTCTCGGTGGCGGTACAGGCATAACCTACAGCAGAGTGCTAGGTAGAGTGGTACATATTATAATGTATACCGTGCTGTAGTTGCACAGTGGCAGTGGTGGATAATATTATTATTACTGTTATCGTCATACAGGCGTTAATGATTATGGGTATTTGGCCAAATAACGACATTTTATATCCTGACCGCTTTGAACTATATTACACCGTCGTGTAGTGCATATCGCGCCGGGCCGAAAAGTCTGTAGCACACGTCTTTAGCACGTGACACGTCAATACGACAAGACGTGTGGCTATACATTTTCCTATTAACATACACTCACGAGTGCGCAATATGTCGAGCGAATAGCTACTATGTGTGTGCGATGATCGGGACCGACCAATAATTGTGCATTGAAACATTATGTAAAAAGATTATATATACAAAAATGTCGAGTCTTTAGTCGTCGCTGTCGTCGTGATTGCCTTTGGACCTTTACCTTTTTTTTTTTTTTTCGTACATCGTAATATTATTGTACTGCGGCTTTCACGTCCACTTCCGGTCCGTTTTCCTTTCGTTGTTGCGTTTTTGCCGGGTCTCGAGATGCGTACGTTCGGCACCTATGTCGTGTCGTTGTTCCACGTGTTCACCGTCACCAACACTGGCTCTTTCCTCAACCTGCAGGGCATCAACGGTCTGTATTATTCTTATTTTTTACTAATTATTACGGGAAACTTAACTATTTATATATCGTAATGTTGTTACTTTGAATGTCATCGCAGTAAACGTGCCAGCAATCTTCATACAAATGATGATTTAACCGTGCACAGCTTGTTTCAGCTGAAGTTCATACTAAATATTAAAGAAAATTATTTATTCTATTTATCAAAACTATTCGATACACAAAAGTTCTAACACAGTAAACCTATAAAAGGTATTATTCAGAACGCTTTTAGTTCACTAATTTGTAATCATCGTTTTTTTATTAAACGGTTATTATATTTCATAAAAAGAATTTTTTTTTATTAACCTTACGGAATAAAACTATTTTTGACAGTAAATTATTGTTCTTAACTTTTTATGCAGTTTGCGATTTAATATACAAGTATTACTTATTATTATAACTTATAATAACAATTTTAATATTTTATATATTATACACGTTACCGGCAAAATTAATTATTTAGGAATTTTTATGTATATTTTCCATATTGTTATATACCAGTAGATATTATATAGTTTAACCATCGTTATAATACAATATAATAGCGAGATTAATTAAAATACAACGAATTAAAACTTATTTAAGAACTTTATGTGATGTTGAATAATAACTTGTTTGGTGAGTACTAAATAGTACCTAAATTAATTTGTAATTAATTGGCACATCTCGAAAGCAATAAGCAACTAAACTTGTATCTAGTTAATGACACACTTGAAATCAATATTTTGTGGTTCCCAAAACTTAGGAATACATATGGGTAAAATTAAAAATCTATAATGTGAAAATCTAAAGTATCTATATCATAATATTATTTTTTATAAAATATTTTATGTGGAACAATCAACATTAATAAATTACCTATAGAAATATTAGAAAATTCACCTCAATTATTATTTGTTTGCAATTACCTATATATATATATATATAAATGTGATATAACTAGTGGTTTATTGTAAGTTGGTAAGAAAATAAAAAAAAAATAAATATATTTCAAGCTTCAGCAGTAGAGTTTACTAATATTTTACTTTTCTCCATATTCATAATGTCACACAGCTTATAATATAATGCCGATAGGTATAACGCTGAATGGATATTCACTAATAATCACATTTTAAAATTAAGTATATACTGCAATGATAATATACTTACTAAGACTTAAATGTTAATGATTATTGAGGAGACAAAATTTAAATTTTATGAATTAATATTTAATTAAGAATTATACCTACCTTATATAAAATTGAAAATTGTAATGATTCTGACGAGTTTATGTCAAATTTATTTCTTTACATAATTATTCTTAATTGCTTTTATATAGATATTATAATGAATGTACTTAAATTCCCATACATGCACTAATTTCCTACCTTTTTACCTCTTTAACTTTTTATATTTATTAAATCGTAGGTATTAATGTCGTTATAATAAATAATCATAATATATTAAGTACCAATGTGAATTGATACCATTTTTTTTCAAACAGCGTATAATTGTATACATTAAAGTACGTTTGTTGGACCTATATATGTACACAATAAAAAAATATAAAACTTGAGTCGTTTAAACCAATTTTATGTTTGAAATCAATAATATTATAATACCGTAATATTAAAAAATACTGTTTTTTGAGTGGCTCAGTGGCCCTTAGTTAAAATAACTTCTATACTTAAACCAGATATAATTTCTTAATAAACATCTGCAGTGTGTGCCTACAGTCAATGTGAAACTTGAGGTCGTATATACCGACACATAACATCATATTGGTTAATAATTAGGTCGAAAATTAAAATTTATTTTATTGCGATTTCATATTTTATTTTTTTTGTATCCAAGTCCCAAAATATGTGTACATTTGAATTAAAAAAAAAAAATGGAATTGATTCAGCCATAACATAACGTTTTGATAAAATGTGTTGATAATCGTTGCGTGCCATTGGATGTGATAGGTACGTACCTAATTTAGTTTTACAGCCTCAAGGTCGAATTTTGGCAATCGATTTAATTGCGTCGTTTACGTGCTATAAGAAACTCCAAAACCCATACCTCCGAAACACCGACTGTGTGCCTATATTGGTACGACATTGTTTCCATGAATAATTGTAAAAAAATAGTTTCCCAATGCGCATGTGTAGGTATATTAATAATTAAATAAAATAATATTTTACCAACAATATTAAATATTATACACCTTCAATATAAACGTATGCGGGTGTATTGGCTGTCCAAATATAGGTATTTAGAGGATTTTAAAGCATATAATTTTTAGGTGGGTATATTTTTTTCCTGTAATTAATTCTAAATATTAGACCTATACAAATCAGTAAAAATGCGTAAGTAATAGATATTATAACCGCGAAAATTAGATTTGGTTTTCAAAATTATTTAATCGCATTACAATTTTGGAAAACACATTATATTATAATATGAACACTCGATTGTATATAATCGGTACCCATCAACTTTATTATATTCATTTTATTTTAATAATATTCCAAAAATGAAACGTTATGTGTCGTAATCGAATAACTGATTGTACAACTGACTGTGTATATTATGCGTATGCTATAACATTATACATTTTATAATTATTCAAAAATATCGGAAATAAATTATCACGATGATACTAGTAGGTGCATACCTACCTAGTGCCTACCCGTCACCAGTAATTAGTGTTAATTTGAAACTTTCACAATCAATTAGTTGTACATATGGACAATACAGTCTTCTTATTTGTAGTTTGTATAGTAAGTACGAAAATTACCTTTTTCGGTTGTTATTTAAGTTATTATTTCTAGATTCGATGGTACAACGATTTTGAGGATCAATCTATATGATCGGTGCCCGTGAGAAAAAAAATGTTGTTACCCTGTTCCAAAGCGACAACCTCCATTTATTCCACCGGAAATATAGATTAAAATTTCTGAAATTCTTGTGTAAAAGTTTCTTTAGTCCCTATTTTTTGTTATAGTCTACACTACACAGAAAACTAAAACAATAAATTGAATAAGTAAAATATTTTGTACAAAAAATGATACTTTGGTACCTATATAGATGCATATAGTACCGCCTAATAGTAAAAATAATATAGGTAGGGTAAAGTAGGCAGTTATTGGCACCTTAAGAATTCGTTTTTGGTAGTTATTGGCACCTAACCCGCTCCATTACGAAATCAAATAGCAAATTATTAAATAAATAATATGATAACATCAAGATTGATAATAAAACAGTATAAGTATGACAGTATAATTGAACAAATATATCCTTAAAATTCATAATCAAACAAAATTACTTGGTGCCAATAACTACACCCCTGCCAATAACACCATGCTTTATCCTATAGGTATATAGTATATTAGGTATTTAAAACTGGATTGATTACCTGTGGTTTTCAATTGTATTAAGAGGACGCTATACACGAATACTCAAAAATAATACATTTTCAAACTAGAATAATAGCCTTTTTTTAGTTCTGATATCGAAAAAATAAAAACGACGTTGCATAGTAAAAATGTGTTCTCCTCTTTATAATAATTTGTGAACATTTAGTTGCTTAACTTAGACTACAGCCTGAGTGGTTCTTACCCACGCAAAACAGTTTTTGCAATGTTTTACATATTTTGTAAGACGGAGACAACACATGCGGATTTAGCGTCCTCTTAAAGACTATAGTTTATTTCCTTATGGGTTTTATTTATTTACTATAGGTATTAGGTATATACCTACTACCTATATTCAGAAAGTTAGAAGTACAAATATGAGCTTAAGTTCTAGGTATTCTTTTATTTGGATAAACGCCCGTATGGGTGCAAGTACCGCAGTAGGTATTGATAATAATTAAAGAAGTATGGGTAATTGATAAAACAAAATTTGTATTTTATAATATATATATTATGTATAATAATATTATAATTATATTATAGACTGCGTGTGTCTCACAATGCTTGTCCTCGTTTAATGTGTATACTCATCCGTAAACTACTTAACTAATATATATTGGTACTTAATAATATATTCATGTACATATTGTACTCACCTAACAGACTTTTGCATATAGGTACTTTGAAACTTACTTAAAATCTTTTTTCAATATAAGTGATGACAATGAATAACATAACTTAAATAATTAAATAAATGGTTTAATGCCATCTATAGTGTGTAATCACAAAACCAAAGTATATATATTTAATATACGAGTACCTAAACAAATCTAGATCGTGAAAGAAAGAATGAGAAAAATCTGAATTACAAACAATGGTAGCTATTATGCTGCAGTACATGCGATTTTACGGTTTAATACCTATACATTGTCATTGATCATATTACGTTTGGGTATTCTTTTCGCAAAACGTATTTTTATTAAAATGATAAATTTTATTTGAATTCATTATTACAATATTTATTATATAATTTCTATAATAATATAATATAATTACGTATATTCCAGGTTTTTATACATGCTAGCGAAGCATGTATTTATGCGGATTACTTTCTATGCACAAAAATATATATAACCTTGCTATAATATTATAGCTACTCACTTGTTCATCTATGTACTTATGACATTAAAGGAATATAATATGTATATATTGTATGATATATATAGTCATATAGACGCAGTAACGAGAATACACAGGGCTTACCGACTACCGCGTTTTCCCGTTTTCTCGCATTTATAACTATGGAAGGAAATCATGTGTCACCGGATTAGGTATATATAAAGAGTGTCTCACCTTTAAAAAATTATGATTTCGGAAAATTAAAAGTTATAAATTATGTGTTAACATAATATTAGAGAGCAATGATTTTTATAATAATTTCATTATTTACCTACCTAAATCCTTTCTGAAACGGCCGACGTTTTCGTGACCGCATAGACCGTATAGGTAATAGTAAAATATTACATAGAATAGGTGATAATGACGTTTTGAATACATTTTTCCTTATAAGATCGAGATTTCTGATGACAACGACGATTGTGTACAGCACGGTTTCTTCGGATGCGATTGAAAGAAATGTAATTTTATTAAGTTGAGTGCGAGCCGTTTCGGAAACATTTCCTCGTACAGGCGGAAGTCCTACATCTCTACCTACGCCTATATAATACGTATAATATGTGTACGCAACCATATCACGGCCGAAAAACTCCAAGCAAAAAAAAAAAAATTAGGCACAGCAGCCTTGTAGGTATGACAAATTAAATCGTTTAATTGTAAGTGAAAAGCGCCATCGTTCCCGGATACATTCCAGCAGATGGAGTCCGAGAGGTAGGTATTGATACGCTGATATAATACCTTCATAGTTATTCGTGAACTGCGTGTGATGTGTGGAGACTTAATCCGAGCGCTCACCATTGCGCAACGCGGTCATATATTTCAATAATAATATAGTTCCTCATGTGGCCATGCGCATCCTATACGCATTTTATTTTTTTGTTATCAGCCTAGGTAGGTATAATATTATATTTTATAAAGCATAATATGTCGTTCCACGCCCGAATCGCGGCTATCAACTGGATAGCTGTTTCCCAATTATAATTACATTATATTATACTTAGATTTTGATGTTAGCTCTCATGCATCATCGACGTCTTAATAATATGTCGAGTTATCAATATTACTAAATCATATATAAAATAGAAATGAACGGTTACGAAAAAAATAACAATCACGCAATGTTGTTCATGTATAGAAATAGCATATTTTTTAGTCTATACAGGTGATGACATATTATGAAGTATAATGTAATATTATAATAATTACATTTAATATTTTAAATGTACGATAGTTTCCAGAAAAAATATATGTATTTTAATTTCCATTTTTATAATAAATATAATATATATACTATACCTACTATACTACTCATATTATATTGTAAACCTATACAAATTAATCATTGTTACACATTATAATATTTTTTCCAAAATAATGATCTAAATATATTAGGTACACTCAAATATTGAAGATATAAATATTATATATTGTATATTTGTTTCTCTAAGAACTGAATAGTATAATACAAAATAGTCTGATGGTATAAACTATTAACATTAAACATGCAGTAAAGCAATGTAGAATAGGTGGTAAATTACCAAACTATAAAGCACCATCCTGCAACAAATAATATAATTTATAAAGTTAATAAAATTAAACTTGTAGCAGATAAAACTCTACTTAGTTATACACCTATACTCCAACAGTATTGCAATACGGTGTACAATAATATTTTCTTTTATATTAAAAATAATATCATAATAATTAAATTGGTTTTATTTTCAAACAGATTGTTTTGAAAGAGTGGCCATTGGAAAACGTTTGAATAGTTCAGATGTAACAAAAACAATATCTACCACAAATATAAAACAATGCAGTAACGAATGCGAACGAATGTTGTGCAACGCATACAGTTATGGGTGAGTTTAAGTGATCAGTTTAAAATAATATCGTATCATTTTTTTTTTTTGACCCGAAGAATTGGTGACATCCCTAGTGCGTCCGAAGTTTTATTGAGAAATTAAATCGATTAGTCCTAGTGCGTCTTCAGTCCACAGCTGTACCTACAGGCTACAGGTATATATTTAGATAAGCTAATCAGATAATACTTAGATATTGGTCCAACGATTGACTATGATAGATAAAATGTAAACAATCATTATAAAAATTAGTACACTCACCGAAACTTTTAAAAATGGGTGTAATCTAAAATAATAAAATAAATAATAGTAGGTAACCAAAGTTTGAGCTAGTTCACCTCCTCTTGGTGTACCCTGGTTAGCTCTAAATGAACTGGGATACACTTGGGCTACGTTAAAAATATGACTTTTCTTTCTCAGGACGTAATCGTAACATTAAATAAGGATCAACTTGGGACGCATCTGGGATGTTGGGAAACTTCCAAAAAGTTAAATACTTATATGAAATAAATTTGAGAACAATAAACGTTACCTATGTACCTAATGTGTTAGTTTTTTTATCTTTCAGATTAAACGGAAATGGAAATGGTACTTGTCTACTTGGTTTAGATCTGCCGAAATCGGGACCGTACGATGATCCGGAGTACGATCTTTTCATGAAAATATTGCAATGTAGAGATAGAACAAGTGAGTAACATAATAGTATGTATCTATCTACATAAATCGACTTAAAAAAAACATTATTTTATTACTTAATGAAGTGTTGAAAGTCGACAATGACGCGATCGTTAATTAATATTATAATAATATACATAATTGTGTGTATACACAATTCAAAATCGAGTGAGGGACTCTAAAATAATAATATTAAATACTTATAAACGTTATTTTGTTAATATTTTGAAGTTTAAATAGCATAATTGTGTTGTGAATTGTGACGATATTATACATGAATATCAAGTGCATGTGTCACCGTGCTATTCTAATTGAATCGCTTTACAAATCCATAATGCATCACTAGGTAGACAAGTTGTACGAATACAATTCATAGATATTGTGATTTTAGATTTAAAAAGGTGGGTAAATGGATTTCATTCTGCTGTACAATAGGTTACAAGTGGGTCACTGTAATGGATGATATTAAATTTGAATTTAATGATATAATATCATTGTATAAGAAAAACGATACTGAGCGAAAACGGTCAGTCAGACTATGATGTTACTAAGTGTATTTGATGATATTATTATGCATAAAGTAATTTATATATAACCTATTTACGTGGAGCATTGTTTTAAATTCTCAATCCTCAGCTATAAAAGTTGAAAATTTTATAAATTTTGTCGAAATTTGAACTTTAAATGCTTATAAATAAAAGTTGACTAAGGATTTTTAATTTTTTTCATCTGCCTTTGAAACAATAACCTAGGAGCTTTCTATTAAATTTTCAAGCTTTTTTACCCAACAAATAAAATTTTATTGATATTTATAGAAAAAAAAACTAAAAAAAATGGAAACTGACAATGTCCGTAAACAGCTCAAAATAAGTCAAAATATTTGGAAAATGTTATGGTGTATAGAAAATGAAAATATAAACAACCAGTGAAAATGTCATGTATCTACGGTCATTTGTTTTAAAGTTACAACAAAAACCAAATTCAATTTTGTGAAAAATCGATTTTGCGTAAAAAGTCCCGTTTTTCCTTAATTTTTCTTTTGTTTTTCTTTGTCCTTTTGAAAATTACTGGGAATTTTAAATTTTGACCTTCCCAATGCACCAACGATACTCACTTTCCTATCGAAAAAGATACTGAAGTTGAAAATCGAAGCATTATCGACTACTTATCGTGTACACAGACACACAAAAAAAAATAAATAAAAAATAAAAAAAAAAATATAAAAATACACATCATTGTAAAATCAATACATTCATCGTTCCACTCAGAATCTAAAATATAAAATAAAACTCAAGTATATTTTTATAGTAGGTATATACTAAATCCTGTGGAAATTATAGTATGTAGTATGTATCATAGTATGAAGTTTATTTAGTCTCCAATAATCTAAAAAAATATTTATGTAACAAACAAACTTACATTCATTTAGTTATAAATTACCCAGAAAATGTCTGATTCTGACGATAATACTTAGTATGTATTTATATAATGTTTATTTGTTTATTTCATAATTTATGGAAGTAAAGTTCAATTTCAATTTTAAGAGAAGAAATATAGCACGTGACTAAGTTAAATATTAATAATTTATTAAACTTTTAAATATTGAAGTATATTGTGCATAATATGTTATAATGTATTTGAATATTTTCATGTACCTAATAGGTACTGAAACCAAAAAAAAAAAAACTTTGTGATGATTACAATAGTCAATAATATAAAAAAATATTAACAAATACATTATTTTTTTTTAATTATATTGTTTATTGATTTATAAAGTATCAACATCGAAATTTTCGGTATCCGTGTATCAATAGACATCTCAGTTACTATCTCTATAATAATTAATAACAATATAGTATTTACAGTGATAACTGATCACGTTGTGATATCTAAATTGTCAAATACGATAGTAATATTTTGCTTCCGATATGAAAATGCGAAAATAATAATATTGTAACACCTATAACCATATAAAAAAAAAACAAAAAGGTATATTGCAAACCATATTATTGTATGAATACTTTTCGACATTAGAACAATAATATGGTTCTGCTGATTACTGGCCGCTGTAATGTATGTTATATATTTATCTCATGCGAAATAACGAATTTAACGTTTTACGTAAGTGACAAGCGTGGACGTGTTATCAACCGCAGACTGCTGTCATGTGTGGGAAATGTGAACACAGCATCATTAAGCGATTGATACAGTAGGTAGTGCTATAATATAATAATGTATAATTAATGTTTGTTAGAAATATCAATACGCGTTTGAAATTATTTTGCGATAGACTTTGTATTATATTTTTAATTCATATTGTTATTACTTATTAGTTATTATTTTTAATTTCAATGTTCAAATAATATTGTGCGTTAACATTTAATAATTGTGTATACAATATTTTGAACAGCATAACATTTTAGGTCACTAATCAACTTCACTAGAAATTCGATAAAATCATCTACTTTTGATTACATTCAAAATGATAATCTCTATTAGTATTGATGTTTTTTGTTAACAATAATTATCGTTTTCCTATATTTTATAGAAATGTTTAATTTGCATCAATGATATATGATTAATTAGACTATGGTTGTTCCTAGAGAATTCGATCTAAAAGTCAGTGAATGGTAGATTTTCAATCAACTAGTTTCAAGTGATAGATTGAATTTGGAAAAAAACATTTAGTTAGAGACTTAGTACTGTAGTAAATAAAGTTACAATGTCATAGGTACTAAACACAATATTGTTAAACTAAGAGTTTCAAGCTTAGTTTGTATTTCATTAAAATGAAATAGGTAATAGTTGATCATAATATATTTTTAAAGATAAATTAATAAAATCTCAAAATCTATAAAAAAAAAAACAACACACCATCCGGCTAAATCTTCATTACATCGACAACATGTTTTATTATATTGTTTTTGAATAGCGTGTTTCATTAAGCTCGTAGGAGGCCGCCGTCTTACCGATAAACACATTCAAAGAACTCTACCAGCTGATTCAAAAGGAGATTGTGAAATATATTGCGAATACGAAAAAGAATTTCGTTGTGAAGGATTTAACTTCAGGTTTGTATTATTATTAATAATAACTATTTTAATCCTTTTTAGGTACAATTATTATTTTAAAATCTTATTAGTTCATTTTGAACATACACTAAGATATTCAATAGACAAAATAAATCAATAATATAAACATGTATTTAAGATTTGTACGTAGTTTAATTCAGTCAATAAATTATCTTTATTTAGGAACCTCTTATTATTATTTAGAATTGACAATAACTAAATAGTTACGCAGAAAAATAAACACCTTTTTTGTAGGTTTAAACAATATACGTACAGTAGTTAAAAAGTACAGTATACTTATATATTGTAAGGTAATAAGAAGAACAAACAGTTATTGAAAAATTAACAAATGGCTTAATATTAAACTTTTACTCAACTTGAATACTTTAAAAATAAATAAATATCATCACAAACTAAGATCGTTATGACATCGTTAAAATAATTGAATAATTAAACTATATAATATAATATAATATGGACGTAACTTGTATAATTTTACGACGTGTTTTTTTTTGCTATAGATATGACATGAAGTTGGACTCTTATAGCAGTTGCCAACTATCTTCCGTATCTTCTGACAAGCTAGACCTGTCCCTGGACTTCCAATCGGACGTGGAATACGATTATTTCGAGAAAAATGTGAATGCTTCACCTAGTTGTCGGTACAAGGAGCAGGCCAATCCGTACGGACAGAGGCGCAAGTGGGGTGGGTCCGGAAACGAACAGGACCTATGGCAAGACATCAGTACACAGTGGCAACAGAGCAACGAAGTGGGGTATGGTGGTGGTGACAGAGTTTTCTATGACCAGTTGAAACCAGGCGTGCAGGAACTTTTCAGTGGTGGCGGCGGCACGTCTTTGGTCAGAACGACCGACCTGTATCACAACGACGTCCGGTTACTGTACAATAACATACAACCGACGTTGACGGCGACGACGGTGAACCGACTTCCGGTATCGATCAACGGTTAGTATGTCATCTAAAAGGTAACATATAACACACCCGCCCACTCCCGTAAATAAACTTATTACAACGCGGCGTTTTGGATAGGCAATTTGAGTTCACGTCATTAATTTTGCCAGTTTTTCCTATATTGCATGTGCACTAGCAGCTCTATTCAACCGATTAGCCACTCTGTAATTTAGGTTATTATTGTGCACGAGAAATATAATGTTTGTGGTAAATGAAGGGGGTCATTTATGCATTTCATTATTTAATTGGATCGTCAAAGTATCACATATTACAATTTTTGTGTGCAATAATACAAGTATTATAATATTATTATCAGCTGTGCAAGTTTTGGAATAGATTTGACCCATATTAAATCCAGTTTGTGGTATAAACAGGGCTTGCATTTGAAAAAAAATCCGTTTTATGTTATTTTACATGTTAAAACGTTACAAAATGTTTACGTTTATCGTTATTTAGAATTAAAACGTTATTCAACTTTTGAGTTTATCGTTATTCTGAATTAAAACGTTGTCCAAGATTTGCGTTTATCGTTATTTAGAACTAAAAAGTTATACAAGTTTTGCATTTATCGTTGTTTAAAATAGTGTCAATACCTATTAAATTTAAAAATAATAACTAATGAGGGTAGGTAATGGCCCGGATACGGATTATAATATTATAATCAATCCTTAGATTGTTTGCATGAAATAATTGTTTCTACGAAACCAATAACTTTTTAAATATTTGGTTTAGCGTTATTTTCCGTTCAATGATATTCTATAAATTACGTTTTGCGATATGTTTTGTTTTATGATGTATAATATATTTTGTTAATCGTTATGTTTTGTTTTGCGGTATTTAATTACTTTTTACTATCACTTTTCGTTATAATTACGTTTACGAATTTCAATCATTTATTTTTTTTTTATATAATATTATAATCATAATATTATTATAACGTTTGAAAGCCCTGGTCACTTAAGGGAATGGAAGAGGGCAGGAGTTTTTCCTGGTCAAAACTCGAAACATATAATATAATATATACATTTTATATTTAATTTGATATTCTGTTCTATAATTATTAATTGTATACATCTTATCACTTATAATTTACCCAATAATTTTATTTAATTAAAATGTAAATTACTTTTGATACGAGTTGCAATGTACTTATTACCTTCTTAATACTTGTACTTATTTTAGGTATTAAAGTCGATACTCTCAAATAAGATAAATCACTGATCGTTATTTTATTATATAATTATACTATACCATTGTCCATTTTGCTTCCTTTACTCTTAAAAAATTATTTTAATAACTATAAATATTTTTTAATAACAATGTTTTATACTATAATTTTGTGGCCAAATGTATACGACCAATTGACTGTATAGCCATCACTATATGTGGGGAGACAATTAAAAATTCTTGCGACAGTTATTTTGTTTTAAGTTTAACAAAGTCATGTGTTATTTTGAATATTAATTTAAATAGTATAATAACGTAAATGTAAATCGTTTTCCGCAGAGTGTTTCATCAAAGCTAGAACGGGACACCATTTGCAGCAAGAAAACATTATAAAATCAACCAACGCTCCGTCTCTTTACGGCTGTGAGACCATGTGTGCTAATGAACAGACATTCACTTGCAATATATTCAGTTACAGGTGAGGTACAAAACGAATCAACGGACAACAATAAGGTTGATCGTTTTTTTCCCCAACAGATATAGTTTTACGTCCTCTATGGACAATTGTCATTTGGGCGATAAAATGCTCAGACAATTGGACATTTTCCAAGATTTAGTCCCGGACAGGGATTGCGACGTATTTGCACGAAACGAACTCAGTCAGCCAGGATGTCAACCTGCAAAAAATTGGGACACCGGTGAGGATAAGTCACAGATTTTGTTAATCTGCATGTCTATATCGTAAAAACAACTAAAATATTGAAATCAGTCCCATAATAAAATGCACATATTATTTTTACGTTACGTTTTTTTAATTGATAAAGGTATTAATGCAAAATATATAAATTATATTATTTTTTATTGGTTAATAATAAATAATTTAAAGAGTTTATCATTTTTATTTAAGTCAATGTTTTTTCATATTAACTTATAAGTGACAAGAGTAAAATTTAATGGTTAAAACTATCCATAGTCAAAAAACTAACACAGCAATATACTAAAATATAGTCACTTTAAGTTGAGATCATTATAAATTCATTTTATTTTGGGAATTTATATGAATGTTTATATTTTGTAATAAAATTTATAATAAATTATGAATAATATTTTTTTACATTGTTGTCGATTTATTTAGAGCGTCATTAATGGAGCAGAGGGGGAAATTTTATTTATGGCATATTAATTATGGAGGGAGGTCAAGGAAATAGTGAAAAGCCAGTGGTTGTAAAGTTAGATACCTACGCGTAGTTTAAAAGACACAAATTAGTATTCATACACCAAATAATTACAATTCAATGTATTTGGAAAACGAAAAATATACTAATTTATTATTATTATTTAAAATTATTTACTTCATATTTTAATATAATGTATTACACACATATAAAATTATAATATATAATAATTTATGTGTACATGACACCTGAAACGGCTATGTCACAACACCCAGCATTATATGCTGAAAGTATCTCAATGACCGTAATATCGACCAAATACGCGAAAAAAATATCATAACAGCTTATAGTTACAGCGTTAAAGTAAAGCATATTTTAAAATGTTTTTATAATTGGTATACGTATTTTTTCTTTTTTCTTTTGAATTGAAATTAAATAAGGAACCACTATTTTTACTCTATTGCAAGCCTCGCGATGATAACACAGTGCTTTAATAAAATAGAAACTAGCCTTACTGATCTATTTCTATGATTATTTTAAATAATTTAAAAATAAATATAACATTTGTAAATATTGATTCAAACAGTAGATATAATTAAACCCAGGGCTACGTTTAGATTTATACGCCCTGGTACAGACAAATTTTGTTCCGTTTTTCAGTTTTATATTTTTGTATATGGACTGAGTCCCAATAAAACCTTTTAGAGCGAATTAAGTCAGTGTCTTTTAAAGATACTAACTAATTAGTAGGTAATTGAGACCAGTAAAATTTAAAATATAATGCTAATTGAGTCCATATTTTAATACTAACTAAGTACCGTCCAACGTTGATCAAAATATTTTCTTTCTCTTTTTTTACAAATTTAGGACTGTTTCATAAAAAAAAAATTAGTTATGATTTAAAAATGTTTATGTTAATTGGGCAATATTTATTAAACTATAGATATTTATTATTTAAATATGAATTTTAGATTGTTTTGAAAGAATTCGGAGTGGTTTGACGTTGGAAGTGTCCATAGTAAAATTTTCGGTGCAGACGGAGAATTTGCACGAGTGTGAACTTATCTGCCTCCATGTAAAACACTTCACTTGTCGGGTATTCAGCTTCCGGTATGTATATGCTACGACGTGACATCACTTACCTATAATAACGTGCTCTGTTCATCACATACATATTAATATATTGTAAATTATAACCGTGTGACCAACTTATGAGGTATATTATGTAATCCATGTGTGTCTCACAGCCGTGGGCCGCCCGTCATCGGTAAATGGTCAGACAACTGTTACCTGACTGATTACCCGGTACTCGAAATGGACCCGGTTAAACACTTCGTTGAAGATTCCGGTTGCGATGTCTACAATCGTGGTAGCTACGGTCGCGGATGTGAACTGGATAAGGTTCTGCCGCAATCTGGGTGGCCATTGGTCCCCGGACAGGACCTGACGCCTACCGTGCTCACCACGTACCGGCCTCAGTACGGTTTGCCTCCTCCACTGACGCCGTCATTGTATGGACCAAAGTACGGTCCACCATCGTCGCCACCACTACAATTCTTCCCCATAGTACCGTCTGAGTCACCATCACCAACACCATCGCCACCACCACCACCACCACCACCACCACCACCACCACCATCACCACCACCATCACCACTACCACCGCAATACTACCCCGTCGGTCCTCACTCATCACCATTTCCACCACCGCAGTACTTCCCACCAACGTCGACTCCATCACCACCATCCGGATATTACCCCGTCACGCCTACTGTCTTTAACACACCCACTAGACCTACGGGTACTTACGTGCCATCCATGCCACCTACCACATTCTTTCAGATACCAGGAGAATACACTCCTGTGTCTGTCAGACCAACGAACAGGTTGCCTGGAGTCCCGGGAGGTGTGTACAATGATTTGTTCAATCCATATGGACAGAACCCCACCCTAGTACCGACAATCTATGGGACGGCAAAAAAGTGTAAGACAGACGTTTTGTAAAATTAATACATTTAATATATAAATAGCAAATAATAATTGTCCAAGTTTACGTTTAATGCAAAAAAAAAAATAAAAAACGTGTTTTATAAATTCTGATTCTAATCCTCCGAATTCCCGGACATAATAATAATAAATAATCACTCGCGTTTTGTTTTTATTCGTTTTCAGCGTGTTACATAAATTTTGGAAGTACTGCCAGACTATTGCCGTCAGCCATAAAAAAGTCTATGACCGTTGAATCGGAATACCAGTGCAAGATGGAGTGCAATAACGCCAGGGAAAGCCAATACTTTCGGTGTTCTACCCTCAGCTACTTGTAGGTACAGATTTTCTTAGTCTTAACACCAAATGGTGAATAGACTATATTATTATAATATAATAATGGTGCATGTGCATTTATCACGTAACATTTAGTGTTTCACGTTATTCCGTTGTTGTGTAGTGGAGGTTATTGCGAGTTGAGTGACATCGAGATGAGAGATTTGAAACCAAACCAACATTTCAGTTTAGACCAACAATTCTTATTGTACACATGGGATTTTAGCGAAGTCCATTGTTTCAGTTCACCTGCAGCTAAATACCCTCCGACCAATGGCTGTGAGAAACAAACATCCTTCCATATCTTTGAACTTTTAAATATAATTTCTTTTTAATTCCATTAACAGTTTCGGGTGGATTGGAGTGGACATGGATGAGATTCACTGTCAACGGACAACCATGCAGACCTGGTTCGTACTGTACTGAAAACGTCAACATGGGCATATGGTCTTGCCCGGTTGATCAAGGCGATTGGGATTACTGTTGTCGGCCTGATCATAAATGCGGTTATTCCGAAGGGGTCAGTTATCCATGGTAAGTTAATAGACTCCAGGTTGGAGAACATAATATTTAAGAAATATTATAAAAATAATCACAAAAAGAGTAACATTTAGTTGAGTGATGCGATGAATTTTAACATATTTTTTCTCTCATGCACATAGGTGTTACGTGGGAAAATCCACAGATCATTGGCGACCGTGTAGCGATAAGTATTTCCCTTCAACGGACGGATCACCACAAACTTGGCCGATGACGTACATCCATCACACGGGTCCACCGGTCGCCCAGATCCCTTCCAGCCCTCTGCCACCCCATGGTGACAACAGCAGCACCAACGACCACAATGGAAACACCAATATCACGCAGACTGAAGTAAAACACGTACAGTCGCTGGTTGATCAATTTCTGGCAATATTCACGTCCTCATCGACGGACGTCAGCAGCAATGTGGTCTCGTCACCAGAACCTGCCGCCGAGGCCGCCACTGCCTCGTCAAAAACCGTCAAACCTGACCTCGACCTGCTACCCGGTTTCCGGGTGGTAGACGTAACCGACAAGCCCCATTCGACTAGCAGACTGTACTCGTATCACGGGACCAACTACAACAGTAAACGTCTCAGAAACTATTTTGCAAGAAAACGACCAGAAGTCTACACATAACGTCCGCTTGGCGATGGTGGATGTATAGTGTATACTGTATAGAGACCATCTGCTGTCATCGAGCCTTACGAAACGGATATCAAGTCACGTCAAATTGTATATAATTTATATCTAGTATTAACGCGTTAAATGTAATACTATCTGAGAAACGGATTAGCCATATGAGTAGCCTCCATACACGCAACGAACCCGATTCACGATAGTAGTTATCGAGCCGTACTAATTCATTCTGTACACGACGACAATCCCTCGTTTTTATAAATCTATCTTTATATAATGCCCTTTTGGGCTTACAACTTGTAGGAGTAATACGTGAACGGGTGCTTAATAAATTCTAGAGCTTGGAACATGAATCCAAAAAGAACAATCATAGCAGGCAATAACCTAATAGCTTTTTTTTGAAAACCTAATTACCTACATTTTTTTTTAATGTTTATATTGGAATTATTTTTTTGAATTTTAATATGTATATTAGTTTAATGTTAATCCATTTTACAACTATTGATTTTTAAATCTCAATTATGTTTTTATTCCTCAACTGAAGCAAAATACTGGATTTGTAAATAAGGTTGTTGATTGTGATTCCCATCCAGTTCTTAAAACTTCATGTACCTATATATATATATATTATAATTATATGTTACTGTTAAAGTATGAAATTTGTTATTTTATAATTAAAAATACTGCTTTAGTCAAAGTATTTACGTTAAAATTAAACTAATACTAAAATGAGAGTAGTTAAAGAATATATAAAAATAATAATTATTTTTATATTAAAAAATATTGATTGCATTCTGGGATAATATATATAATAATATAATTATAATATATTTTATACTTAAAATATTTTTTGCATACGTTTAGAACCAAAATGGAAATCTGGACAGAAAATTAAAAACTGTACAATTTCAGTAATTTCAGTATTTTGTTAAATATATGAAAATATAAACACTAAACAAAATATGTATAAGAAAAAAACTATTAATTACCCATCTATTATGTATTTACATTGTATATTGATGAATTTAATCGTCATACCTTTTATTAATGACGAAAACGACACAAACTAGTTCACACGCTTTATTAATCTACTTTAATTTAAACGACTTACAATGTATATAATATATTTGAACAGTCTCAGAGGTAATTTATAAAATATTTAATAACATTATAAATTATATGGTTTATTTCCTTAAATTATTTAGTATATAACGTACTAGACATCTCATGAAATACCCATCAGTATTTCATAGATTAACAGTAATATGTATAACTAGTTGAATAAAACTCGTTTTGGGTGTAATTCACTATGGAAACAAATTAATAATGCACTGACCAAGATGCTTATAAAAATATAACTTTCAATTAATTTTTTTAATTTTTATCCCTTTTAACCCCTGTAGGGTTTGAATTTCGAAAAATCCTTTTTTAGTGATTGTCTTCATCATAAACAAAACTAGTGTCCAAATTTCATACTCATAGCTTCAGCGGTTCAGGACAATTCATTTTATATAATATATAGATACAAATCAGTTCTTACACTATTATTGTGTTAGCCACCAATTTGGATTCTCATTCGTACACACTAAAAACGAAGGTATTCAAACACGTTTTCCCGGCTTTGGTTTTTTTTAGGTGAAAATGAGAAATTCAAAATATTTAAAGGTATTAGTCATTTAATCATGACTTGTGAGAATCGAAAAGCAAGTACACTGTCTTATTAAAAGTTCAATATGACTAATGTAAAACTTATACGAGTATAAATAATCAAAATACTAAAGTAGAGCTAAAATGTTGATCAATACAACTATAACTTTTTCATTTCATCAAAAAACCACCTACATTTCATAGGTTAAATTGCACGTTTTTTTAAATTATTGTATCCAAAAATTGAACACTTTATAATAATGTATAATCTATTAGTTATTAACTATTTATATTTATTAAAAAAAACTTATTTACAATGTTTATAAATTCGAACATTTAAGATATTAATTTAAAAAAAATGTCCAATGTTGTATTGGCTGAAATCGATTGACAACGTTTTAAAATTTAAAAAAAAAAATGTAGTAAGCTCAGTTTTTTTAAAAATTATTCCTAACATTTCCACTATAATGCACTCTACATTTTCTGTATTTAAATTGATCAAGTACTAAACACTTGCCCCCTTTATTTCTATCAATAATTTTAATATCCATTAAAATTTAAAATATTTAAATGAAAACGCTAAAAACCACATAGGTACGTATTTTAACCACTATAATATTATATAGGTATATCATAAAACAATAATATACACAATACTGACTAATGACGAGTGGTGACTGAATCTAATCTATTGTGTTATATTGCACTAAAAAATAAAATGTGTGGTATTTTGCTATACAATGAACCAATGAAGTGTGCGGTTTTTGTCTACTGACATTTTTGGGTCCAACCTTTGATCGAAATCATTATAAGTATACGGTTTTTGGATGCAACCACTTTTTCATATTATTTTTAATTAAATATAGAATCTTTTTATTAAGATTCATTAATTTATTTTAAAAATTTTCGAACTCTACTCTTTCAATTTGTTTATTTTGCAATTTTGATGAGGTCCAAAGCTTTTTCATGTTTTGCATTTTTTATAAATGTTAACACTTGTTCGTTACTTTAATTCTAAAGTAAAAGTAAAAGTTTAAGAAAAAAATGTAAGCAAAATATTAAATAGTATACAAAACATTCAAATTGAAAACCCCTATATCCACGTATAATATTTTGGTACACATTAAAAATATCACGACACTTAAATAATATGATGCACAATAAAAAAAAGAAAATATATACGTGCTATATACCTACATGTATTTATTCGAAAATGTTTAGTATTCGTAAAATAAATTGATTTGCTGTAGGACATATATTTTAGCAATGCATTTTGAATATATTTCATGCAAATAAAACTATGTTACCAACATTAGCATTTTACAAATGCTTTTTTAAAATTATCTTTTATAAAACTACTAGCTGAATTACCCGGTATTACCATGAAAAAAATGTGATTGTTCAACTACTTTTAGGTGTAACACGCTGTAGGAGCAATGTCTTTTGAAGTGTAAATTATATTTTAATATATAGCCATCCTGACCGTCGTTGTAATTTAACACAATTAATAAATTTATATTTTACTTTGCCTACCGCATTTAAGCAATTTTTTTTATTATGAAAAACATATATCGACCAATATTGACTGCCAGCGATCGCAACAAGAACTACGAACTGTATAGGTATACTAAAATAAAGTATAAAATTAGAATCGTGTTTGATTCGACTTCAAAAATCAGGGTCCATTATCTGTATGGACTTACTTATATAACTTACTCACTTATGTAATATTGCTCGTACTCATCACCGAATCTAAGGAGGAATGTTCGGGGAAAATTATTTTTCAACTGACTTCTTTATTTTATACAAAATATTATGAATATAATGTTAGATCAAGTGTAATTTATTGTATGATTATGGTATGACATAGTAATATAATATAGCCTTTTACTTCGCCTTCGATTTCTTGTTCTGAAGAAGGCTGAGAGGACGCAAGCGTCCGCTCCAAATCGTCCGCGCAGTCACACATTCGGTGGTCTTCCGGCCTCTGCGGCTACCTCTGGCTGACTTCCGGCCACCTCGAGTGCCACGGATAGCTTTCTTATTGATGCGGCTCTCATGGGAAGCCTTTCCATCACGTCGACTAGTGATAGCTAACCTCTTAGCCCTTCGACCGCCACGGGTTGTCTTCTGGCTACCGCGACTGCTACCGGCTGTCTCGGTGGAGATCTCATCATCGGCGATTTGCACATAGAAGTCACCGTAGTCGCTTCTGCTCCGGCTTCGATGGCTACGACGGCTTCGGCTCCGGTCACGTCGGCTACGACGGCTTCGACTCCGGTCATGTCGGCTGCGTCGGCCACGGCTTCGAGTGCGACGGGCGCGCCTATCCATATTCTCTTCTTCGACGTCACTAGCCGCCATGGTCGGATGATCATCCGCTCCCGAACCCAGCCGGATGGCGGTAACTGTGGTGGCAGCCGTAATCACCGCTTGTGGCACTGACAACTCTGCGATCGGCTCTTGCTGCGGTTCCGGTTCCATTTCGACAGGTTCGTTGTTCACGGTTACAGGATTCAGAGTTTCAGGTTCTTTGAACTCCATCATTAATGGGATCGTCGAAAATTCAGTTGTCGCATCTTCCCCTACCACGATAACATCATTGGTGCTTTCACCATCCATGTCGAGGAAAAAAAACGGTAGAAACGATAACTGTTACAAAAAAACAAATCGTCGATGCGAACGAAACGAGTAAAGTTAAAGTTTGTTTGTAACAATATTAGTGACATCAATCCTGACCAGGTCACCAAGGCGATCACGGCGGTCCGTTTTATTGTTTCGATTTAGGCCAAATGCACAACATTCTAATATAATATATCTTATATAATAAAACGTGTATAGGTAGTAGTGTACTCCAAGGAGATTATCAGAGAAAATTATAACGAGAAAATTCTCTATTATAATAATAATTAACTTCATAAAACCATGAAACTGGAATCGTGGATACGTGTACGTAAATCGATGACCAATAAATTGATAGATAATCAAACGCCGCTTTCATACACCTCCTAATCATAATATTTATTTACGCTTAGCTTAGTTATTTTTACAAAATACTATACTTACATTCTTTCTTCAATCGTTGTATACTTAAGAACTTTAAATGTATAATTTTTTGGTAATATTGGGATATACAGGTACATGATTTATGTACCTAAGTAATTTTAGAACGTTTTGTCATTTAAATCTTTGGATACATTTAAAAACGATTTTTTCTTTGGAGATTTTTTTATTGCTTTTAGACATCAATTATATTTATTTGTTTGTACCTTACTGTAATCTGTCAATTTTTATTTCAATTATTAATTTATTTTTTTAAATTGAATGAATGATAGAATCGAAATATATTGGTATTGTAACGATTGTCGTCATCAACGTCGTACATTGCTCGCTACGTTGAGCACGGCTAATATGCTGACTGTTAGTGATGGAAAATGTGTATATATGTATGCAATATATATTATACTGAAGCGATGTTTAGCACGCTTCGTGTTAATGACCGACCGGGACTCCTGGCAGTCGATAGTCGAAGTCGATGGGTGACAGAGACATGAAGAGGACCCGAGGACGACCGTCTCAACCGACATTGGATATTAGCACCCGCGGATCACGAAACACCATTGCCCGATCGGTAATCCTCAATTACAATTTATAAGTATACCTAATCATATAATTTGATGTTTGGTATATTATAAGATTCGATGTTGTAGTAATAATAATACATTTATATCTAATAACAGATACATAATATAATATATACATACGCTGAGTACTTTGCTAACCCTGATCCTTATTAATAATATCACACACCGAGGTCGAGTCTCCGAGACCTCGTTAATATTAGCAGAACGATACCTAGAAGGATGCGAAGCGATAGATGATGAGGAGACGTTACAGTATTTAGGGTGAGTCGTATCTGGTGTGGTGGAGTTAATACAAAATTTACGGATATTACATACAGCTCAAAAATAATTAACATGCTGCTAGCTTGAGTGTAGTGATAATAGGTTTGTAATCGTAATTTATGTATTAGTAAATCACTGATCTTTTAATTTTTTTTCATAACTTATATTGTAGTATAGAAATAGTTGTAAACGTGGGGATTCCGGATTTGTCTTAATTACATATTACAATAAGGCAGTAAATTCAAAACAGGAATACATTTTTTGGTTATTATAAATGATCATTAAATCATTTTTTTTTTCTAATTCAAGCTCTGCAGCATAATGACAGTATACCTACTATAATAGTAATAAAACGCCATTACATTTTATGTTTTTTTAAATATTTAATTAAAAAAGTTCATATATTATGTATTAAAAAAAAGTCGTTGAACGACATAATAACTTATTATAATATATTATAATGTACGTGCGCTATTATGCGTATATAATATAATAACATTATCTCTAGTATGTATAGTATATTATTGTGTTCACGTTTTAGCAACACATATTATTAATAGTAATGTATAGTAACCTATGTTGTATCCAAATGATAAAATAGTACAAAAATAAAAATAATAATTATAATATTAATAAAAATAAAAATAAAAACAGTAATGTACATAAATCTTATAAATATAAAAATATAGTAGAAAGGAAAGATTCAAACAATATATATCGTATAACATTACAAAAATGAAAATAAAATGTACACTTGCATAAAAAAAATATATATAAATAATAAATATGTATAAATAAATAAACAAATAAATAATAATTTACAGTGATAAATTATGGCGAAAATTGTATTCTGATTACTATGATAATGTTTTATACCCGTACGGGTATAATGTACCTATACGCGCCTTTGATATGATTATCACGTCATGCACTAATGGGAAATCGTTGAAAATAATCAAATCGATGAAATAATAGTACAAATCGTCGGAGAGGTAAAATAAAGACGTTTGTCAGCTGTTATGATATTAGAACCTCGTATATTTATGATACATATAAAATATTGTTACTAGCAGTGTCGGTATTTTTCAATCTGTTTCCCCTCACACTCCTAGCACAATTTGTTTTTTTTTGGCTGATTTCTCGCGGTCGGTGGGTGACGAAATTATTCACAAAAGTCCCTCCATCTGTACCTATACACTCGCTGCACACATTATTACGTCGTATGCCTTATGTGGTCACCGGATGAGTCTCTACACACTCATACACACACACACACACGCACACACACACACACACACACACACATACATACATATATACATATACGTACATACATATATATTAAATATATTTAGATAATAGATTCGACGTTGAGTTGTGACGTTAAAATTAAATTACTTTTTACCAGATTTATAGAAAAAACTTTTTATGTAATGGATTTGTAATTTAGTGACAATTGAAACAAAAAATTGCTTGATTATTGTAATCGAATCAATTTTTAAAAGTAATTCAGAGTAATGCGTGGGATTGATAATACGTACCTATTTAATGGTACTGATGATAATTCGTATAAATTCGTATTAATTCGTATAACTGGTAGTTAAAATATTCGAAATATCTTTGTTTTTAAATTTAAATGGTCTATTATTAATATCAACTTAAAAAACAAAATGAAACGTGCAGGTATAAATTGTGTAACTCGTTTAGTAACGCATTTCTTTTCTTGGATATAGTGTCTAGCGTAATATTTCATTGCGTATCTAAATAGAAAACTTTTTTCCTACTTTACAGAGTAATCTGATCCTCACCTATTTTTGGAAGGTAACTATTGCCCAACATTGAATATTTGAATGTATAATGCGTGCACACACGGTGGGTAATATAAATCTTCATATTAATTGATCATTATAATATTATTATTATTAGCTGTAAGATATAATACGATGCGCGATGATTATATGTGGTCTGTTGACATATGAGGAGGGGTCCGGGATCTATATTGTATTCTACATAGTATTATATTCTACCATATAACGGTACGACCATAAAATCACAACAAAAACAACAACAACAACAACAAACAACAAACAAACAAACAACAATAACAATAATAGTGTTGACGATTCGGCGGCGATGTGTCTACTGTACGCCCGTGATGGTCTGCAGCCACGGCTTGTAGTACGTGGTCCTCATGTAGACGCCTGGTAGATATGGTGCGGCACATTTTATGCCGTGTGATACTGTGCCGATCAGGGTCCAGCGACCGTTGTCCTTTTCGATCATCAGAGGCCCGCCACTGTCACCCTTTGACGAAATTAAACGCGAAAAAACACAAAAATTAGATCCAAGATCGATCAGACTAGGAAGGGTTATAATATAATATGGTGTGCATAATAATATGACTATATTATGTGGTTGAGTTTGTTCTATATTATGACTATATATTATAGCTGCGTCTATAATAATATTATGATGAGATATATTAACTCTAGTTCATGTAACCATGTGCAAGCAAGCCATTGGTTATAAAGTGTTTGAAATAAGCTATGGTAAAAGTATTCAAATATCTAGGAATGAAATTTTACTATCAAGTACCTAATTAAATTGTATAATTTTGTACAACGATTTCGTGATTTAAAATTTCATTTGACCATAAAATGATCGTGGGACTAGAATAATGTGTTTTCATTAACACGTTGAAATGAAAAAAATGTGATTCCGTAGAATCATTCATCATAGGTAATATATTGTAAGTACTTGTATACAGATAACAGACGAACATTTCAAACAAATCATGTCATTTAAGTAGAACAATGACTTGTTTGAAAATAACAATGTAAAATAATATTATAATATACATTATACTTAATAGGCAAATTATAAAATTTTAAATTTAATTATTTTTACGATTTAAAATTATTTGAGTAATATCTAAAAATATATTTTTAATGTTTACTTTGCAGCCATTAATTATTATAACATGTTGAAAGTGATTTTTAGCCTATTTGTCTTGGGTAAAAGTAAAACATATGTCAATTAACAATCAAACAATCACATTTTTTATACAATTTTAACGACCATGAAATTTCCATTTCCGTTGTTCCATAAAGATTCTAAATATGCTACAATGTTATAACGATTCGGACTGAACATACCTCGCAAGAATCCCTCTGTCCGTTGGCGTAACCGGCGCACAAGAAGCTGCTAAGTATGCTCTTCGTGTGTCCTGCTGTCTCGAACATGTCCTGGCACACTTGGTTTTCAATTATAGGAACTTGCACTTCTTGCAGGATGCTTGGAACTCCACCACCTGTTTGAAAATACATTTTATAATATTACACTGTAGTCTTTATATTATATTCACAGGCTCAAACTGAGCTCGACTTTCAGGGTATTCTAGACTTAACAACTATAGTTGTTATAATATTAAACTCAATACTCATAAGTCATACTTCAACCCATCTCTGCTGATAATGAGATTCCAAACTAAAATTCACCAAGATTTTGAGTAAACTTTAAAAAAAATGTTTAAAGGACATTTTTCTAACTTTCTAATTGTCATTGTAGTGTGTATTTTAACTTGTGCGCTGCCAAGTTTACACCAGAACTTGTGTTACTGCACATGAACAAACAAATTTGAAAGTTGTACGACAATACCCACCACAAAGAGAGTAACATATTAAGCCTAAATAAATTGCCTACAGACTACAACCATACATATAGTTCCTCTAGCAGCCTAAGCTCCGCATTACAAAAATTCAAGTTGGGCCCCCGGTGAAAATTAAGTCAAACAAATTTTGAAAGTTCTCTAATAATTTCCAATAATCTACCATCATATTTGTTAGGTGTGAAATCGAAGTTTTGTATTTTAAGTTCACTTTCAATTGATTATTATGGGTACACCAGTATTTACGTGTTAGTCCGGTAAGTAGATAGATAATTTTCTCTAGTTATTTATGTTAAAATATAATGATTAAAAACACTAAATTTATACTTACTTATAAGCAAGTATACAATAATAATATAAGTCTACAAGAATACAAGTAAAATAATAAAATAAAAAAAAATCTCCGGTTTTAGAAGCAAGTATGGTGACGCAGGTATTCGTCAAATCAGAAAAATTTTACGTAATCATGCGCTTATTATACTGACAGGTTTCTAGACTTAATACCTAGTTGTTACTGCCCCCCACCCTCTTTGTAGTTTGTAGTAATGTCCAGAGCTAAAAGGAAGGAACTATGGATTAAGATTATACAATGTCCAGTGTCCACCTAATTTTAAATCGACGTAAAACGGTTTTTAGGTTTTCATACTTTACGAACGAGCGACTTACGAAGGATTGTAGAACACGTTTCATTATATTATGCAAATGTAAAATTATTGGTCGTGGTGAATCCGATGGTTTGCACAGTGCGGTTTCGATTGACGGGAGCGTATGTTATCGAGATAAATTGAAAATTGGTTTCACAATTGAATCGAACATTTCCTGTCGAATACATTATATACCTAACTACCTGTATATCTGCAGTTAATAATATGCGATTCGTTCTCGGACGTCAAAATCGATTGAATTTTGACAGAAAGATAGGTATTTTATTTGCCGAAAGTCGAAGCACAACCATAATATGCGTTCAGATAAAACAGTTACGTGAGAGAGATCTTTTTAGGTATGCTCTATATGAATATGCCTATTTCCTACTATATAGTTGATTAATTTAGGTAGGTATAGATAACAATTGCAGTATTTCCAGTTCGCTTGCCAAAGGTCCAATATATTAGTATTTGTTTATCTTTATTTTATGTAGAGGTAATTTTTTTGTTTTGTGATGTTTGTTAATTAAATAATTTTATTTTGTTTTAAAAATTGAATTATGTATTATGTTTATATTTTTTCTACATTCCTTCCAAATAATTCCAAACCTATCAATGTAGGCTACTATAGACTATAGGTTGTGCTACTCAACATTTAATTATACAGTTCTGTGAGATTGTAATCCTTTTGTACGAAATATTTTCGCAATCTTCGTTTTTATTTATTATCATATTCAAATAAAAAATGGGAAAAAATGAATCTAATTGTACAACGGACAAATAGCGTACTGTTGAATTAATAATATCGAGCCCCTCAATATACAGGAAAAAATCACAAAAAAAAAAACCGGCAACTCATGTCTTCATCCATGAATGTTATACGCATGTACCTATCACTTGAAATTATCGTTTATAATAATTCAAAAAATATTTGTGTTCAGAACATATGAAAATAAATACTTGTAGTAAATATTCATGTAACTGATATTATACCTATTGAATTATACTTTTTTGTGGTTTTATTAAGTTATTGAATTATATTAATTTACAAACATTGGAAAGTTAAAGTACCTATGTTAAGTGCTTTCGAAAGTACTTTACTGTATTATATATGATAGGGGAAAGGGCGAAATTCTTTTTGGGCGAATGGTAAAAAGTCTGTTTTTTCTCTATTCTTGGTGATGATGACAACAACAAGACGTGTGTTGGACAAAACGTTCGCTCACCGTATTTCAACCGTCCCCATCCTGTGACCACGGCCATGCGTCCCGTGAAGTCATCCTCGTCGTCCGGCATACAAATTGGCACTATGTGCTGGTCGTAGTTGACCGGCGACTCGAGCTCCAGCAGGGCTATGTCGTTCTCGAAAGTCGCCGCGTCGTACTGCCGATGGACGATGACGCGTTTCACGTTCTTGCTGATGCTCCGCTTGGACTCGACCTCGCCGCTGATATCATACTCGCCGAAAACCGCCACTAGGTTCGCCAAAAATCTGCGAACAACCGGAAACGACGAAAAGTCATTATTACGGTGACGGTGAATCCGCTTTCGTATACATCGTTGTAACAATATAACAATTAGTACTTATACTGTGGTACGACGCATTACTCAATTTCGGAATGTCGGCATGACCACGGAAGATTTACATACTACCTATACCCACTAGATCAGGAACTCTGTATAAAATGGATATAAAATAATTGAAGCTCGTTTCGGGTTAGAAAAATTTCGATGTATATGCCCAGAGATGGGCAGTATTTCAGTTAAAGGTATTTTAAATACATTTTTAAAGTATTTTGAAAATACTCAAACTAAAAAATAAACAATAATAGATGATAAAACTCTGACGTTTCATAATTTTGGCCCAGTTATGAAATAATAACGAGCTTTACTTTTGTTACATAATTATATGATAATATACTACGCTATATCCTGGAGGTCGTATACCGTAAACGCAGTGCTTGAACTTAGGGGTTACGTGAGGGGAAACCGAGTTCCTCTTATTTTGAAAAATATTTATGCTTATAGGTTTTTATATATTATATATATATATTTATATATTTATATACAAGGTACCCCTTGCCCTTTTAATTATATCTCAATCAATAAGATATTAATTAAATATATAGGTACACACAATTTCTTTACACTTTTGCATCCGTCTTCTCATTTTTCCCAATTCAAGCATTGTGTAAACATAGACTTCGCGATTATCTACGTTGCGTTCTTATCTAAAATGTATTATCACCCACGTGCCAAACAGAACAAGCCGCAGCATGGATCGCACCAGTAGGCTCTTTATTATATTTCTGTCAGGTGATGATTAATAAGTTAAATTCACACGCAAATATTTTTTGTTTAAAAATCTACCTTAAAATTCGACAGTTGTTTATTAAATATAATACAAATGTGTTGACCAGCGCTAGTAGAGAAGTAATGTTCATTCGCATAAATGATTGTCCAAATTATGCGAGGATGAGTGATACAATATATTTTGAAAAACTTATATTTTAAAGGGAAAAATGTTTTTGAAATTCGTGATTAATATCATAATTAAATTAACTTTCAAAATTAAATCTTTTCATGATTATTATAGGTAGATACTCAATTATTATTTAAAGCATATATAATAATATGTATTTTTCAAATACATATTTTGCATTTTGTGTTTTTCTATTAAATACAATATATTTAGTGTTTTGTATTTTCAGTACCCAATTCTATGTATTTTGTGTTTTATATGAAGTGATTCATTTTGCCCATCCGTGGATGTACTTCTAATAATCACAAACTATTTAGCTAGGTATAATATACCGAAATACCGACGGTATAAAAATTATTATTTACATATTCGTGTCAATTTGCCAACTGATTAAATGTTGAAACAATATTCATTTGATGACTCGAGTTCCTCAATCCTGATCTAGTGTGATTTAGTCGATGTAGAAGTCTGACCTACCTGCTGTGACTCATGACATTATAAAGCGGTGTCTAGCATATTCTACTATACCGTCTTACATAGAAAATAAAATATATCGGTGGGATCTTTAATAAATACACATAGCTGACCTTTTGAGATGATTTATTCTGACTAGCCACCGCATAATTAATATGAAATATTATGTAGACGGTTTTCGGTATGTAAACACGTTGACGCATTTCGTTATAACGGCTTTTAACGGATGTCATTGCATCATATTTGGTTATTCGCTACGTTTAGACCTATATTTCGAGTTGTTTAAAATTTCTCAATTCATTAATTTATTTTATTATACATGTATAAACGATTGTAATATATTGTTAAAATAATATATTCCAAGAGTTACCCCCAAATTATTATCCTCTTTGAAATTTTTAACACATATTTTTTACCTTTAAAATCATACTAGAACTAGTAATAATTAATTTCCGAACTTTGTCAACATGTTTAAATTAATTTTTTATAAGAATATGAATTTGTCAGCTCATATGTTACTTTAAATGTATTTAAATTTTCATATTATGTCCTAAATAAACTCACTCAAAATGATATAGCATGTTAATTAATCATATTATAATAATCATTTATAGATTTAACGGAGAAAAATTTCACAGGGTCTTGATTCATATACTGTCATACTGAATCGTGCAAAAAGTCATTTTGCAAACTTTTGACCCTTATTTATATTATTTTTAACAAAACCTTGGATCGTTTTATTACCTACAAATAAACTTTACGAATATACAATTAATTTTTTTAAATTTTTACCTTAATCAGTTAGTTGATTTAATAATTAACATAATGTTAAGCAATCAATAAAATAGGTAACTTTGAAGTTTTTTTGTTAATTAAAAAAATTATACGTCAAGTTGAAGTCATACATATTTTAATATAATATGTGTATTTATACCGGTAGTTAAAATTTAAACATTACATATTTTTGGTTAATTTCGCTGTATTTAGGTTTCATTATCCGGCATATGCAATGGTGTTCATTAAAATAAAACCAATAAATATAAATGTATACATTTTGTAGACACAAACATTGAAACATAATATATAATTGCCTAAATACTGAACATTGTTCATTATGATGGAATAATTAAGTACTATGTAAAAAAAAAAAATTAAAAGTTGTACGATCACTACTTATGTGTGACATAGGAGGTAGGTAATGAAAAAATATTAATCAACTTGAAAAGTTATACTTTAAATTATGTTTTCTTCGTAGTAACTTTAAAGCTTTTGGAGTTAAATATATTATTTGTTGACTATCAATGCCGAGCAGTAGGGGTGAAATCAGTAATCACGGTTGATACGGAAGTAATGTAAGAGTAAAGTATATTATAGCGTCCACCCATCAGCCATAATTCTTACGTCGGGTTCGATTGACTTCAATTTAGGTACAATACCCATTTTTACGATAAGACAATCGCGCGCGTCGTGCGCGACCTCTTTCCGCGAAAAGCCTCTCGGCGCTGACCTAGTTAGCGTTAACTTTCAAAGCGAACGAGCGTATCTCAACACGCGACGGGAAAAAAATAATTACGTTAACTAGTAAAAGTATGTTAGAACGTAAATTGCACGACGTTACACTTTAAACAATTATAATAATAATAATGATAATGATGATGATGACGATGACTATGATGATAATGGTAATGACTATTATTATTATTGTTATAATTATAATACGAGTAGTTTAATCAATTGTATCCATAATGGTCAATCGTAACAACACAACAGTAGCATACAGGATGAGCAATAGCAAGTGTGAAACCGTCGAATAAGAGATCTAGACTGCAGAAAGTTGGTCAAAACTTAAGTTTTAAATTCGATGATATAATCGTCGAGCTGAACATTTTGAAAACTGTGTAGGAAATAATTTCAATTAAGTTTTACAAGTTTCTTGGAACAGAATCAGGGGCCGTTCAAGCAAAGCCCCCCCCACCCACTTCACGGATTTATGGGCAATAATAACTAAAATGGATCTTTGTCAAAGTATGGGTTTCGTATAATAAAAATCTAAAAAGTTTATTTAGGCCTGTTATATTTTCATGGAGAATCAAATGAATATTTGCCGTTGCAATTTGTACTAACATTTATGAGGGGAAAAAAATAAAAACAATAAAATTAAATTTGAAAACTTGTTATTCCAAAAAAAAATCTATATTACAGTGCATCAGATATCGGCATTCCGCAGTACCTGTTTCGATGTCTTTACATCTTAAATTAAATAATACAATCTAGTTCTAAATTTTGTTCAAAATTTGAGGGTCAATTGCCATACCAAAACTTTTAGTTATTATGTCAGCGGGGCCCAGTATTCTTGTTTCCGAGGAATAAATAGTAATGATAATACGAGTATATTATTATAGTCCAAAAAGAAAATATTATATGATATCATATTTACCCGGGTTGACAGTGGGCAGCGGTTATGACGTGTCGTTGAGTGATCAACACGCCGCCGCATTTGTTCTTGGTGAAAAGCCCCAACCATGTGGCTTCCCTTACCAACACTTGCCATGGCCATTCACCGAATGTCGAACCCGTTCCGCCGACGATCCGACCGCTTTTCCTCACTAAAGGCCGCACTCCGCACGCTAAAAGTGTGCAAACAAAACATAACACATCACAGATTAATGCGAAAATAGAGCGTAATACCTATAATAAACTACCTATGATATTATTTCATATTTGGTAACAACGTTATTACACGTTACGCGAAAGAAAACCTGTTGTTGCGCGCTGCAAAAATGATTATAATATTATATTATTTATCCGGTTTGGCATATTATTGTGCTGTGTTGTACTCTCCGGACCGTTACACATCGTCACAGAATCGAAACCATAGAAATCGCTTTTACGCCCTACTCGCGTGGTATTATTTAATTTCCAATGCTGGAATATTTGAAGCTGTCTAAATCACGCGTGCCAAATCTGGTACCAGTTACACTGGCTATACATAAAATAGGAACTAAAGAATGCTTTCTTCAAAAATTTCACAAATTTTAAAACCAAATATTAGTATATATAATAATATGATGTGAAAATGTACTAAAAAAATTAGTGTATCCACTAAAATCTAAAGGCTAAAGTCTAAAAGAGTTATTACTTATTTTAAATCAATAACTAAATCAATTATATGGATGCACTCGGGTTATGACGAAATGAATATCATATTATAATAAATTATTTTATTAGTTTCGTTTAACTTATCTGTCGCAGTTATACACTACATAGGTAGTAGATATATATATATATATATATTATATTATTATTATATATATATTATTATTATTATATATATATATATTATATTATTATTATATATATATATATTATATTATTATTATTATATATATATATTATACAAGGTCGATTAAAACTGTCTTCTAAAATCTTAAAGAATCCATATAATATGTCTTGTGAATATACCTGCCTACGTAATTTCAGAGCAAAAACCTATAAAGCGTGATGGATCTGATATACACGGTAAATTTCGAAAATCCGTATGATACTAATAATACACGACCGACCACCAAAGAATGTTACCTACTCAAAAACCGATACGTAATAATCGTCTGTGTACGATAGTTAAGAGCGTTATAGTCAACACGTCAACGTGTTTATTACACACTTTAAAATATTGTAATAAATATTACCGTTAAGTTACCCGGACGGGAATTCGTAACAACTATACAGCTGTGTGTACGGTATACGGTATATGAAAGATTATTATTAAAACATTATCGTCTGGGCCAAGACGGGTCGCCGAAAATAATGCCTTGACAGAAAACATACATTCACGTCGTCTAAGGTATATTATAATATAATGTATTTGTGTAATTTCATAATCTAGAATCTATATACCTTTTTTTTCGAGGGGCTGGAGGAATTATTAAAAAAGCACTCTCCTTATTGTCTTTTGTACACGTCTGACGACACTGTTTCACATTGTAATGTACAGGACTAAGTAATTTTTGATTAAACATACCTATTATATCTGTGCTTACGATCTTGTAACAAACTACATGCTACGATAGAATATAGGTATGGGTCCAACAGACAAATTGTTGTACTAAAACCGGTACGCTTATAAAACCCATAGTTATAATTATACAACATCATCGGATTATAGTAAGAATTGATTATTGTTTCTACTCGTAATTCGTATAATAGTATAGTATCGTTTTTTTTTTAAAATTTAACTACTTGGCTTCGTTACTCCTGTACTAAGATTCACTACAAATATATCATTTCGTGTATGCTTAACCATAAATTCAGAATGAATAATTAATTTCGATCCTCCATTTCACATAATATATTAATATATTTACTTTAATTATAGAGATACTTATAAGCATTTTGATGTAATATGTTATTTTATGACCTGAAAGCGATATAAGAAAACCCTAATTATGTTTAATATAAAACTAATTATAACTTTATGTTTAGAAACCAAAATATATCAATTATACGAGTAAATAAAAGGAAGAAAACAATTTAAATCAAAAATGTAATTGAAGAATCTTCTCTTTTTAGTAATTTATTGTGATTACAGGTGGGGTGCAGTGCAATTGGCTGCTTGAAATGTTTGCACAACCACATAAAAAGCTGAAATGGCACCCCAATCGTCTGTCAAATCCCCCATCATTCCCCCCCATATCATTCAAACCGTAGATTACGTGATAACGATCTCACGTACTTTTCCTGTAGTCCGGTTCAGCGGTGGTGTGATGGTCGGGTTCGACGTTGAGCGTGTCCAGCACGACCGTCGTGGAAGGCGTCTGCTTGATGGGCAGTTTGGTCGGCCGCTTGTTGTCCGTGGCGTACGTGGTGGGCTGGAACAGCTGAACGGGAGTGAGCAGGGTCGGGTACTTGGTAGGCCGGGACGCAGTGGTCAGCTCCAGGTACGGGGCAGCGTCTAGCAATGAACTGATCGGCGTCGGCCGGTACGTCGTGGTAGAAGTCCACTTGACGGGCTGCGTTGGTGGTTTTGTGGGCTTGACAGTCGCTGGTTTTGACGGTTTCTTCGTAGGCGTAGCGGCTGTCGGCGTAGCGTACGCGGGCTTCTTTGTTGGCCAGCCAGCTGGGTCGTCGTTACCGATGGTCACGTTGGATGACGACGGATCGCCGGACAAAAGAACCTTTTCCAGGTCCTCGAAATTGCCCTGTAACGATTGGACAACCTTCTCGACGAACAAGTGGACCTTGTCGTCCAAGTTATCGTCGACCGTTAGCTGCGGGTTGGATTCGGAGTCGGCATCGTAATCGCCAGCCGAATCGACGACGGTCACGTCCGGTTTCTCCTGTTGCGTGGCTGCGGTCAGGTTGGCGTTGGGGTCGCGGACCGGCGGGAAAGCAAATGTGTCGGTGGAGTTGAACGGAACGGCGCTCACGTCATCGTCGGAAGTGGATCCGTGCACCCCGTTAACCGGGTACGAAGATGACGACGTGTGGTGCTGTAGATGGTGGTGCAGCTGCTGCTGAATGTGGTGCTGTTGCAGGTGGTGCACGTCGGAGGCGGTAATAAACACCTGCGTGGCAGGCGTCACTACAGGCGTCGGGTAATCATCGTCGACAGTGGACGACGGTCTATAGCCGCCACTGGATGACAGCACGGCCACCGTGCCACCATCGTTCACCACCGGTTTGGCCGTCGAATACGAGCCCGAGCCACCGTTACCCGCGGCCGACGGCTGGTACTTGTGGTATTGATGGTTCACTGACGTTATTACCGAAGTGAACACGTTGTTGTTAGTGCCGACGTCGTGGTGTAACGAACTGCTGAGCGTCGGGGGTGTCCCGGCGGTTGTTGTGGTGGTCGTCGTCGTCGTCGATGCCGGCCGGTGTCCATAGTTGGTGGAAACTAGTGGTTTGGCTGACGTATGTAAGGCGCTGGTGGTTGGTTGGTGGTTGGCGTTGTAATATTTGTCGGCCATCGTGGTCGAACTGACCGGCACGAAAGCCGCATCCTGCTGGTGCTGGTGTTGAGGATGGTGATAGGTGGCCGTGGTTGTGTACGCCGCGCTCACCGATGGTTTGCCCGTCACGATGATGCTCTGCGACGGTTTAACGTGCGACGAGGGTGGTGGACGATACGATGACGAGGAGGCCGTGTACAACGCAGACGCGGGCGTTGTGTATTTGTTGGGATTTTTCGAATCGTTGGCTGGGCTCAGGACAATGACAGTGGGCGCGGCCTGTTCGAATGGCTTGGCTGTGGTTGTGGTGGACAGAACGTGGAAATGCGGTCCCGGCAAGTGATGGTTGGATGTGGTGGTCGTGGTGGACGGTGTCGATCCGTAATAGTTAGTCGGCCGGTCGTAGTGCTGCTGCGCCGGCGTCGACGAGTGGATGGTGGACGAGGGCCTGGTGACCGGGAACGTGGACGCTCCGTAACCGGGTGACTTGGAATCGCCGTCAATCGAGCCCCACGTGTATAGGGCGGGTGGCGGCGTGGGTGGTGGAGTACTCTGGTGGACGACATACGACGGTGAAGCGTCCATCGGATCCACTTGATGCCTGTCCGGAGCGGGTGGCGTATAGTTGAGTATGGACAGTATGTGGTGGATGGAGTTGTTTTCCTTGACGTTGGGGTCATTAACCGTCAGCGTGGGTATCAGCACCATGTTGTCGTAATAGTCATCGGCGGCCGACGGGTGTTTGTGATGGTTGTGGTTCACGCCGCCGTAACCCTGTTTGGACGTGGTCGCCTGGACAGTGGCCGCGGACGGCGTCGTCTTCCGGATGTTCGGCACCGAGTCCGTCGACTTGGACATCGGCGACGACGATGACGAATATGGTGGTGACTGCGACGTCTGGAGCTTGATGGTTGCCGCATCGCCGTAATCCACCTTTGACGTGATCTTGTTTCCGGCAAACGGCAGAGGTCGGTGCTGGTTATGATTGTATTGGTGGTAACCGCCGTCCGTGGTGTACTGTTGCACCACGTCCGTCATTTCGGCCGCCGGTGGTAACCGGTCACGGTGGGCCTGCATTAGGGCCGTGAAGTTACCGAACAGGTCGTCCGGCCTGTAAGTGTTTTGCACGGCCGACCCGTTACGGTGCATCAATATGGTGTCGGCCACCGGCTGTTGAAACGACAGCGGCGGCAAATCGTTGTAGTGCGTGCCGGGTGTCAAGGTGGTGGCGGCCACGGCCGTCGATGCGCTCTGTTCGATCGCGGTGGGCAGTTTTACGCCGGCCGGCAGCCGACAACAGGCGCCGAACAGGAACACGTCCACGCAAGACCCGACCACCGAGCCGCCCAGTTGCGTGCACTCGTAGTTGAACATGCACACGCCTGTTCCGGTTCCGGTTCCGGTGGGGGTGGTGATGGATGCATCGTTCTTGTACGGATGAGTTTCGTCTTTGCATGCGCGGGGTACGATTCGGTAGCCGCCAAACTTTCTGCTGCCAGCTGAAAAGAGATAAATCGGTGAGGACGTTACGAAATGATCGCTTAATATATATACTACATACAATATAATAAATACCTACTATATAAATACTATAAAATATTCGCATGAGGGTAGATCATAAGTGTTTATGCAAAATACTCGAAGAGATACAATTCATATACCAAACCTTAGTTATATAGCTGATTGTAGAAAGGATCGCAAACGGACAGCTTTTTTTTTTTAATAATAAAAAGTCAAGTTAGTAGTGTATATTATATAGTTTTTTATTGATGGGGGAGGGGGGTCATTGGAAAAATAACTAACCCATATATAAAAAGTAGAGTTACCTACTATACAGTGTGATTCCTTTTAAAGGTAACACTAAATATTTCTGTCCAGTGACATCGGATTAATATGCGGTTTTCGGGAGGGGATAGAGAATACATAAATACACATTTCTTGATGTTTTTTAAGTCGATTTGGTCCTTTTTACCATATCTCTAAATTCAAAATTGACCAAATGGCAACCAGTCAAAGTTTCGATTAAAATTATTGAATTTTTCAACAATCATACTAGAATTTTTTGAATTATTATGAAATTTTAAGTATTTTTTTGTTTCCGTAGGTTTGCAAATATTATTAAATCATTTAAATTTAATTTTGAGGAATTAATTAACCTCAATTAGACGTAAATGTTAGTTAATTTACTAAGAAAAGATTAAACAAACTGATATGATTTATTTCTCATGACTTCTATTATTAAAGTTTCTATTTACATTATTAAGTATTTTAGTGTGATTGTTGAAAAATTCAATAATTTTAATCGAAACTTTGACTGGTTGCCATTTGGTCAATTTTGATTTTAGAGCTATGGTAAAAAGGACCAAATCGATTAAAAAAATTTCGGTCTATCCGAATTTGGTATTCAAAACACCTGTTGCCATTTAAAAAATGCAAGTTGTATAGCGCATGCGCACACAGAAAGATCTAAAAATGTAAAAATCATCAAGAAATATGTATTTATGTATTCCCTATCTCTTCCCGAAAACCGCATATTAATCCGATGTCACTGGACAGAATTATTTAGTGTTACCTTTAAAAGGAATCACACTGTATATAAAACCCTTAAAAAATGCATTAGTGTATTCAAAAATATATTAAGGCGAGACTCACGCACCACAAATTCAAAGGAGGTTATTCCTATGTGCAAATGTGTAATGGGCATGATTATAAAATATAGTTATTAATTATTATATAAATTACCTCCAGATTTTTGATACTTGAGTTTGTATAACAACTACATCTACACTTAGATAATAATAATAGTAAATAATAAATCGTAGGTACTCCTATGAATGGATATGACAGCAACATAAAGTACAGTGACAGTCTTTTTAAACTATCAAGAGATTATGATATCACAATTCATACCATCGCAGTTTAGTATAACCTGCTTAATACCATAGTTTTTTTTTTTTACATTAAGAGTACGCCACACCTTCATGTGTTGTCCTCACCATACAAACATACAATATAGTAAATGTTTGTTCAGTAAAACTATTTTTCGTCGTTACTCGTTACCTTAAATATTAGAATGTATTGACTCATGATCAATAAATAACGTACCTAAGGTAAGAAACTAAGAACATTATCATTTATCTGTATTTCCCATTGGGTTTTTTATGATATTTAAATTTTTAAGTAGGCTATGAGGAACTCTATCAACAGTTAAATTATTGACAACACATGCGGGTGTGGCGTCTTATTTTTTAAGAAATATTTTTAAAACATTTTTATGAATATTAATAAAAATATTATATTTTTAAACTTTTTTTAAACATCATTAGCTTATTTTATTTAATTTTGCAAAAGGACACTGACACATCCTCCCTCCCCCTAACACACACTAAGTCAATTATAAACATAACATATGACGAGGCTTCGCTAAATTGAGTACCTATCATCATATAGTGTAGCCGTGTAGTTATATTATATATTAGAATATTTCACTAGTCATTTTAGACAAGTACTATAACCGACAACTGTAAGTAGTACCTATGTACATTTAGAACAGTATAAAATATTATTATAAAATATGTGCAAAAAGATTATTAATTTTTGATTATTTTTTTTAAGAGAATAACAGCCTTTGTATTTGTTTTCGTACTTAGGTTTCGAGTTCAAATTTGTAAAAGTTAAAAATCCCATAAAACATACAAATAAATACAAGACGTATAACTATGTTTTTAATATGACTATCGTAATTTGAAATGAAAATAGATTAGGGTACCTGAAAAACTATCTCTTTGCATAATCAATATTGACTGTATAAACTACAAACCTTTATAAACATTGTAATCTATTGCATATAATTCAATACTTATTTCAATATGTATGTTTTCAAGTCATGTAGCCAATAGACAATATATTTTAAAAATTGGCAAAATTATTTATTTAAAAAATGAGTAGGTATTTGTGATCCACCCTGAAGCAGTATTTTACGATTATATATTAAGAACATATTACATAGTTAAGTATTGTGCTAGTCAGTGGCGAGCACAGGGAAATATATGTAAAGAATATCAATATATTATAATCATGTGGTTTAGTCCGTCCAATATCCAATAACTAATAGTCAATACTATCAATAAATATTGTGTGTAAGATATTAGACGGAAAAAAAAATTTGCACGGAGCATGGAGATGATTGAAAAATGAATCAAAATCGGCAAAATTTGTTTTTATTTTTCTATTACGCTGCGCACGCCATTGATTACGTAGTTTGCATATCGATTTGTGTACTTTGGTAGAAAGCTGATGACTGAAACGAAGAAGACGATGACGGTTCCTTGTTGTAGACGACGTTAAATGCCAGAGTGTTGGGTGGCAACATGACGGTCAGCCAACAGTACGACAGCAGCCGAAGAGCGGTCAAGCGATCCTGGGACATGCTGAGGTATCATTCTGTAACAAATTTTCCAATCGTTTACAATAACATTCTAGTGTCTAGTTCTAGTATCATAAAACATTTATGGTAATTATACATTAGTAACTCGGATATTTTACATCTGAATCCGTTGTAAGGGCGACAAATAATTACACCACCCATTCGCTCCATCGTGTACCTACGCACCCACCAGCTTACAATTTTCTCATACCTGTATCAATCCTCTCTTCCGTTATATCATTTTTAATTTCTTTAAATTCCAATAATACTTTATACTTCCTAATTTAAAATCGTCTTCTAATTGCAAAAATAAATTTGAAAAACAATTTCCTGTAGTAATGCCAAGTATATACTTATATACGCTATAATGCTATAAAAATAAATTAAGCAACCAATAATAATAAATAGGGCACCTGCTTACGGCGCGGAAACTAACTACAATATTATATTGTGCACACACTGTGCGTCTATATAAGAAGTTCGCGATTCTTGAATTTTAGATCGAGGCTTGCAGTATAACCAGCAGAGATCATAAAATATATCATTAAAGATAATAATACCGTGATATATGAATTTTAAACATTCTTAGTCGTAGACGGTTTAATTTATTTTTGACGTATCGTGGCTGCATATATAGGTCTGCCGCAGACCGCAATACTTTTAAATCGACGAAAGTGTGTACGTCGAATGTGTTCGATGTCAGCCAACACGTATAATAAATAATTAATAATATATGTACACAGAGGTGTATACTTCCGTTGGTAGTTAAGTATTGTTTGTACAATAATGTGCAAAAGAAATGGCGGCTGCCTTTCGAGAACCACAAACAAAACAGCGCGCATGATTTCCAATTATCAAGAATTTATCACAGTTCAAACACGCACGACCTGTTAAAATTTCGATAATGATAAATACCTATATGGAAATCGGTTAACAGCCGCGATAACCTTAGGAAACCTAACCTCAAAGACCTCTTTAACATGGCCGCCCCATCACGGAGCCGGATCTAGGAAATTTGATGTCCGGCGCAGATAAAAAAGACGTCAAAAAAAGTTTCAAACAAATAAAAAAAAGACATATAAATTGTACTAAACATTCCATTGTTTATTCAATATAAAAACAGTATATTAATAATAGTCATTAATCATTTAAAGAATTGAAAAATTCTAACTTTTTTCTATTTAAACTTTAAGATGTTCCCATTTTTATGTATAAACTTATAATAATTTATTATATTCATAGGCTCATAATTCCATATTATTTGAAATTGGTAGTTGAAAAATCAAAAATGACTACCAAAATTCGATATGATATTAATAATATAAATACTATTTTAATGGTTAAAGTAAGTAGGTATAGTTTTCAATAATTTCTAATTTTCTGTCTTAGATATTTGTCATGGGGTTCCGTCAATTGGCGACTATTGCTTCACGTCAATAAATTCTCATCCAATTTAGTCGTTGTATAACATTTAAATGTAAAATTTTAACGAATAAAAAAAATAAATAAATAAAAATATATTTGGCTTAACAGTAAATATATTTTTCCTCACTTTTATTTGCCGATATTATAGTAGGCACAACAAAACACAATGTATGGCAAGTATTTAACATATATTTATTATTACAAAAATTGAATTATGTTACGATTTTTGGCGTGACTGGGGTGGATTTTTTTGGGGAAATTGGAATCAGCTCCCTCAAATTTTGCTCTTCAAATATATCTTATATAGTAAAAAAGTGATTGGGGCCTGATATGGCTAGGTGGTTGGCTTCAGTCACTAACATGTCTGAGGTCAATCATCGTATAGATATTTAGATTTTCATACTTGTTAAGTTTAGGCTATAGCCATTGCCCTCCCCAAACATAAAACTTAGTTGCGCCCATACATAACCATTGACTATCGGTGACAGGTATTCCTAATCCAAAAAAAAGAAAGAAGTACAACGCCATAATTATTGTTTATGTAATTTAAGTGATGAATTGATATTATTGTTTCCGATTTTTCGTTTTTCGTAATGAGTTAATTTATCATCATTAATTTTTTTAAATTTTATTCTGTGCATTTTTCATTTCTTAATTAGACATCGAGGAACTCTGCATAACCAAATTTTTTGGTGCACTGAATTTATTTATTCGTAATACTATAATAGATTTCTGTTCGCGGCAGTTTTCGTCGATTGTCGTCGCACTGGTTCGCATCGTGCTCAAATTATTACCAACATAAATGTAGGCGCTTGCATATTATATAGTGACGAGTTATCTTCACTTGTCATTAATGCCGGGGTATTTATTATAACAACCGATTTTATTGCAGACGTGTAATGTTTTAACAACCCTAACTATTGTCACGGTCGTGAAGCGTAAAATCGAAAAGACGCAATCAAACCGTGTGACTAATCGCAATAATAAGAGGTCCTCCAAAACGCTCGTCCCAAACGACATTGTGTACACGTTCATCGTTTACAATTATGTCCGTTATCCGGGATTCGATGGATTAGCACGTCAATCGGAATGTATACCTACTTATGAAACGTCGTGGAAAATGCGCTAATAACAATTGCGATGTACGGTGTTCGCAAAAAGAAATCGTCGCCTACGCATGCGACGGTTATGTACGTGAGGCCGAGACCGCCCGGTTTCACAGTTTTATTTTTTTTTTTAATGTACTTGTAATAAGATAGGTACACGAATACCGAAAAGACGGAAACCGACCATAGTGCGTGTGTTGGAATGATGGAATTTACCGGAGATGATTTTGAATTCGACTGGAAAGCTAATACTATGTAATTATGACGTTTTGCTATGGAAAAAGATCGGGTTTCCCGATAAACTTGCAATTAATAGATGTGTGAGTACCTACGATTAAATATTCATATTTATCCTCACACTGAAAACTCGAATCACTTTATTATAATATTATATTGTTATAATTAAGGCCAAAAACAGTCTGAAATACTTTTTAGAACTGTTTCTTGCGCCATGCGGTGATGAGTGTAATGATCGTTGAAGACTTGTTACCTAAATAATGATATTTATTTAAAAAATACTTTCGAAATGTATTTCAAACTAGGTATTTCAATACTTGTATCACAATATATTTCAATATATTTTATTATAATTAATTGAACACAAAAATAAATTCATAAAATAATTAAAGCATTTTTAAATAATAACTTGTCTATGAAAGCTCCCGAGAACCGAAATTTATCAAGATAAGATTTTTAGTGTATCAATTACTTTATGATGATAAAATATTATTATTTTCCATTAAGTAGAGACAAAACTATAAAATTTAGAACGAATTATAAATTAGTCTCTCAGCGTTTTTTTTTTTTTGTATTTTGTATTTTACATATAAAATCAGAAAATAAGTGTTTAAAATGTAAATACCTACTTTAAAACTGTGCTAACAACATAGGCATATAATATGCAAACAAATCAGTAAATAACACTAATTAACAACGACTATTGTGACAATGCGTTTAAACTAAACTACAACCGTTTTATAATAGTAAATCGGGAAGCGATCATCATTAGTTCTATTAAATCGGATACGATTCATGTATGATTATTAACACCGACCTCCTGCAAAATAGTCGATTATTACTCATTAGTAGATACCTATACATACCAAAAAATAATCAGCGTGTGGTTTATAACGTATCACTGGTATGTTAATTTAATTTAACCAGTGGCTATATGTTGTTTTACTAATTACAATTAAAGAAGGCGGTACTATAGGCGGTATACGAGATCCACGAATGATACAAATTTTAAAATTAATTTAATTCGCTTGACCTCCGCTGATTCGAAACATGACGCCGAAAACATAATATAGAATAGTCGTGTCGTATGTAGGTACCTACTATCGCCTATCGGTACTTTTCTACGATAAATTAATTCACAACTAAAATAATACACGATGTGCAATTATTATTGAATAGATAATTACGTCTAAGATATACTTAGTCTTCTAGAAAACATTCAAATTAGACGTTCATAGTTATAGTTCAAGGTCCATACTTTTGTATATCATTAATTCAAATCATCAAAAGCATATAACATACGTTTTGAATAAAACAATCAGATCCATTCACCTTTCAATTACTTAGTTATTATTTTATTACAATATATCTGTAACTGCACCATGAAGAGTGTAGATATTTTAACTTCTAGAATATAAGTGTTCATTTTGTATACATTTATACTTATAGGTCCTACCATCTACTTACACAAAACTATTACAAATAATTATTGATTAAAGTTCAATTAAAGTAATCAGCTAATATTAAAACCATCGCATTGCCAAAAATTATTTTGCAAACATTTCTGAAAATAGAAAATGATAGTTTTATTACAATTTTAGAGAATCTGTTAAAAAAAATCGAAAAATAACCACTACAGAGTATCATTCGACTCGACTTTCGATACACAAAAGTATATTTTACTGACACTCTTTCCACTCAAAAAATTGTTCAATGCAAAATATAATAATAATAAAAAAAACCAATACATTAAATTGTGTTGAAAGTCTAGGCATCACAAACAATTCATAGGTACAAAAATTATAATTGCGTGAATTATTTTAAAAACGAATTTTCACCGACCTAAATCGTTGAAAAATCTTCGAAACTGTAACGTAATTAAGTATATTCAAGCCCTAATTGAAGTATTCTTGAAACTCCCATTACTTTTAAAAATCATCGAGAAATACAAAAAAAAATGGCAAATGTTACGCAAAACCAGTTTTTGACAAAATAGATTTTTTTATGTTGTAATTAAAAAATAGTAACCGTAACGACTTGGAATTTTCGTGAAATATTTATATTACTTTTGTATACACATAATATTATTTTTAATTATTTTTAGTTATTTTTTGCTTTTTACAGATATTTGAATTTTTTTCTATAAAATGTATTCATAAAAATTGTATGCAGTGTATTAACAACTCATTACTTATGTTGTATCATAAGTTTACTATTCTTCAATATTTATACCACAAACCTAATCAAACAAACTTATAAATTTATAACGATAGTAAATATTATAAATATATCATATATATGTAATGTTTTTGGAGAAAATTGGTTCAACATAAAAATAAATTACTTATATTTAAATAAATAATAATTAATAATGATAAAATATACTTAAAAATAGAGGTTGACACACAGTCTCCACTCAGAGTCACTATTCGTGTGCAATGAATAATTATTATTGAATTAAAATTTAACACGTCATCCATTACAGTGACCTACTGAATGAAGAGACACACAGGCTCGAAACCTACAATACAGCGGAGTAACTTCCATGGTTTTTTTTTATTGGTAATTTTAAAAATTGATTCAATTTTTTGACGGTAAAATTTATAAACTTTTTATAGTTTTATTATACTTATGTTTAAATGTATATAAGGGGATTCGATACCGTAATTTTCTGTTTTTGTCCAACACACGCGCGACATAGTATTTTAGACGTGTTTTTTGCCAAACATTCCAATTGATCTATTGTAGTGATAAGAATTCTAAAAACAGATTTGAATTATTATAAATATATGTGTATATATATATAAATTAACATTTTTGATTTTTTGAGTTTAACTTCTCCGAAAATCGAAATACAACAATTTTTAAGTAATCTTTTTTAATATGATATTTTTAGGAATTTGGGGGATGATATAAAAAATGCGGGTAGGTCAATTTCAACTAGATTTGACGACAAATTCAAATCTTTCAGAATTCTTATCGCTTCAATAGATCAGTTGGAATGTTTGGAAAAAATACGTCAAAAATACTGTCGGTCGTATATGTTAGACACAAACAGAAAATCACGGTATCGAATCCCCTTAATATAAAACCAAGATTCAAAAGAATAATATCTATATAGTTATAGAACAATTATTACATTGAAATTGCGTTTAATTTATGATTTTTTGGATATTTAAGTTTTAAAAATCGAACAAATGTTAGCTTAAAGTCATTTATCTGTTTACAATTTATAATAATCACTAATTTAATTAATTCAATTTTTTATACTGTAAATTTTAATACAATATACTAGGTAAGTAGGTACACTACTTTCAGCATAGAACTATAATATAGGAAGTTATTAAAAAACAATTTTTATCGGCACATTTAAATTCTCGCTTGAAGTAAAACGAAATCGTAGACACCCTACTATAATAGAATAATATGTGAAATTTAAACAAAAAATCACTAATTTATTTAGGACTGCACTTAAAACAATAGTAAGTTTCTTAGTAAGATTCGAAGTGTAATAAAAATATAATAATAAAGTTTTACGTCTTCATAGGGTTTTGTTTTAACATATAATGTGTATGGGTAAATACAATAATGTTGACGACTTTCGGGCACTATATGAACGACGAGGCTGTGTCATGTTTATTTTTTATTGTGGTAACTCTGTGGGGGGATTCACTAACTTTTAAATTTGGAACTAAATCTTTGTGTTTGGAAGTAGCTACCTACCTGCTGAATATACCTGTTTTCTAGTGTCATATAATAGCTGCACTTAATAACCTCTCTCTAGTACCACAAACATGATTGGAGATTGGGGAAACATATTTTGTTTAGTAAATATATCAAAATAAAAACAAAAAAATATGTAGATAACTACTCAAACAATATTTTAATTTAATAGCAACCAACAAAATTAAACTAGTTTGATAAAATTGTACATACCTATAACTAATGACCTGTGCAGCTAAAATTTATTTTAGACTTTTTAAAGTTATAAACATTGCTATAAGTAATAGGTAGCACAATTAATTATTTATGTGAACCGCAGTGTAAATGTTATTAAATAATAAAAAAACAATAATAATCATGTTTTAAATATCAATGAAATATTAAAATTTTGATAATTATACAAAACTGTACAAAAAGAAGTTGAAATAAAAAAACGTTCTAAGAAAAGTAGAAGATATAAAAAATTTATATTTTAACCACTGCTATACTTGCGTCCTGAATTTATGAGATCAGGTATAACTATAATATTGTCCGAACTTCGTCGGAGACAGCACTTAGCCATACGAGTACATTATTCAGGTACCTACGTTGGCAAATTACGTAAGACAATTTATTTTTTGTTAATTAAATTGATAAGACATTATTATAATTAATATGAATAAATTACTGATTGGCTGGAAAATAAGTTATGACCCTAATATTTTTTACGCTCAATGTGTACGGTGCATGTGCTTGTTTATATGGACAAACGTGTAGTCGGTGCGTTTTTTTGGGCACTCGATACGCGTAATGGTACCTATGCTGCATCTCACCAATGATAGGTTTTCGGATCAATATAATATGTGTACGCGTTATATTACTATCCATTTGGTGGGCACGAAATTTCATTAAAATCAGCGTAGCCGATGAATCGCCAACGACAGTATAACTGTAATTCTCGATTGCTGACTCACGTGCAGATCGGTGTGATTTCTTTGCGAAACATTCCTGCAGATGAAGTTGTGTAACACAATATATAGATATACGTATTAATAGGTATATATATAACAATATCATAATATACGCTTGTGTGCAGATTATACGCATATAGTAAAGGTACAACATTGACTATTGTATATTATAACAAAATATAGTTAATAATGTTACACTACTCGTGTTAACGCTCGTATAATACCGTGATAAAATATATTATAAAATCAAAAATCAGTGGAATACCGCTAAAAGACTAGGTACCTATCACTGAGAATTCTAGAGCTGGCACCACGAATTTCACAAATTGTTTTTATTTCTTTTCAGTTTACATCAGCAAATATTTATAAAATTCGAATGAATTAAATAAAGGATGATTCTATTATACAACAGGCGAGTCGTCAGTATTTTTAAAAATATAAGTGACATTTTTATTTGAGTACTTAGATATTTCCTCCCTTTTGTTCATGCTTATATATTATGTCGATGAACCAGGGCTTGCATTTGAAAAAAAAATCTGTTTTATGTTATTGTAGTTTGTTAAAACGTTACAAAATGTTTGCGTTTATCGTTATTTAGAATTAAAACGTTATTCAACTTTTGCATTTATCGTTATTCCGAATTAAAACGTTGTCAAAGATTTGCGTTTATCGATATACAGAATTAAAACGTTATCCACGTTTTGCGTTTATCGTTATTTAGAATTAAAACGTTATTCAACTTTTGCATTTATCGTTATTCCGAATTAAAACGTTGTCAAAGATTTGCGTTTATCGATATACAGAATTAAAACGTTATCCACGTTTTGCGTTTATCGTTATTTAGAACTAAAAAGTTATACAAGTTTTGCGTTTATCGTTATTTAAAATAGTGTTATTACTCATTAAATTTAAAGATAATAACTAATGCGGGCAAGTAATGGCCCGGATATGGAATATAATATAATCAGTTCTTCGATTGTTTGCATGAAATAAATGTTTCTACGAAACCAACATAGGTACTTTTAAATAAATAGATTTTAAAATATTTCGTTTTGCGTTATTTGTTGTTCAATGATATTCTATAAATAACGTTTTGCGTATTTTTGGTCTAATGATATTCTATAAATTGCGTTTTGCGTTATGTTATGTCTAATGACATAATATAATATATTTTGTTGATTATTGTGTTCTGTTTTGCGGTATTTAATTGTTTTTGATTATCGCTTGCCAATATAATTATGTTTACAAATTTCAATCGTTTTTTGTCAAATATAACGTTATTATAACGTTTGCAAGCCCTGCGTTGAACTATACCCATAACAATAACCTATATATTTTTAATTTTATCATATGATATAGGATACTTTTCTAAGATTATTAATTTACAAAATGTATCAATACCATTTTTTTTTTTTTAATAAGCATTTCAGGTTTAAATGCCTAGCAAATATCAATCGGTGGTTGAACCTATATATGAATTATGAATATACATTGTTACACAATATTATAGGCTAGCAAATTCCTGTATATTCACGAAATCGAAATTCCGTTTTACCGGTACAACCATTGTAATTAATATTCTCACATCGATTCGTGTAACACTTTAGTTATAATCATTATAATTTTCTAAGCATTTATCGCATTTTACCAATCTATATTATTGTAATTATTATGGGAATTGTCACCGAACGAGGATGAACTTTAGCAGTGTTATTATATGATTTATATAATTGACCTTTTTTCTACAGAAACCATCGCGGCTTTTCAATTTCTTACGATTCGTTTGAATATTTCGGTTTTCCAGCCAGAAAAGACGTCACACCTAAAATCCGTTATATTCCTAATCGCACAATACGTTCATAATATAATAATAGCGTCTGATATGTGCGTGAACGATAATATAACCAAATCATGACGGCAAACGTAATAAGTTTGTAAAGACGATTAAATCGCCGTGACAATATTAAAAACATTAGCCGTGTATACGATTTATATTTTCTTCGAGAACGCGTTTACTGCAGGTATATCTGTGGACGGTATGGATCGGATCTCCACTTTGGTTTTAACCCAGCCTGGCGGAAAATCGATAAGACTGCGATTACAGCATTAAAAAATATCGTATGGGTAATTGGTGTCTGTGTAGGTATAGATAAATACGCAAATCATACCTATAAGAAACATATTGGAAGTAAACCCAAAGTTAGATCGTTATAAAAATTGTTAAATGTAAAAAAAAAAATTACTATAATATTATTGTTGTTATTAAAGTGTCCTTTCCGAATTCCACGATGCACCATAATAATTAATCTCCTTTAGTTCTTATACAGCACCAGAACGTCCCAAAACGCATCTTTCCATTATTCATATTAAACCACTGCCAAATAGTCCATACTATAAAGCACTGTATACTGCACTAATGAGTATGCCTCCAAGGGATCGTGTTTTCAAGTACTCATATAATATTGTTAACTCGGAATCGACTGGCGTATTATAAGAATAAAATAAAATTAGCGTTTGATATTATTTTTGTACATATGTTTTAAATAGAATTTGGATGAGCTTCTTTTATAACATGGATAGTATAACTTCAAAAACAAAAATCCTAATCCTTATACGCCACCGCATAAACTGTCGAAACACGTGTTAGTTTAAAACTATAGTCATTATAGCTAGTGCAATGGATTTACATAATGTTTCATTTTGTGATTTTACATTATTTCACATTCACCAATAATAATATTATATGTACCATGACGGCATGACGGTTTGAAAAAAAAATTATCGATTATTATTATACCGCTTTCCACGTAGAAAATGTAAATTCCATGGTAACGTGGTCGTACGGGATTAACTCGTCTAAACGTGATGCAAATGCGAACAGCCTCTCAAATCTATAAGTAGGAAGATTTTTTTTCTCGAATTGCTTTCCATAATAATATTATATTATACTCGTACTATAAATTAATAGTTCGAAACATTTGAACGTATATCCAAATATCGATTTTCACAATACGTAGGTTGTAGGCAAGAATGAAAACTAAAAAACTAGAATAACATTTTTTTATTAGTGTACATGCGCCTAGCTATATATTATACCTAGGTATATTATAGTATTTTTGTCTGATAAGCTATTAAATATTTATGCAGCTGTTGCAAATAAATTCATAGATTTGAAAAATTAATTTTTGTTTTATATTTGTGTATCGTAAGTATTTTTGAAAAAAAAATTAAAAACTAGTAGGAAGGCTATAGAGTGGGCACGGACGACAACGACTCTCGATGCAAGCGTTGTGATTATGTAATAAGTTTCCGATGCAAATTGATAGGACAGGTATCCGGTTTAAACGTTTGACCAGACGTTTAACTGCAAACGTCATCGTGTTTACCTAAATGTGCATACCATATAATATAATATGTATACATGCCCTATAAATACGCCTATGTACATTATATATATTATATTATATAGGTATAGCTGGTTATAGGTATTACGCGTGCATAATATAATATGTAACACACCAACAACAGGTGACTAAATGGAAAAAACCACAGCATCGTAACGATGTATAAGATATTATAAAATACACAACAGCTGGGAGACACGGCCAGATAATCGAATCATCTCGAACGGCCGTAATTGTACGGCAATAATATTTTACCATAATTATTTATTAATACCGCACGTGGTGCGGGTGAATCGGTCGATACCTTCAGTCATGTTGAAGATACGTTTTATTTTTTAAAAAGTATATTCAAGTACAAAATTAATATACAAAATAATATACTTGAAATAATTTTAAAAAAAAATTTTATTTATAAATTCTTAACACTTTTTTTGGAAAACCGTTTAAAATACTACGTTCAACCTAATTGTTATCATTTAAAATACGTATTTGATTACATTCACTCGACTAATATTCGTTAATTTTATTCAATATTTATTAATATCGTTGTTGCAGTTATCGAACTGCAATGACGCGCCTGACGCCATATAGGTAGTCGTTACGTCGAGAATCACCGTGACGAGACCGACGATGGCAGCGTACAATGTTATATAGGTAGGTATATACATTTGTACTATTATATTTTATGATGTATATATAATACACCAACGTATATAGGTACTACACAGACTCAGACGTTATGTTATTACTTATTCCGATGGCGATCGCGGTGTTTGGCACACTGACATATTAAAAATACGACATTACAATAATATAATGTATTCGGATGAAACTCGTACGGGCCGGCACGTACCTGCCTACAAATGTGAAATGATACGAAAAGATTCAAATGACGATGATAATAGTATTGTTATTGCAGAACGATATCGATACGAATCATAAAATATATAGGTAATGCAGAGTGATCGTCTCCGGAAAAATAGGTTTTTTTTATTTATTATTTTTGGTATCTAAATAATTTAGAAAATATATAACTTCATTGGTGATCCATAATACTATTGAAATGTAGATATAACATTTTTTTTCACTTTACCAGCTGAGCTAAAAATAAAAAAATACGATAACACTATTAGTTTTTAATACAATTAGTGACAACAGATTTGTAGGTTTAATTTTTTTATGTAAGCGTTTTAGAAGGCTGGTAGAGGGCTTTACTTAACAGGTGGGCGGGTGTGCAAGAGTACTTATTCGCTAGTATATATTTATTATCAGGTATTGCCAAAAATAAGTACCCCGAAGTATATTTGAAATAGGATATACAGCTAGTACCTATACCTATGTCAGTATTTCATCTCATCTTAGACATCAATACATTTTATGGATCAAAGCGTAGTAGGAATGGTAGTACTCCCCCCTCTCCCCCTCCAACGACTATGTTTATTTATTACAGTTACCCGATATATTATTATATAATAAAATGGTGAAACATCTATTGTATTCAAATATAGCTATTAAATAGTACATATTATAGTTTTCGTTTTCGTTTTAAATATTATGGGAAATATCATTCAACGCTCAATGAGTAGAATCATTCCACAGCGTATACAAATAGCCACTCGTTTGAACTTCAGACGTAGGTATACTATACTCTACAGTATATTTTGTAATACATCCTTTTTAATTTGTTGAATAACAGGATATCAAATCGTAATAATATTTTTAATTATAACGAATATCGTGGCCACTTTAACCCAAGGGATTTTAAGTGTGATATTATTTTGTGTCCATTGAAATTCGAAAATAAATACCTACTTTCATAATTCAAAATTGAGCCTTTTCATTCATCCGTTCAACCCTTATGAACATAATATTATAAAAGCAACAATTTGACAAATTAAAGCACTCTATATAGTAATACGATCATATCGCGACTCGCACATAGTGATCCGAAGATGGCGCATCTAACCATGTTATATATTATATAATCATTGATTACTTATTGAAACTGTATTTTTATTTTGGCCAGTAAATATTATTATTATTAGTATTATTATGTACACCGGACAACAAGTCACGCTCACGGAAAAACGAAAATACGTAACACTCGCGGCGACGTCATCGGCAGACGACGATGCGAATATCCCAATCGGTTTCGGACACACTATAAATTATGTCGTATACTATATATGCGTATTAATAGCAACACGATCCTGACGACGACCAGTCGCAAACGCAATGAAGTTCATCGCGCTGTAATCTCGCCGTGAAAACAATAAATATTATCTAACATATAATTATTATATCTGTATCGTATTATTACGCGGAAGCGGAAGCAGTGGCCTACGACGGAACGCCCGACCGTAAATCGGAAATTTAATAGACTCGTCACGTGTATTTTCTCAGACCTAACTTTATGAGCATCGCTGCCTCGTCGTTACTCGCGGAAGTCCGCGTGCAGTCGAGTGACTTGTACAGTATTTATAATATACTTTACTATCTAGCACTCTGCAGGTAGTTGCACTCGGCAGGTGGGAGGAAGTCATCTATAGAAGAAGGCATATTATGATATAATAACAATAATAATAAAAACATGTTAACGTATTCCCTAGTCCCGGTGGATTCGTTTAGTAAATTGTTATTATTCTTTTCCTGGCTTTAAAATATTCATTATGCGCATATATCTAATCCGCGAACGTACCATAGGTACTGTAAATTAATTTCGTGACTTCCAACGACAGAAGTACCTACCTACTTACTTTCTATTCGATTAGAATTTAGAATCCACGCGGTGGTTTCCCTTGTTGACCTCAACACGCGATATTATTGTGGAGTTTCACTTTGTTGGTAATTATTATTCATTGGACCGTTTAGCCTACATGCACAATGCAAATGAACGTTCATCCAGGTCAGTACAGTTCCGGCAGTGAATGTGTTTTAGGCGGTCGATGGTGACGACGACAACGACTTCGACGACTACGATTCTTCTCCACCTCCACCGAACTCCTACTATACCTTTTACTACTCGTTCTACTCATTCACACCACCACCTCTTAATGCTCGTCGTCTTCTTCCCCCTCCGGATCATCATGCCTCAACGTGTTTCGAGGGAATTTAAATCTTTTACGTCGACCGGTATTACTATATTATAATACACATCGATATATCGTGTATAATATTATAGGTGTGCCTTTGACTTTTTTGTATAATATTATATTACTGTTATAGGTTTAATAAGACGTATAACATACAGATTAATTGACGTCCATTAGATTTGTAAAATCGTTTTTCCTCCGAGATAATATTATGATTTCGTAAGGATGAGCGTCACCACTATAATATATATTACAAGCGCACAAGAACAGCGTAGTGTGTCATACACTCATATTATACGGGCAAATATTAATTAATTCATACAGTTTCTGTCCGTTAGATATAATAATATACGATATAATATTGTGTTCGTCTACAAACGAGTTTTTTTTATTCAAAATTTTTCTACCGTAATATCGACGTATAATATATCGTGAAACCGGAAGTCTCGAAATTCTGGTTCAAGGGCTTCGGGACCAACGACCTAGACGTCGTGTTTCGGCCTACGGTCTGTTCCGCGGCGGTGGACGAACCGCCGCCGTACCGTATGTAAACAAGAATTATTATTTTATTTTTATCAACACTATAACAATTATTATTAATTCGATTTCACCTTTAGCACGCTCGTCGTCTATAAAGTTATAATAGTTATAAATAATAATAATAATAGGTGTATTGTATATGTACCAACGTGTCCAATAATTCTAATACCTGCGGATACCCTACGGAAATATTGTCATGAACATTCAATCGTTTTTGTTCCCTTAAATTTGGAACAACTTTTCCTTCCCACCGATCTAACTATATAATATTGTAATATACGCGTACAGTGTACTCTTTCAAATATGTTTTGATTGCTGCACATTTCCAAGATTTACGACATTTCTGTCGTCGACGATAACTATTACCGAAACGTGACATAACGATTTATACTCAGTTGTATCGAATGTTTACGAAATATTCTATACTTTGAAACTTGATGTTGTACAACTTTTTTTAAAGGTCGGTGGTTTGAATAAAAATGTATACAATTATTATTACAGGTAAAGACCAGAAAACTTTAATTATTATAGTAGGAATGTATAGTGAATATAGTTTCTCAATTGCGGATGTTCTATTATTTGGGAAAAAATAATTGGCCATTTTTAACAATAGAAGGTAATATAAATTGTGTCCAAACCAATTCACGGTCTTACGATTATGAAATAAAACAATAATTTACTTTAAAACGATACTATTGCAACGTCTACTATAATAGTGAGATAGGTATTTCAATTTTTAAATCAATAATACATAATTTATTAGAAATGTAGTTTTTAAAGAGTTCAACGTAAAGCATTCCTAAACGTAACTATTTTAAGTAATTTTATATATTTTAACCAGTACTTATTTGTTTTTACATATAATTTCTAAAAATGGGCATTGACATACCTATAGGTAGTAAAAAGGACTTCGTTCGTACTATATTATTAAAATTACTTTCGTTTACCTACTTGTACTTCGTTCAAGTTTTTATTAATTTATGTTAGATTCCCACAGTAATATAATACCATATATTTTTCGCTCTCTCGTTAGTTTTTACAACAGAATATTGTATTGTTTTACGTTTTTGAGTAAGAATAGAATATTTACGTTTTTTTTTATATCATACATCTATCATTAATTTTAGTGGGAGAATATATTTAAAATTTTTTATACACTTATATTTGAACATATTTTGAATCCAACAGTCGATTGTTCAACGAAATACGTTTAATTTCTATATGTAAAATATATTGTGAAAAATGATTTCAATATTTTCATCAGATTTCAAAAAATTATAAATTATTACAACTAGGTAAGTAGTTGATATCAGATATGTATACCTAATGTATGTTAGCAGACTTTGTTGCAGTTAGTAACCACCTACCTAATAACGTTTAACTGGTGTACCATACTGACATTCAATATGTGATAATTTATTTCACACTTGAATAATATATTAGTTATTAATAAGTGTTATGTTTATGTACAAAGTGTGTATTGTATATTTGTATAATATTAAGAATCAAATATTAATAAACAATAAAGCAGCATGTGATCAGGTTTGATATGATCCATACTGTGCAAGGACGCTTTCAATTAACTCATGAAATAAGGCATGGTACAAAAGTACACATCGTTAAAATATCGTTTATTTTTTATTTTAGGTAGTAATATTAATAAGTGTGTAGTTGTGAATTAGGTACCAGCTATGATTTATTCTATAGAAGTTAAAAATTAATATACATTTTTGTTGAAACTGTTGATACTATGGAAGCCGATGTAGTTGAATTGCGAATTTTAGATCAAAATTATGCCTACATAAATGTTATTATTATATCTACATAAAAAAAAATAATATTGCCAGTATTCTAAAAAAAGAATGATAATCTGTAAATAGTAAATAATTAATAAATTGAAAATGCCTTGCAGTATTTAACTATTATTCTTATTCTTTTCCACCAATTATATTACAATAGTGAATAGGTACGCGTGTATTGAGTAAAAAAAATATTTCGTGGAATACGAATCAATGTCAAAAATTACTGGTCAGTAAGTAAATCACAAAGTAATAGAAGAATGGTAGGAAATATATAAGGACATATCTATTATAAGTGTATATAGAAAATTCAATAATATAATTGCCTACCAATTTTGGTAATTTGTAAAAAAATAAAACACAATGACCTCAAAACGTAACAATCATTAAGTCATTAAAGTTGTATAAGCTTAATAGCTTATTCCTTATTAGTATTACGATAATACATTAGAATCCTAAAAATGTGTTTATAATTTATTTAGGCAATATTACCTATATAAAATTATCATATTATAAATATGAATTTAATTAGATACCTATTATTCTTTTTTATATTATTATCTTGTGTTTAAAAACCTCATTAAGTACATAATTATAAGTCATAAACATTATACGTTTTTTTAGAAAAAAAACTCAAATAATATAAAACAAAAGTTCTAAAACTCATGATAATCTTAGGATATAATTAAGAAAAAACCGTTAATTTACATTTGTAATCAAATAACTAGATATTACGTTTCAATCATTTAAATCATTTTTACTGATTTAAACATTTTATTAAGTTTTATTGGAATTTCAATCTACATGGCTATCGATCAGTTGCTATTTGCGTAATATGAACTATGAATCCTTCAATAAGCATAATATAAGGTATAATATTCGCTTATTATGATTTCATAAATTGCATCCCTAGCCGGCTTCAATATGAGAGTTTGATGGTTACATTTTGGGTTGATTGGTATGAAATCGCATTTAAGTCATAAAACAATTTAATGCCCATAAACTAGAAATGTTATCTGTATAGTCAAACTATCATGATTTTTCGTCAAATGTTTTTACGTGTCGAGTACCAATATTGTGTCATAAATGATTAACTAAGGCTAAAACTAGTGGCTTTATTTACTATCAAATAGTAAATTTTACCTTATATTCTTCTTTGCTGGTTTTCCTATTTATTCAGTTAGCCAAAGAAAAATTACAGTAATTAAAACCTATAATTATCTACCGACATATATTGTAAATTTGTAAATGCACAAGTTCAACACAATGTTTTACACAATTACTTTTAAGTTATATAATTGTAATATTTTAAAAATTAATTAATTTGATATTATTTAACGTCTTTGATTATACACGAAATTCAGTTCGATGGTACATTGAGAAATTTTAGTCTTCTGCAATTTGTATGGTGTGGTGAAGATGAGTGATGACACACACGCCGATTTAATAATGAAAATATGTATTTCTTTTTGTACTGCACTGATTTCATTTCAAACGATTCTATTTTCATTGTACACAGAAAAGGGGAAATCGTTTCATATGTGACAAATTTGATTAGATACTTTCAAATTCGGGGCTAGTGTTGACATCACATAAAAAGTAGGAACTCTAAAACTACGTTCAAATATATTAATAACAGTTTATTTTTTATTTGTTTTAGTTTATTATACAGTATACACGATTGTGTAGCTTCAGTGTTATCCATGTTTTATTAATGTTTATTAACCCTAACATGACCCGTTTTCATTACTGCCGAGTTTTATTAACCGGTTTCACAATTATTTGATTGTACAAAAAAATCATCTTTTTTTAACAGAAAAAATTGGAACAAAAACTGCGCAATATATTGTGGATCTTTAAAACAGGAAAAATATAAATAATAATAATAATAAAAACGATTCATCCCATTTAATGAAATATCATGAAATAAAAGGAAAGACAATTTATAATAATAATGAAAAATAAGTCATAAAACATAAATAATATGGGTAATATAGGTAGTATATAGCTACTCTTATGTAAATCACTGTCAATTATCAAATGTCAGCCAGTGGCCATCGCTGCCGAGGCTTATTCCTAATAAATAAAAAAAAATGTAGGTATAAAATGTAGGTATAATATAATATATTATTATGACTTGTACAATTTTTTTAAAATTAAAATAAGTGTGTGATTGAAGGGTTGTAGCCCTACATAATATTATGTTATTCTTTCCCCACCGGAATCCCTTAAATAACTAAATTTAGATTCAAATATTGCAAATATTTATAAATTAATATTTATAATTTTGAATATAATACAAAAACACATTATTTGTATTGTTGTATAAAAAATCGTAAATCACAACCATACACCAACTATTATCTACGTCATACGACATGAACGAGGAAATTTATACGACTTAATCAATAGCCATTCCAACATAAAGACTACCTACATAAAATTGTATATTATTAAATCAAGTAGCGAAAGGTTTTTATTTTATTAGCAGTTATTACCTTTAGGTACATAATATAATTATTATGTAAAAATGCTTTTTCGTAGGATCGTATTACAGAGAGATAGATGCAAAATTCATCGATTGAAAAATTTACAGACGGGTACAACATTTTATAGGAATATTTCAGCACCCATATCAGAATCGGATACTACCACAGTTTCACTCGAGCTTTAAGTGTGTTGAGACGATTTTCTAAATTTTTTTATGAATCAAAATATTTGAAAAAAAAACTTTTTACGTTATTTAAATACTATTATAATGAATAATCTCAACGCTATTTTTACATATAAATCATAATGACATAATATATAAGTCCAAAAAATAGCATACCTATAAAGAATGTAATATGAAGTACCTAATAATTTTTTTTCTTCAAAATTTGATTTTTTTTTTTAACATTTTAGTAAAATTAGATCCTCCAATTGAGATTTTTTAATAGTTGATAGATTTGGATAAAATTTAGAAGTAAATTACCAAATTTCTTAAAAATAAAACTAGGAAATTAATAATTAGCGAGGTATGCAAAATGTATGATACATAATAGAACACGTATATATATACCTCAAAAGATAATCTTAAACTTAGGTAGATAGGTATTTGGTTAAATTATCTAAAGCAAAATAGTCTACACCCCGATGGCCCGATGATTACTATTTACATGATTCAAAGGTAAATACACCTAATTGTATAATTTCTAGAGCCCTTAGTTCCCAGAAACTACCACCCTAACCCTTTTACCGATATCAACCTATGATCTTTATTTGATAAACTATAAGTAAGATATCGATATGGTATTAATGTATTATCTATGCTTATTTCTAAATACATTTACCTAATGCATCAAAAATAATTTTTTACAGTATTTAATCTGCGGTCTTGTAATAAACCTAAACTGATCTATTTAGAACGCATTGTTAAAGGCAGACCGAAGAATGCAACAACGCTGCATACGACTAAACCAGAAATGCGTAAAACTAATTTTGTTGTTTTTTCACTGCAAATCATTGTAAAATTTCAAATTGTATATTTATTGTAATATTTTTATTTTTTTTTTTTGAACAGCGAGGATTTTGAATTTTAATGGCATCACTTTATAGTTTGTAATGGCAGGAGCAATAAGTAACATAGTGTCGATAAGTTTATCAAATTCAAAAATCCTATTCGTAAGTAGGTATAAGAAGAACTTGTTCGGCATTTAAAAAAAATAATAACTGTGCAAAATAAAATAAAATTGTCATTATACCGACTGTACCTACATAAATGATAAATGACTTATTATAAATTTAGGGAACCTTCTGCAACTATAACTGTAATAATTTTTGTATCATAATGATAATTTGATGCATTATGTGCTATAATATTAATTTGATATTATTATAGCTTTGTGAGTTGCAATGATGTTAGTCGAATTTAAGTGGTTTTATTATTATTATTATTATTTTCATGACTATATAACCTCTCAGGTGAGTACCCGAACATACATATTTCCCATATTGTGTATTATTATTATCAAGTTAACGCCATATTAACTGAAGAGAAAATAGAAAGGTAACATCACAATCATAAAATCATAAATGTTTCCGGCCATCGTAGAACGCGTAACCTACTTCAAAACGTACAATGATATATTATACATAAATAAAAATAAAAAAATAATAAAAAATTCAATATTCCATTATGTTTTCAATCTTGAAAACGCGCAGGTATACGAAGAATAGGAAAATTAGTAATTTTATTTTTATTAATCGAATGGGTTTTCGAGAATAAACCGTAACCGATTGACAACGAGTAAATACATTGCGAGTATGTATGTGTGTATTATATATATTATACATAAGTGTGTGTATAAAATATTGATGTATAGGTATACATATATCATAGATGTAATTTATAATAATGTTCACATGGAATGAAAACCGTGAAAGTAAAACATAATATAGGTATAATATTATCAGATGCACATATTATTCATAATTTATGATTTTTTTTTCTTCTCGAAAATAAAAACGTATTGGTCGGCATTGGCAAATGCACACATGTCTGTGGTTAAACTAATATATATATATGTATGTATGTATGCATGTATGCATGATAAATGTATTACTGTATCCGTATATATATTATTATTATGTATTATAGATATGGTTTTTAAATGAGCGAAAGTGAAACAGATCAAAAGTAAAAAAAAGAAAAGAAAAAGAGATAACAATCATTCAAATAAACCGCATTTTAAAACATTGTGATTTTTGCTAGATTGTTCGTAATAATGTTTTGACTTTTTGGCGGTTTTGTTTTCAATAGGCACGCAATTATCCGCATTGTACATATTGTTATTATTATTATTATTATTATACCGACTTGACCGATGATAATATGGTACGTATTTTTTCGTTATTGTCATTATAAAACCAGCTTGGTAATTTTTTCTTCGATTTTTTCTTCGATTTTTTTTCCCGTGTGCTACCAGTAGACAGCAGTACAGTATTATATGTGACTGAATAAATTATATCGACGACGGCGACGAAATAATAATAATAATTAGACACAACGGTTTTGATGGAATTGGAAAGACAATACCGATCAATTTATCACGGTGCGTTACTCGCTTTTACTTTACCCGCGTACGATTTCCAACATTCACAATAATTAAAAGAAAAATCAATTTCGACATTATATTATATTATTAATTATAACGATTTCCGTTAAATGTGTGCCGTATGTTAGTATACGCGTATTTACGTGGATTTGCGTCGTACGATTTCATTAAATAGAAATAAAGGATAATATTTTTTTTACAACTATTTTTATAGGTAGGTATATGTACTCGTATGTCCGCATCAACAGACAGCTGACAAATTTCTATTTAAGAACGAATTTCATTAATTTGAAAAATAAATTATTTAAGTAGTTTTGACACATTAAAAAAAAAGTAAAAAAAATATGAATAGAAACTGCTTAGGCCCGATTATATTCTCTTATACGAATTTGATTATAATATATCAACTTACTCTAATATTAACTATGTATGAACACTATAAACAAACTGTAGTAAGACTCCGGTAAGTATGTGCATTTGATATGTTACGCATGTGTAAGATAGACAACACAAATATGAGAGTGTGGCGGCTTATTAACGTTTCACTAAAATAATTAGCAATTAGATATAGTTTTACAAATGATAATTTAAACGTTATATTACTGAACTTTAAACATTGAATCCATAATTTTGCATATTATATAACCTTGGACTAAATTTGAGTTTGTAAACCGCTTTATGGTTTAAGAATCCCAAAATAATTTACATTTTCAAAAATCGTATTCATTCGGTTACTAACAGCATTCTAACAGCTGTTAGAAAAGCTATATTCTCATTGTTATCAAACAATAAAAATTCGATTTTTGCGCAGTAATAATATTGTTTTATACAAAGTAATTTAATTTATAATATTATGCGTTTTCTCTTTATTCAATAAAGCAACTAATTATTATATCCTCTATTTACATGATTTATACACAAGTTCTTATTCAAACACAATATTCTTAAGCAGTTAAGCTAATTAATAATTATTTTCAAATATCATGATCGATAATTATATTACTTTTTTTGTTTGTGTTATAATTAAATTAAATTAAAAAGAACAATCATGAACCACGTATTTGTAAATTAATAACTACTAAATGACGATCAATACTTGAATTCATATATTCCTACAAAGCAATTTATTATTCGTTATATGAATACGATTGAGATCGATCACAATAGATTTGCGCTAATAAAAGCAGACATCATAATATTCAATGACTATGTACAAAATATATAGCACGTAGGTACGCAGGTAATACAATAAAATGTTTGAAGAAATCACTCGTTAACTAGTAAAGAACCGATAACAAGTTCGATTTCTTAAAATGTTTCGACAATTGTAATTATCACTATAGGCCTAGGTATCGTTCAGATACATCATACACTAACAACAGACAATGTATTGTTCACACTGTTCACTATTGTACCTACTTATAATACAAGTAAAGCATTTAAATCGTTCACTATTCTTTGTAAATCAAACACTGACAAGTCGGTAAAGACTAAAAGACATGTACCTTTAATGATATTTGGAAGTTAATTAAAATAAATACAATAGGTATCAGAACATCTTCGTTAGTTAAATTATTATCGTATTCCTACCTGCCATTTACTACTGTGTGCAGGCCATCTCTATTACTGCACTAATTTAACCAATATCAGGTACATCAATAATTAAATCATTTTGTAACCGTGATATTTTGCTTGTAAGTAACAAAAATACACTTTAGTACCTACCTATATTAATTGATATAGATAATACGCTTAACAATTCAAAAAAAAAAATGTAATCGTTTATAAGCAATGAGCACTAAGAGAATATTGTTTAATTATGTGATCTGCATTTGTTAGCTCCGCCTCTGGTGTAGCGGTGTGTACAATGTTTATCACTATTATTAATATCGTTTTGGTTGATTTGTTTACTGCTGTAATTTCTCTTTTATATCCAGAACGTTTAGTATTGCAACTTGCAGTTCTATTCATTTTCCCCAGATTTTACAAAAAAAAAAAAAAAAATAAGAAAATAATGTTTTGTATTATATGAACCGACAATGTATAATATTATGCGTATACCCATTTTCACTTGTGTTATAATATCATTAATCGCACCGCATCCATCATCTCTCTGTACCACAACACTCGCACAACACTCGCACAACACTCGAGCAGTATTATATTATAGATACCTACACCATACATGCTCTACTGCACTGCTACAATGCCCATCACGTATGAGCCATACAGTCAATCATTTTAATACCGGTTTGGCCGGCATATGTATCTCGTGCTCGCAGTAATTAATCATAATAATAGGTAATACTAACTATACTCCGTTATAATATCAAAATATATCTGCACAGAAACACACATACACGTGTATAGTTACTCATAATTGCAGTTTGAGTGTTTTTTTTTTTCGACGATTTGTCGAAAGTTCAGTCAACTCGACTGTCGCATGTTTATCTGTATATGATGGCAATATAATAATATACAAGCAAGTAACATATTAATATTATATACGAAAAAAAATCCAAATCGTTCTATACACAAACATGATTATTACGAATCGGTATTTTTTTCCTCGTTGAGATTACACAGAATACTCGTATATTATAATATATACAATACTACCGTGTACGTAAGACATTTTACCTAATTTTAAATAACTCGATCTGTACAACAACTATAGATATTATACATATTATAAGTACATATGTACTTTTAAGTTATGTATAATATATAATATGTACCTATATTGAGTACCTGATTTAAATCATGTGTATACCTATCGGATTACTGTGTTGAATATATCATAATAACGATTATAATATATTATAACGAAGAATTTAACTATTTTATATTATAGTCGTGCCCGTACGGTTTTATGCGGGGAATTGAACGCAGGTATATAATGTTTCAATAATAAATGATGCGTGCGCTTAGTAAACATAATAATAACACTATCGCCCGGCACGCGCCACGCGAAGAAATAACGATAGAAAAAATAATAATAATTATGTCACATCCATAAATCCGTGTCGTTCTTCGACCTCGCAATACACCTACTGTTGTGCATACTATATTATTATAATATTTGAGTTGTAGGTAGATGACGTACTATACATGGGAACCTTGGAAAGTTTATTTGAAATGTGAAGTTCATGAACTCGTTTGTTTTCTCTGAATGAATAGAATAAAAATAGTACCCACACGACAATAAGGAATTAGTGTTAAAATGTTGACACATTTAATTATTATACATTTTAATTACCTACCATAAAAAATAACTAATTTTGATTTCTTACTTTTTATTATTTATCAACCATTTTGCAATCAATTAATTTTTCTAATCCTTTATTTATATTTAAACTGCTTTTAAAGAGTCAAATCAAATTTCCCATATTAAGCTCATTTCGTCAAAATCTTAACAGTATAATTTTCATACATACATTTTTTTTTATTTTGGACGAGATTGAATGATTAGGTATCTACATCGTAACATTTCGTTTTTTCGAGGTCTGAGTCTCCGACAAAAACGTAATATACAATGATATTGTGAGTTTTAGTTTTGATCGAGTCGTTTTTTCAATACGAGAAAATCGTAATTAGGACGTTCCTGCAGGTCGCATCATATTGTATAACAAACAAAACCGCCGTTAGCGTTTCTATTTTCCCAGCGAAGACGTCGACCAACGCCGATAGATATAATACAATGACAGAAATACGCGTGAGTAATATGTTTGGGACCCGGCTACCCGACCTATCCATTCATAATATATGATTTTCTGGCGTCAGAAAAAAATGAAACGGGATCCACCGATAGTCGTGTCACTCGTCACTCGTCGAACGGATCAAGGACCGGATAGGTGACTACTTGGTGAGAAACTGAGAACGCACGTGCAGACGACGATAAATGACAGGATGATGACCGTATACACTATGTTGGCACAATTAGGTAACTCATATAGTCAGCCAAAACAAAGGTTTAGCATCCCCCCCCCTACAGCGAATTTATTTGCCCATCTAAAAGCTTGCTAGGAATCGATTTAAATATACAATATTTTATTGTTTCATCGTTTGCATTAACTTTTTGTCAGGACAACTACAGCCTACAGCCCCTAGAAAGTTGACCTAAGTTTCGTCTAATATGACGTATTACAGCACATTTACACAATATGTTTACACGCATAGATAATTAGTTTCCAGACAGTGCGCGGAACTGACGAAGTCTACCAGTCTCCGTCGCCTTTATCATCGTCGTCATCGCCGTCGTCGTTGTCGTCCATCACACACGCACACGACCATAATGCCGCGAGAACTGCGCGTATACCCACACGCACAGACAAACACAGACGCTCACTACACGCGTGCACATAAACGGATAACGTGCGGACGTCGACCGCAAAGTCAAACAAATACATTTTCTGATAATATAATATGGGACACTGTGTATATAACATAATGATTGTAATGATAATAATCATGACATGTCGTTTGAATGTTTTTATTTTTATTTTTTCATACGTACTCGCACACGCTTATAATATGTATTATTATGTATAGGTATGTCGCATGTGCACAAGACGTATATCTACTGTAGTTAAGGCAGTATCTAAGTCACTCGGTTAACATAAGGAACGGACCCATAAACATGATTATGTATATCACTGCACGCTGGATGCACTATACGAATGGGTACATTTAGCATCAATCGTTGGATCGTCGGATACAGCGTTATCTGATTAGAGGCGAGTATACAAAATAAAATACGTAGGCGATACCACCTTATTCGCACCTTCCACACAACTCCTCATAAATGTATAATATATATGTAAGTATGTATAACTATAACATACCTATATTATATTATATGTCTAACGGCATCGTGAATATCCATCTTGGATCCTTTCACGTAGCTGTCTTCCGATTTTGTCGAGTATGCGTCCTACGGCGCTCAACCTACCTCCTCCCTCATCCAGCCACCCACTCAGACATTAGATTTAGAATTATCTTTGATAACGATTCGAAACTTCATATTATTATTGTCGTTAAATACTGTAGGATACTGTGTACCTAGGCTAAAAGAGTTATTTTTTTTATATATTTCCCTGTCCCTTGATATAATCCTGCAGTACATAGCAATAATAAAATAATATAAACAAATGTTGCATTAATATTTCGAAACCCTTTAGGGTCTATCATTTTTAAAAGCAATTGTTATTAAATATATTAACAATGATTACCAAATTCAAACAACGTAAATTTTTAACAATGATGTCATTATATATAACTAATACGGCACAGTTATTAGTATGTACTGTTATTTCTTAATTTAAGGTAGGTATGGGCTGTATAGGTATAACCTACCTATATAAAACATATATCATATCGAATTCCGTATGTGGGACTATTAGAAGAAGAAACATAAAATTGTTCTCATGCGATTTCCCTTTACAAATAAATATTTACTGTCTTTCAAAACGTAAATATTTGTAAAAAAAAAAAGATTCATATGAAATTCTTGATTTTTTTTACAATTACAGTTATTACTTGAGAAGTTATTAAATGAAAGGCCCAGCGATAAAAATATGTTTCGAATGAGTAATGACACCCATTGAAATATTAAAAAGGATATAAGATACCTAAACGTTTATCGAATAATATAAGAATCATTTAGACGTATTTGTTATGTTAAACGATTCGAAGAAAACATTTCTACTATTATAATTTAAGAATAATATTTTTAGTTTTCAATTATCTCACTATCTATAATCTAAATTCCTCAATTATCTGTTAAATACATTTGTGTAACTTAAGATGACGATAGTTAACTAAGATGTAATTTACTTAACGAAATCACTAATCAAGATTGTACAAAATATATTTAAATATTTAAATAAGAAAAAATAAAGAATTTACATACGCAAAAACATTATTTATTGTATTTAGAATACTTCTACAGTATTCAAAAATCATATTATACTAGTAAATTATGTGCCTATTACATTTTTTTTAACAATGCTCATTTGAAATTCGTCATTTTTTAATGAGTCTATTACTATCAAACATATTTAACTACTGAATATTAAACAAAATATTTTATTATCAAAAGGCCTTCATAAGTATTCCAATTTTTACGGTATAGGTACCAATGTGATTTCATTGAAAATATGAATAGAAGAAAAATGTATGTACAGTTATTACTATTTTGGCATGTCAATGGCTAGACTTAAAGATTCTTGTATAGGACGGACGTAAATTATTATTATACAATTGAACTATATAGATTTCAATTTATTTCTTCAACCACGGTCTATGAAATAATCGGCTAAAATATTTATATTCAAAAAATATAAAAATATATTTAAAAAATTACGTCTACCTATTAGATATTAAGCATAATATGTTAATATTTTATTAACTATATGTATTATATATTACTGTTAAATCCTAATTTTTTAAATAATACACTTCATTTTTTACTACCTAGCAAAATGTATGGAAATTGTGATAACTTGTAAATATATCAGACTCGATACTATTATTTATTATATACCTATAGTCACCTGCAAGCTGTTGACAATTTTAATTATATCTTATTAATCGTAATTTAAGAATATTTTTTTGTATGGATGCATGAAACATAAAAACTATATATTATCCTACATTTTTATTTAAAATAATAATTAATTTGAAAATAAATATGTAGTTAATTATTTAATGTTATTTATCAGGTAAAGATTAATTTTTAAATTACCATTTAAAATATTAATATAATTCGTAAAATATAATAATAAACCAAAAATCATTCTATATACTTATAATAGGTATAAATTAAATTATTTTAAATGTATATTTTTGAAAATAAATACCCTATTAAAATATATAAGTCATCTTACAATTTGAGAAATATAAATTAGAACTGTAATTGAAAAAGAACCTTTACGCCAAAAATAAAAAAAGTAGGGCAATATTAATTATATAATGGTAGGTGGTGCTAGTATCAAACTTCTCGCACAGTAATAATATCTTACAAAAAGTATTTCAGCTGTTCTAAGTTTTTTAGTTTAAATTTTTATCTATATTATACAGAGCAATTGTCATAAATTAAAGTGCAATTTTAATGGGGTATTCGTGTACTCTATAATTGTACCTATAATTTAAAATAAAGTAGCTGAGTGGTTGTATTCTAGTTAATAGTTTAGTTAGTGTTTTAAGTATAGGTACCTATATAATATAAAACATTACCAACTCATGCGTTTAATTTAAGCTTTTAACATTTAAATTAATATTAGGTATTTATACCTATAGACAATTGAAATATGATAATTGTGGACTGTGGTAGACACCTACTAACTAAGTTTAACGATGTTGGGTTTTGGGTATTTATTCAATATCTAAAAAAAAATATTTAGGAGATTTGTATTGATATATTTTATTAAATATTGCAGGTGGGAAAATCACGTTAACATCATGTTGTAGGTAGGTACCTACTAAGTAGATAGTACTACCAGTTACTACAACATAGTGAATTAGTGACATAACAAAACAATATAGTTACTCTAAATTTAAAAAAAAAACTATAATATTTTAGAAAGATTATTGGTAGGAAATCTTAGTTGAATTAAATACTTAGGAACCTAAAGAAACTATTTTTTTCAAATAATTTACTATACTCCTATACAAATTTACAAATGTATTTGCTATTATAATTTATTTTATTTGGATTCGTATTAAGTTGTAATTAAATTGTTGACTGTTGAGTAACTTATCAAACGAAGATGATATTTTCCCGCAATAAGTAATATATTATATTACTTTTACGCTAGCCGCATGCTGTATAATCCATTCTATAAGTACATTGCGGATTTGATTTTGACAAATTACACGATTTAATCGATTATCAATATGTTTTATTTCCTTGTTAAACTTTTAATAAATAATAATTGACGTGTTGGTCCACCAACTAGATACAAAAAAGTATAAGTACCTACATTGTTGAGCCGCGATCAATTTACTAATTTTAAATATTATACCTCTAACAGAAATGATGAGATGATGTTAGGCAGTGCGATCGACATTTTATTCATAAACATTATCATATTATTATACCATAATAATATATTTTATTATAGGTACACACACGTCTAGTTACCGTTTAGCATGACTCTAAAATCTTGTGTTGTCGCGACAGCACTGAGACGGAAGAAGAATATTTAAAAAAACAAATTCTATTTATATTATACAAAAAAATGAAATAAATAAAAAATAATAAGTAGGTGTAATGAATGTTTTGTTTTAGTTTATTTTTTGATATATTTTGTTTCTTACCAGTCACTGTGCTCCAATTTGTATGCGATCGGAAGGAATCGACTGCACGAGGACCCGCGATCTAATTGCAGTGCGTCGGGTGATCTCACGTGATTTTGTTCATGTTTTCCCGTCGTTCACAGACGATTTTCTTTTGTTTCCGAGCGACGTGCGGGGCGGTTCGCTCCGACTGTCACCACTGTAGTAGTTTCGGGCAGCCGATCGATCGGCGTGGATCTGTCGGCGGCGGAAGGGGCGGGCCGGCCGGTAGAGAAAAACTTTGGGGAAACAAAAAAAAAAAAAATATATTCAAAAAATTAATCAACTCGAAAACGGAGGTCCAGAGTCAACCGAAACGAAAGATCGGCGGACAACTCGCGCTCTCGGTGTATTATAGACGTAATATTGTATCAGTTATATATTATATTATTATTATTATTATTGTTTACACGTCCGGAGCGGAACGGAGCGGAGCGCGGATCGTACAGCGGCCGGCCGGCTAGTGACGAGAGAATCAAAATCCCGTCGACGGGCGATGACGATTTTTCCGGGGGGAGGGGCCGACCACCGTGATATTATACTATCGGGTATTGAGGCAGTAGGGCGGGCGGTTTACGAGGCACGCGTATAACATGTATATAATATTATTATTTTTATATTATTATATATGCCTTGAACTCTCCGAAATGGGAAACCTTGAACTGAACCGCGCCGCCGAGTGTAACCGGTCTGCGCGCGCGATTGCCCTACTGACTCAGTCCGACGAAATCCGAACGGAATGCACGGCGCGGCCGCGGCTGCGGTCCGTCGCGCCGCCGCGGGGAGGGGAACCCGTGCCCGGCGGTGGGGGTACCGGTCGGCGCGCGGAAGAATTTTTTTCGCTCGATCGGTCGGACGGAGGATGACTGTGGCGGCGTTTTCTCCCGCTCGCGCACGCGTAAAATAATATTATTATTATTTATAATAATATACTTATTGATACTTATAGATATCAGCACTCTCCCGCATACAGGGTGACCAGGAAAGTGTGTTTCGAAAATGGTTTTCATTTTATTTTCCCGCCGATGTGTATTACGACAGAGACATATAGATATACAAGTCCATATAGGTATCACAATATAGATACCGGAATATTGTACTATGCAAATTTGACTACGTGCATATATTATACACGTATCGGATGTAAGCAAGATCACGAAATGTTGGCGTTTACATTTGTAAGATTAGTCATGCGTATTGTATACTCCAACTGTAGTGTATAATTTAGAGTTGATTCGTCATTTCGGGATGAATTTCTAATTATGCACGATACAAACTCGATATTGATTATCCATATTCGTAGTATGGGTTTATATTATATACACTTATAAAAGTTGTGGACTCTAAATTCTCTAAAAATAGTAAAAAAAATGCACTAAAAATTACTTTTGACTACATAACACCATTCAAATATTACATAGTGTTTTTTATTATTTTTACTTCATTACAAATTGTATAAGGACATATCACTTTAATATTTAAGGAAGTTTAATAATTTTAAGATTAAAAAAAATATGACGAAATAATTAGAAATTTACAGTAATATATAGGCGATGGCTTTTATCGGAAAACAATATGATTCTTGGAGCTATATTATTCATTCTTGACACACAAAAATTTAAAACTATAATTATGTAAAATTTCGTTTAATTCTAACTATTTTGTATACTTGTGAATTATGAATATTGCATTTTGACTAATAACATTCCTTGAGATAGAATTTTGATTATTTAATTTACACTAAAAACTTGATATATATGCTCTACAAATTAATAAAATGACCTAAAAAAGCAAAATAAAAGTTTCACTTTCGGAGTATTTGTTACATGAATCGAATTATATACTTGGAATTGCATTGTTCTAGAAATCTAGAACATCCAAAAAAATGTACTTTGCATTGAAATCCGGATTACTCCAAAAACTGCTTATTGTAAAAAAAATACAAGCTGTCATTTGTATACGTCATCTGTGTGGAGTGGTATAGGTGCTGGTTATTCGGTGTTCCGCAATTCAGAGAAATAGTATGTATAGAGGCGGTTTGTTCATGACTATGAGTTATGAAGTATCTCATTAATTTGGCCCCTGATTTTAATGATAATAATTTATAAGTTTCTGTGATAAGATAAACAAAGTTTTGCTTTAGTGAAATATTTGTTATACTTATAACAAACATTCTGCTTGGTCCCTTACAATTCACTACCATAGTATACCATGAATACCATGTATTCCATGTATATAATATAGGACATACCTACCTAAATTGGATAGTGGCTATACTAAATGTTAGCGAGGGTCTGTGATCGGAATGACGGCCAAACGAGGTGATTATCAATCTAACTTCCGTGGTTACCATGATACCTGCATGCTTTAATATCTCACCTCAGCTTCTTATAATTTAGTATTGCAATCGCAAAACATACAGATGATGTCCTGTCCATTCTTCTATATATGTTCACTACAACCAGTTTCTACTTTGTAATATAAATACGGACGTCGTGTCTAGGACGTTCTGTAAATTTTATCGTACCGCGTAGCGCTTTTCAATTATTATTATAATCCTTTATACAATATACATTATAAATATATGTATAATAGACATATTCTACATTTTCATCTATAAAAATATGGTATGTGGATCCAGTTATAAAACAACTTGTTTTATGTATAGGTTTATAATTTATATATAATATATTATATGGTAAACCTATAATAATATATTGGTAGATATGAGAAAAATAATACAAACCTAAATGGATGGGATCGCATACAAAATATAAAATACCATCGTAATGGTATCTCCTAGTGGTGAAAATAAATTGGTTTAAAATTTTATATCAACAACCTAAAATCGTATGATTGTTATGGGAATTTTGTCAGCGAGTCACGGTGATTGAGCCTTGTAATACTCGTTTCTGATTCCTTTTCTGGTTAGATTTCGGGTTCTAGCTGGTTTATTATACTAGGAACTCATTTTGTTTTTAGCTAAGGCGATCTCTGAACTTGATCGCCCTGTATATGAACACTCGGGACAAGCACACTTGCACACCCATTAAAAACACACACAAACTCCATAACGGGAACTACCTGTTTGATTACAGATACCTATACTATATATTTTAACGACTGTTTTAATGTGTTGACTATTCGGTAGGCATTTACTATATTACATAGTACGGGTGAAGCATGACTGACTAAACAAATACACTTGACATTTCCTAGCATTAACCAAATGGATATTGAGGTAGGAAATATAGCAGGCGTTTGAAGTTTATTTCTGAAAAATATTTTTTTTACATTTATTTGTTATATAGTATTACCTATTATTAATTATTATTATGATTTTTATTGCTAAAAATTTAAATTTAATTTTTATATTCATATTTTATTATATGTAATATTTTATATATTACAAGTTGCGACAGTATTGTATACGAAAAGTGAATTTGAGCGGAGACGTTGTAGGTACTTCCTTCTATTTCTAAGGATATTTTATAATACATTTATACAAATATATGCATTTTATATTAGTAATATTATGGTAATTGAAAAGTTGAAGAACTATTTTTTACAAAATCATCACATTTATACTTAAAAATATAACCAATAACTAATAAGTACATTCATCGCTCAGTTCAGAATTTAAATTTAATTTTAAATAGCGATAATTTATCTGAAAAGCTTTTTCCGTAACAACATTTTTACTGTCCTGAAAAATATTTCAATATTTTTAATTTATCATTTATTTAAATATGATACAAAGGTACTTAAAGGAAATACTTCATAGGTATTTAAAAAAAATGTAAGTTAAATTTATTTTCAACGAATACGGAATAGGTATTAAAAAAAATTATATGTTATGTACAATAAATATTTTAGTACACATATCTTCGGTCTTTCACAGTTATTATATGTTCTTAATTTATATAATAGGTCTTTTACTACTCATTCCCGGCTAATTATTATTAAAATTTTCTTTAAAACGTTCTCTTTAGTTCCAAAAATCAGCAATAAATACAATATTATAACTCTATTACAAAGTGATATCAAAAAATATAATTGAACAAGGGATGGTAGTAAACCTCTCTGCAGTTGGCGTCAAGTGTACCTACCTCATCATTGAGCAAGTCACTGTATGGATGTGTTAAATTAAAAATCAATTATAAATCATTGTACCTATACAAAAAACTATTATGAGCGAAAAAAATTGTATTACATTTTCAAGCTTTTTTTATACGAAAACAAAAATTATATCAGACATAAAACGAAAATAAACTATAAAAAGTCAAAAGTTTAAAATACCTAAACAGTGCGCAAGAAGAGCCAAAATATTTTTTAAATCATTTAATTTACCTGTAGTTAATGCTATAATATAAATATTCAGTGAAAATTTCAAGTCTCTATGTTGATGAAAACTGGAATTTCGTAAGAATTCCAATTTTTCCTTAATTTTTTTTTTCCGGTTATTTTGAAAAGTACCTACTGGACATTTTTACTTTAAACCCCTATACTACCAAGTTTACATTTTCCACCAGAAAACATCCTCAAAGTTGAAAATCTAAGTATTTTTACTAATCGAAAATGACAGACAGAAAAATTAATTTTTTAAAAAGAAACGTATATCATTGTAAAATCAATACATTCGTATATGGAATATAAAATATTTAAATGGTCTACCCAATGCATACAAATCCAAGATGGTATGAATTTAACTGAACAAAGCCCTAAGGGAATAGTATAGCTGGTAAAGTAAGTAGTAACTAAACTAGTACATACTTATGAGTTGGCATGCACTATAGTGCTACAAATTTGCGGCCACGTAAAATATATGCCATTTAACTGTAAGCGCAGTACAAATTCCTAAACTTAATAATACCTATACATGGTAGTATACTAATATGGTACATGGGCAATTGTTGAACTTATGGTGAGGTGGCATAATTGTATGTTTAATTTTTTAATTTTTAGTTGTTAAATATTTCAGAGTATAATCGAATAACATTCATAAAACTTATTTAAATGACCATATTACTATCCTATTAATTATCCTATGACTAGTTTTATATTTACAAATTACGCAATCAAATAGTATTATTATTTTTTAAGTACTTATTTTATTAGTTAATGTTAGCGTTGTTCAATTTCTATAACGCCTAGGTACTTATAACATTTATAATATGTACGTATACTATATTATAAGACGCTATTAAAATTATAACATATTTTCAAGGAATAATATGTCGGTATATTTCTTTCTAACTATTTTATTTGATAGAAGATGAACTTTTAATCATACAATTACAGGCTCGTTTGTTTTTGTTATGTACTTATGAATGAAATAAAATCTTGTGTTTAAAATAGGTAATAATGCGTAATATTATAATGCACAGAAAGTGACAAGATGGGAAATAGGGCGATACAAAATCTCTCGTGTAAGATCATGATAATAATAAATATTATAAATGAATATAATTAAAATTAGAAAATGTTTTGTTTAATTAAAAAATACCTCATTATGATTTGGATATAGAAAACCAAAATATTATTTTGATAGATAAACTGATATTTCAAACACAGTACCTATATAGTTATTGAATAAATAAATAATATAAATACTACTTTTATGTTCTAAAACTTTTGGAATTCTGTTGCAAAAATAAAAAACAGAATAATATTATTAAGACCTGACGGATATGGAAAAGGGTATCTAAACTGCATTTAAACATCAAATTATCTATAACATCACATATAAATTTGTATTTGTTTCGGATACACCTATTATACTGAAATTAAACATTTAACTCTTGACACATACTCGCAAATTGCGAGTCTTGTCGATCAGTATCACCTGGCAATGAATACGATAAATAAATACACACACACATTTTCTTACGTAAATAATCGGCTGACAATAAGACATTAAAACGTACGAATGTATGATAAGCAAATAGGAATAAGTAAAATTTACGAATTAAAATTAAACATACTTTTAACCAACGTTTGTTGAAAAAGTCGAAACATATCATATTATTTTTGTTTTCTTAAACTTATTAGGTAATAAATAATGATGAAAAATACTATGTATAGGTAGGTATAATATAGGTAATATGATTTTTTAACAAATAATAAAGATTTAGTTCAGAGTTTGCATTTGAAGAAAAAAAATCCGTATTATGTTATTTGCAATTAAAACGTTACACAATTTTTGCGTTTATCGTTGTTTACAATTAAAACGTTATCCAAGTTTTGCGTTTATCGTTATTTGGAATAGTGTTAATACCAATCAAATGTATTAATGATAACTAATGCGGGCAGGTATGGCCTAGATAATATGGAATATAATATAGCCAATTTTAATGTCCGTAATGCATGAAATACATATTTCTACGAAATCAATATAACTTTTAAATAAATGGATTTTAAATTATTTCGTTTTGCGTTATTTTTTGTTCAATGAAATTCTATAAATTACGTTTTGCGATGTTTTTCGTTTAATGATATTCTATAAATTCGTTCTTCCTTAATATGTTTTTTTTAATGATATATTATTTTGTTAATCATTATGTTTTGTTTTGCGGCATTTAATTATTTTTGATTACCACTTTCCGTTGTAATTACGTTTATAAATTTCAATCGTTTTTTTTTTAAATATAACGTTATTGTAACGTTTGCAAGCCTATTGGTTTAATTAATTATAAAATTTTGTTTGATGGCAAAAAAAAAGTAGTAGGTATACAGTACTTCAGAAACTTTGTCAAAAATTCCAATTTTCATATTAGATACTTGTAACTTGTAATATTACTTAAGTATATATTTTATATAATTTATTAGTTAAAACCTTAAGTACCTACACTGGTATAATTAGGTAGATATAGTCATATAGTCATAATACATATTATGACTACTTGTATTTACAAAGAACTAAACATATTATTATAGTGCCAACAATTGAACATTCCACAATCTTAATACTCCTTTTATAATATTTTGTAAATACACTATCAAATGCCTTTTGGCTGATTCATCTAATTGGTTAGTTTATGTTAGGTTATTTTGGGCCATGCTTTATGAATTTGTTCTTACCAACCATTTAAATATCCGGGTCAAAATCACGGTCGTGGTACAATCCGTTGAACATACAACAATACAACACGCAACTAAAACAATTATTTTTTTGATGGTACAAGTATGTTTGGGAGTATTCGTTGGGAAATATACTGTCCAATTTCTATTATATCTTCATATTTTAGCTAGGTAACCGAAATAATGGCAAAAATACTTAAGGAAATTACACCTGTCATGTTTACATAGTGTTGATAGTTGGCAATGTGGGAATACTATTTAAATTCCAAAACTTGACTAAAAAATGATTTATAAAATGTAGGTATAGCTATATAATATATATTATATTTATATTTTTATTAAATATATTAATATTTATAGTTATGTTTTAAACAAGTGTGTGAAATGACCTTCCTTTCACACTATAAAAAACCATTTCCAAAATACTTGTACCTTTATTGTTTTTATACTTATTGGAAAATCATCACTTTCGAGTATTGATCGATTTCTCAATAATTACAGGCTAGCGCCCACCACCTAAACACAGAAAAATCATAAAAAAATAAATTTTAATATAATATCATCTTTTTTACTCAATTCTTTTATATTATACTCAATGATAATATCTATAACTGTAGTCAAAACTAATTAATTAATTATTTTTTGGCTAACGACTATACATAAATTCCATTAATAAAAAATAAATATAGTTAATATAATTTTAAAAATCATTCAAATATTTAAATTTTATTAGGTTTTTTATTTGTTATATAAGTTATAAAATAGTTAGGTAAGCATTTTCTTGGATCTGTACAAAGCACAACAGTTAGAATATTTAGGTCATACTATAACATTCAAACGAATATGTAATTATATTTTAAAATAGATTGAAAATGCACTTAGTAGGCTTTTAGTGTGAAATGTGTGCCTATAGCTAATAGCTTTTATCCTTTTATACATCTAGTCAGGACTTGACACTTGCGGTGATACTCGGTTACCTCTTGAACACGTTTCCGAACGGCTTGACCGCGCAACCGGTCGCCGTACGACGCCGGTATACCTGCTATACCGACGACTATCGGTCTACCGAATTCGGTTACCACGTATTCTCTCGACGTGTAACACGTTTTTGAAACGGCTTAGTGCCTACCCGTATTGATATATAGTTACACCGTCGGTCGGTCTTCCATCATTGACACGATCGATACCAAGAAGATGGATTCGGTCACGGATTTTGTACTATATAAAATATATACGGGTGAAGTGGGGCAATTGTAAATTAATTATGCCAAAAACAAATTTAATGTTGTGGTATGTGTTTTCTTCATAGCTTGTTCTTTGCTTAAAATATATTGTTTATGCTTCATTGAGTGAGGTTTTTCAATTATAAATTCAAGTCTAATTATTTTTTTTTTAATCAAAATTCACAACTATCTTATAAGAAAATGTACCTACCCCTCAATATACCTATATGTTTTGAACGAATGAAATTGATTTCAATAGGAGTGTATGTAATTTATATACGCAATACCTAATGATTATCAAAAAACACATTTAACATTATACTGACATTATTTTGAAAAATATAACTGCTTTATTCATTGGTAAAAAAAAAAACAAAAATTGAAATAATCTCTTGTTATAAGGTTGAAGATTTTAAAGTATCTAGGTATTTTTTTTTTTATTATTATGTTAACAGTGCACAATCACAAAATACGTGTCATTGGTGTGTTATCAATTAAACATTTTATAATACTATAATAACTAGGTACCTACCTAAATTTCATATGATTAGTTCTTACAACTGTCCTAGTTTACAATTACCTAACCATGAATAAGTACCTTAAATAAGTACATTTAAAGTACCTATAGTGTTTTTAGACTTTTATGATAATCCATATATTATGTATACAGTATAGGTCACGTATAATCGGGTCTGGATTAAGGGTTAATGATGCTCTAGAGCAAAATATTCTAGCGATCCCTAATAATTAGTTAAATAATTAGTCCCTAATAATCAATTATTGATGGGTAGGCACTATTAAGAACTCTATAATTTTTTTAAATAAAATAACAAGAATATCTTTTTTTGATACCTATATCATACAACTTTTATGCAATACATTTAAATATTTATAATGCCTTCACCAAATTTATAATTATAGTTATATTATATAGGTACCCATTATAGGACACATCACACATTAATTTAATTTAGACTCCTAAAATTAAGATCTACAAATAAATGCTCATTATTTATCATTAGTAAGTATATATTTATATTATGCATAGTTAGTCAACGAATACAATTCAAACATTTTTGAATGCACATGATCTTAAATTCATTTTTATGCCATTGAATTGTTTTGGTTAGATCCAATTTTAACAGCGCGCTATGAAATAAACAAATATACAGTATCAAAAATTATACTGGGGAAATAGGTATAACCGCTCTGCTGTACAGTAAGTGTCAAGTGTACCTCGTCACTGTAAATCACAAGTCGTAAGTACCTATATGTATATGTTAAATTTGAACTTAATGATAATAAATCATTGAATGCGAAAAACGATTCTAAGCGAACACTGATTTTGAACGGTCTGTCAGCCTATATTATTAAATACTAAGTATATTTTATGATATAATTTATACTGCTATTTAAGTATTTTTTTTTTTTCTATTAGTAAATTAAGTATAAATAACAAATTAGTACTATTAGTGTTGAATTAATAAGTGTTGAAATCACTACATTTATTATATTATTAATATATAATTATTATAAATTATAATAGTATGTATATTTTATATACCTACCTCATGTATTATGGTTATTAACTTTTGACTCAATACTGCATAACGTACCGTATAGAACGGTGTGAACAGGTTTATGGTATAAACAAGCAATATAGCTTAATATTAATCTAAATATTTTAAAAATGTCATTGTGTATATAAATTATAAAATTAAACTGATAAGTTTAAAATCCCCAAAAATAATATTTTTGAATTTCAACAAAGTAACTAAAATTATTCTTTGTTTAAACATCTATAATTTCGTCACAATTTGAACTTAATAATATACTTACAAAAATAAATCTTTTCTATATATTTTTAATATTTTTATGTAACCATAAGAATAATTTATATAGGATTTTTCAAGTTTTTATCTCCAGGTCTAAACATTTTCAGTATAGTCATTTAGTATAGAAAATAATAATTTAAGTAACAGTGAAATGTCTCAAGTTTCTAAGATTAATAATATCGATTTTTCGTAAAGCCACATACAACTGTTGTGTTACTGAAGTTTAAATGTTGACGGTATTGGATATTCAAACATATACCTATAATAACTATTTTGTTATTAGTCAAAAAATTTATTATTTTATTTTTAATATTTTATTTGCCCAATTGCACCTATACAAATTTTTAGATCACTATCTATTCACTATTTAGGTATTTGTACTAATAATAATTTTCATTCATAAACCATATAAAAATTTACTATTTAGTATTACAACTCTAAACTCTACTTCTTTTTCCCAAAAATGAAATTCATAAAGTGGTTAATTTTAATATAATTAAAAAATAGCATTATTAATATATTTAACTTTGTAAAATATATTAATGCCTACCTATAACAATAATAACCAAGAGCTTCTAAGTAAATAATTTCACATGGTAAAAATTTCTCAAATAAAATAGATTTGAAATGTATAGTTCGAAAGCAGTTTTCTACTAATTGTAATTTATTCTAATTCGTAAAATAATAAAATTACAAACACTTAAGACGATTAAACTATAAGTTTTCTAAAAAAAAAGCACGACCAGGTATTCCTTATGGAATCCAGAGTAAAAAGAACTTGATGTTTTATAATGATAAATAATGTTAAGTCATGAAACGTTGTATATTTCGAGGAGTGAGACCATTATTATTATTACTAGATAATTATCAGTCGTGGGTGCGTCTAATGTAATTCGTCTGCTATGTGCCTGACGCCTGTGTCAATGTAGTGTCACCACAAATGCAGTGAAATGTATATCAGTATTACTAGGACATAATATTTAGATCTACTTTTTAATTATAATAACATCACGCCAGCCAAACCAAAGTCATTATAAAACATTCCACTGAACCGGTGGTTGAAAGCAGTTTTTAAATTTCATTATAATAATTCAAATTACAATACAATATGTAAGTATCGGTGTGTATAGTAGGCACCTACATTTTTTATAAACCGGCTGTACCTACTGCTTTTGTATTGTAATTCAAAAATTTTTACCATGATTATATATCAGCTTGTGGCCAAGTGATCATATACGTTCTTAATATTTTTTTTTTATTAGTTTTCACCGTCGGTACATCTATACTTATTACCTACTTATTATATATTTAAAATTTGAATGTATTGACTGAATGTCGACGTATTGTATTATATTATTGTCTATGTGTCAGTTGAAAATCGAGAGAGTTAGTGGTCAGCTACTACATTTTTTTTCACCCGACAATGCGTATATGATCATTACTACTTTCTTGGCTTAAATAAATTGGTTGAATAATTTGGTCTCCAAAATATCTAACTCGTCACATAAACCAAACCATATAATTACCGTTCTTAGTGAGAATTTCATTTCACGAGAACGTATTTTGCCATTATCTGACGATCTATGAAAACAAATATATATTTTTTTTTAAATTAGACGTGCACAAATCTAGAAGAAAGGAGTATAATAATATGTATATTGTATATGTGTATAAATAAAGAAAGTAGTATAACTGTGTAAGAAGATATTTATTTCTAATATTGAGGTCCTTAAGAAATAAACGTTTTACAACTGAAAGTTAAAACTTAAATATATCATTATTAAAATAATTGGCACAATAGCCTGTTGCTCTGTTGAACTCCAGGATCCAAAAAACATGTTATACAGTCTTATAGATACACACAGTGCTGCAACAGCATTTTATATCGTTTCTGTTGTAGTACTATCCAAATATTATTTAAGTTTCAAAATAGTAATAAAAAACATCATGTTGGTTTACTTACTAATACATTTTATTATAATATTACGGTCTATGGATATATGCGTAGTGCATACAGTAGGTACACAACAAATACCAGCATTGCACAATAATATTATTTTAGGTTTATCTTAGATATATATATGTATATTATATATAGTATATACAGTCGATTCAGTTATACTGATGAGTTACTGCAGTAACTACTAACTACACCCCAGATTAAATTGTAAAAAATAATCATGTTAAATGTAAATAATTATTGTGCATTATATCTCACTAGTATGACAGTATATACCTAAATGTATTTTGTAATTGTGCACTAATACCTAACCAATAAAATAAAAACCGATAACACTATGAACAATTTAATCTAATAACATCGTGTCAAGGTAAATACCTACTATATTTTCATCAATTTTGAATATTTTTACATACAATACGTTACGATTACGATACATTGTTATGCATTAAACGTTACAATTTTGAAATATTTTAACTCTTGGGATTTTTGGTATGTAGTTGCATATTTTAGTACATTGGACCATTTTGATCTGAATATTTTATTGAATGAACATATTTTCAAATGGATATTACTTATATTAGCTCCGAAAGTGATTTACATGATGAGTAAGTTGACAGATGTGTTTGGTACCTACCTATACTTTGGTACCTACTTATTCAAACTTAATATTACTTAATACCAAAGGTGGGCAAGTTAAGTTATTGCAATTTAATTGCCTTCAGTTAAGTTAAAAATTGACAAAAAAATATTAACTATTTAAGTTAAAAGTTAAAATAGAAAATAAAATTAACTTAACTCAGTTAAAAAAAATTAAATTTTAAGTCATAAACTGCCTTAGTATTTGGTTATAAGCAAACATTTACCAAGACGTTTAACACTGTTTTAAAAATTAATTATTTTAATATATAATTCGAAAATAAATGACCAAAATCGAAAAGGAATCAACAAATCAGTTTCGTCTACTTGATTACGCATGACACGAAAAAAATTAACTTAAATGCATGACAATGATAATTAACTATAAAAAGTTAAGCTACAACAATAACAATTTTAACTGAGTAAGTTAATAAGTTAAAACACGAACATGTTCAGTAGAGCCCATTATCTTCTTGAAGAATAAATAAAATAAAAAACAAAAATTAACTTTTTAACAACCCTTGCCTAATACTAATTTTATATATGATTTAATAGTATTACACTTATATCTAAATTAATTAATAAGTTTGTTGTGAAGGTTAGTGGAAACTATATGAATCTAACATAATTTATTAATAAGTTATATCAACTCGAATTATAGTTGATTTTGTGCATATTAAATATTAATTATACAAATACACTGTGGTTAGTTCTGTAGGTACATAATATTATATTTGAAATTATTTCATTAAATATATTTTACGAACTCTACTCAATAGTAAGTTTAAAGCATGCTAATTTAACTGTGAAAAACTGACAAATTACAATCATTAACCAACTTAATTTTACCCATAGTTAAATATTATTTTTTTTAAATATTTTAACTTTAAATTATTTAGCTTTTTTACACTCGATTACTATACATAGGTTATTCAAATTAAAAAAAATATGGTATATATTATATAATTATTATTAAACTAAATATATTGATGAAAATATTAATAGTTTTGAAATAATTATTTACTTTCTAACTAAAACAAATATTAAAATTGTAAAATTTAATATGTATTTATATAAATCAGAGTAGGTACTACAATATAATGTTAAAATTATTTGGTTATATATTATTGCATACTGGTAGGTATCTTGTATATAAAAAAAATGCATAAAAAGTGCCTACACGTTGTAAGTTTATAAACACGATTTGAAATTTATTTCAATCGTCATTTATACAAATTGAAGACGAAATCTATGTTTAACAGTTCTTTGGTAAAGGGATTCGATACCGTGGTTTTCTGTTTTTGTCTAACACACACGTGTCATAGTATATTAGACGTGCCAAACATACCAATTGATCTAATGAAGCTATAAGAATCTTGAAAACAGATTTGAATTTGTCGTCAAGTCTACTTGAAATCGACTTTCTTAAATTTTTAATATTATCCCCAAATTCTTAAAAATGTCATGTTCAAATAGAGCATTTAAAAATTCTAGTATTTTAATTTTTAGAGAAGTTAAAATCAAAAAATCAAAAATGTGGGTAAGTCGATTTTAAGTGGACTTGACGAAAAATTCAAATCTGTTTTCAGAAATCTTATCGCTTCAATAGATCAATTGGAATGTTTGGAAAACAACACGTCTAAAATACTATGTTGCACATGTGTTAGACAAAAACAAAAAATCACGGTATCAAATCCCCTTAACAGTTAAGAATACTAAAATATTTTTATACCTTGCGTAAAAACGTTGAGGGTAAGTGGCACTTTAACGCGGTACTTAAGTGTTTAAAATCTTGTTTTAAATTTTCAATTCTTAGCTATAAAATTTGAATACTTTATACATTTTTAACTACAAAATCATTTTTAAATTTTAAATTTTATAAATGTTGTCAAAATTCAAACTTTAAATGCTTATAAAATAATTGTGCCTATGTATTTTTAATATTTTTCAACTGCTGTTGAAACAATATATTAGGAGCCTTGTATTACATTTAAAAGTTTTTTGACTTCGAACGCTCGAAAAATTTAATTTGATTGCTTGTAGATATTTTTTTTTTGATAAAGGTAGACAAACTTATGTGGAATTTTAAATTATATTTTCAAATCTTAGATTTAAAAAGAAAAATTTTATAATAACATAATATTTGCTAATTTTCGTGATTTGTCCGTATTTTGTCAAGATTTGAACTTTAAATGCTTATAAAATAAAACTTTGACTATGGATATTTTTAATATTTTTCAAACGCCATCGTAACAATATATTAGGAGCCTTGTATTAAATTTTCAAGCTCATTTACCCAACAAATAAAATTTTATTGACATTCATAGAAAAAAAACTAAAAATATTTGAAACTGAAAATGTCCGTGAACAGTTCAAAGCAAATCAAAATATTTTGAACATTTTATCGTGTATAGAAAATGCTAATATAAACAACCAGTAAAAATTTCATGTATCTAAGGAAATTTTTTTAGTGTTTGACCAAAAACCAAATTTGTTTTAATCAAAAACTAATTTTACGTTAAAATTTATTTTTTTCCTTAATTTTTTATTTGTTTTTCCCGTTGATTTGAAAACTATTGGGAATTTTGACCTCCTCAATGCACCAACTAATTTCCCATCGAACAAGGTACTATAGTTGAAAATCAAAGCAGTTTTACTGCCCCAAATGGTGATGACAGACACAAAAAAAATAATACACATTATTGTAAAATCAATACATTCATCGCTCCGCTCAGAATTTAAAATATAATAGATAATAATACAAAATATGTTTTTTATCTGGCTTTATATTGGACTAGATAATACAATACAATTGAAAAATTGTCAAAACTTTTATATAGGTACCTAATGTTATTGCATTATTTTCAAATAGTTTATATTATTATACTTACTCAAATATAATTAAAATATCTACGTGCTTAATCGGTGTAGGTATATGTAATAAATACTGTACCTATACGGCTATACTTGTCATTATTATTGCCCGTTTTAAACATAGCATACGTTTTCCTTATAGAAATGATAAAAAAATATTAATCTATAATATCAGAAACTGACCACGTTAACACCGCACTGGCACCAGTCCTAGGAACCTACTACAAAAAATATCATGGTCTTCAAAAGACAATGTGTTAAAATTATAATATAATCTTTGATTAATTGTTATATTCATGTTTCAGTTACTGATCCCTCATTGTTTTTTATTTTATACTAATGGCTATTTAAATTTTTTTTTTGTAGTTAAATTACTATTAATATTGCTGTCTTATTTTTCTAAAATTTAGTTCTTGCGGAGGGCTTGTAAACATTTTTTCATGAGCTTATAGACTTCACGAAGCTCCTTTGCGCCCCGACTATTTAATAAAATATTATCATGATACCGATACGGTGCTTGTACTTAATTTATTAAATTTTACATGAATAAAATATAAAATTAATACTAATTATGGTTATCCAATTAAATTAGATAGTTATTTATAGAAACTATTATTATTTTCGATTTTTAATTAGTAGGTATAAGTTTTTAACAACAAGAACGCCGCTGGTAAAACATACCTATACTTGTCCGTGCAAAAACATTATTACGATGATAAATCCTATGTATATACAAATTGGCAATGATAGAGATGAACTACAACAAATATTTTGTGATCGTAGTTCACACTTCAATTTAATTAAAAAAGAAAAAAAATTGTTTAATAATGTTCCGGTTGTTGGAATTTGTTCTATAAAATTATTCAATCGGCAATGATTTAACTCAAAATATTCGTGGTACCTACTATAGTTAACTACTATCTACTATGTTTACTTTCTTTATAAATAATTAGGAGAACAGCCAGAATGATAATAATCAAAACGAATACAAAAGTATAGGTAATAGTTAGTATCTGTATTCTGTTTATTGTTCTAAACTACATTAATGCAAAGGTACCAATAATGCTCTATGGGTAGTCGGCAGTCTTAGTTGTTGGTTGTTACCTGTTACCCATCTCAAAAATAGTAAAATTAAATTAAGTGGTTGTCGTTAACATCGTTTTTATTTTTGTTATACTTTTTATTTTATTTCTTATCATGCATATCAATATTTTCCATTACAAAATGATAGGTTAAGATAATTATACAGTTATGACAGCAACCGACTAGGTCAAAATTAACAATATTTCAAATTTAACATAAATTACAATTGTCTTAAATATTATTAAATATATTATATACCTAATCATTAGGTATATAAATAAATAATAATCTGACGAATTTGTAGCCATTATATTATTAAAAACAATGTTGTTTTTGTAAGTATAAATTATACGACATTATTGGGATAGCCATAGCCCATAGGCATAAAGTAATTAGTTAAGAACTAACGATACGCTCTATTATATATTACATTATTAACCATATTTTAAATGGAAATGTTAGTCCTTATAAGTTATAAGTTGTATTAGTTATAAGTTATCATATAAGAATTTATACAAAATTAGTTTTTGAATGCATTTGTTTGGATTATACATACATTATGTAAACCGTTATAATATAATCAATATAATTGTTGAATATTAATTATGGAAATATTGCGGTATATACTTCGTAGTATTTTAGACTAAAATGTTTGGTAATATATAATGTACTTCTGGGAACTTGACATTTAATAAATATAAAATATATCTAAAAATGTGTTAGATAGTTCATAAGTAAGTACATATAACTCCAATGTACGAAATTTTTTTTTGAAGTTAATTTTTTGAGTGAATTGTGAAATGTAAATCAATTATCTATTTTATCATAATAACTGTTTTAGGTAATAGATATACTTTCAGGATAAGTACCTACAGCCATTATAGTACCTACTATATATTTCAATAAAGGTCAAGGACTCGAGGTGAGGTAGCCAATTTCCAAATTATTAAGAAGGTGTACAATTAATTAAACAAGCATCGAAGCCAGGAATGCATTTATTTATTTTTAATGGATGTATGCATAAAAACAAATACTATTTTTAATTGTCTTAAATGTATCAACTTCCTCCTTTCTTTTTCTAGCAAATTTACATCATACACAAGATATGAGTATGTAAAATAATTAATTCGTTACATCCACGTTAAAAACACATACCTATACCTTCGTTCAACAAAAATTATATTTTGAATTATGAATATTTTAAAATCTTCTTGTGACCATGCCACTATAAGTATTATTTTGATTATAGCATCTTGAATCTTGATTCACGATGTAGAGTAGATATTATTATATTATCTTCTACATCATCTCTTGATGAAATTATTTTTTCCATCTAAAAATCGTTGTTGCAGTAATAACTCTTATCACGTAGGTATTAAATATCAACAACACGTATCGCATTAGTTTATACTTTGTCCTATACTTGGTGGTGTGCTCAGCAAACAATATTTCTTACCTGAAAATTAAAATTCGTAGTCAAAATTCAAAGGTGGGCAAGTTAATGGAAATAATTAACTGTGGCAAGTTAAGTTAATTAAATTAAATTGTCTTTACATATGTTAAAAGTTCACAAAAAACAATTTAACTAAATAAGTTTAAAGTTGAGATAAAAAATAAACTTAACTTAACTCAGTTAAAAAAAGTTAATTTTTTTCAAGTTACAATAGGTTTAAGTCATCACGTTTAACACTGTGTAAAAATTATATTATTATATTATATAGCAGGTAATTAGAAAAAAATGTCCAAACTCGAAAAGAGTCATCGAATGTCTATAGTTGGTTCCGCAGACACGAAAATAAAATTAACTTAACTGCATGACTATGATAATTAACTATAAAAAGTTAAGTGACAATAATAAACATTTTAACTGAATAATTTAATAAGTTAAAAACAAAAATAATTAACTAGTTAAGTTAATGCCCACCATTGTAAAAATTATGAAAACGTTTAAAATGCTACTAAGTTAGGTTACTATACTTTGAATAATCCCTATAATAATAAAAAAAAATCGAAATGGGCCAAACGTTTCTACCTATTATTGCGAATAATAAAAACTATTTTGAAAAGTGCTAAATGATCTACCTACTTCGATAATTTTTACAAGGAAATTTTGATTTTTTAAAATTAGTCTTATTTATAAATTAATATTTCGATATGTTATAATATAGTTTTTATCATTCTTTAGCGTATTCAATTAGCCATTAGGTCTATATTATCTATTTCCGTATGTTTTTAATAAAAAATGTATGGGACTTCTTTCTTTTGAAATCTTGTCCATTATATGAAAGTATAGTTCCAATTGTAATTTTTTAGTTCTACGTCATACTTTAATTGTTAGTAGTATATTTATATAGGTACATGACACGTTATTGATGTTCATATAGGTAATTATATTTTTAGATTCTAAATACCTCCTAAGCAGTCCGAGGGAACTAAATATGGATTTATAATGATCTGATTTTTTCGTCATTCGATTATTACTGGGTGTATATGAGAAAAAATTTTTTTTCTAAAACATTAATTTTGACTTTCCCATTTAAAACTGCATGTTCTTGTATTATTTTGAGATGTTACCAATTTTAGTGTAAAAATAGGTACTACATGATTATTTATAGATACTGGTTTTTAGTGTATTTATTCACAACCAGTAAAATGGGCAAGTCGGTCACAATATATGGTACTCGAGAAACTTCGTTTTTCCGATAATTTCACAATGACCATCAATGTTGTAGGTATCTAATGGTGTATCAATGACTGTATGAGTGATTCACAGCGTCGTCTGTTCGTTTTTTCGTTTTTCAATCTATTTACTCGTGTTAACAACATAATACAATACGTAGGCACATAGATACCTACCTATTGTGTACAATGTCATAATTTAGTATTTTAATCATAGCAACATGCCAATATACAATTACGTATATACCCTGCCAGCGATCCAGGAATGACGTGCATTGTAAAGAGATTTAATATATTAATATATTTATGTGGCTATGTGCAATATCCTACTGCCTAAAATTAAATAGATTTTTATTAAAATAAAACACAAGTTCAAAATGTAACAGTACAAGTCGTGTGGCGTGAATGTGCTCGAGACTCAACAGTCAACAGCTATTATATGGTACATCTAAAAATGCTATACTGTGGACTCCCTTATAAGTTATAAATTCCATTTCCCACTTCTCTTTTCCTAGACTAGAGGTCTAACAATTTGGTCAATACCGTTGTAGTTGTTTATCGTATAGGTATGAATGTTGTTTTCGCATTTGCGAAAATAGATTAATGCAGTGGCGTATTTTCATTTTGTGTGTGTGTGTGTGTGTGTGTGTGTGTGGTCTAAAAAATAAGTAAGCGTATAATATTATAAAAATACATATTATGAGTAGAGTTATTGGGACTAATTGTTGCACAAAAATGATCGAAGTATGCAGTCTTAAATATATGGAGCTAAATTTTTATATTACTTTCGAAAAATGCATAAAACATAATAACTAAGTAGCCTACATCGTACATAAACAGTAATAAAAATAATTTATAAATGGATTTACTAATTCGCATATAATATATTGATAATGGACATTATTGCATGTTATAAGCATTTTGAAACTATCGTTAATATATCGTTAATTATATTTAATTTTTTTTAAATACTGGAACATCTACTGGGTTGAGAAATAACGAATAACTTGATATTCAAACACCGTGATAACTGATAAACGAACTGATTTTCAATTCTTTGTTCCATCTTGAATGTCAATTAGTTTTACCACAGTATTGTCACAAAGAGACACATCAAATTAAGACCTACCTACTATAAGCGCAAATAGGGGAGGGGGATTTGGACACCAAACCTCTCCAAATCTCAAACACAATTTGCGCTTATGCTACACAAACATAATTTATTTTGAGAAATATTTTTGCATGTTATTCAAATATGATTTTTTCCGACAATTTTACGTACCAACACAAAAAAATAAAAAAATGCTAAACTCAAACTTTGTATTTAATTTCACATTTCAATATTTCAACTTATAACTTACCTAAAATAATCTACGACCACTATACAAAAAAAAAAAACTGGTGTTGCTCTCATATGTGGACTACAAATGTATGCGGTCTACCATCATAAATGTAGACCGCATATCGTAGTAGAAAAAAAATATTATTTATAAACTGCATTGTAAACCCGTACATCCACTAAAAGATAAAATTAAATTGGTCAGATTAAATGTTCTGATATAAAGGTATGTCATATCAAGCGAAATTATAACGAATTTAATAAGTTTGTTAGTTACGAATTGGTAGTCGATTGTGTTGTACTGGGTTTATATTTGTGTCCGTTTTATGTATCGTGTGCATTATGCAATTAAAAGATTATATTCGTACATTTTTTATTATTTTAGATTCTGAGCGAAGCAATGAATGTATTGATTTTACAATGATGTGTGTTTTTTTTTATTTGTGTCTGTCATCACCTTTTAGGACAGTAAAAGTGCTTGGATTTTCTTCAATAGTAACTTTTCTGATAGGAAAGTGAATTTAATTGGTACTTTGGGGGGTCAAAATTAAAAATTTCTCAGTAGTTTTCAAACGCGACATGAAAAACAAACGAAAAATTAACGAAAAACGGGAATTTTTACGCAAAATCTGTTTTCGAGAAAATCGATTTTGGTTTTTAGTATAACACTAAAATAAATGACCGTAGATACCCGAAATTTTGACTGAATGTTTATATTAGCATTTTCCATACACCATAATATTTTCCAAATATTTTAACTTATTTTGAGCTGTTTACGGACATTTTCAGTTTCCATTTTTTTTTTTTGGATTTTTTTCTACAAATATCAATACAATTTTATTTGTTGGGTAAAAAAGCTTGAACATTTAATACAAGGCTCCTACTATATTGTTACAATGACATTTGAAAAATATTAAAAATCCTTAGTCACAGTTTTTATTTATAAGCATTTAAAGTTCAAATCTTCATAAAATACCGAAAAATCACGTAAATTAGCAAATTATTTTGCGTTGAGAATTCATAAAAATTTTTCTTTTTAAATCTAAGATTTGAAAATGTAATACAAGATTACCAATAAGTTTGTCTACCTTTATCAAAAAAAAAAAAAATGTCTACAAGCATATCAAATTAAATTTTTATGAGCGTTTGAAATTCATATTTTTACAACATTTGATATTCACTCGATTTCTCATGTAACGATTTTCTTATTTTATTGAAATAAAAATATTCAAAAACGAATGACTGTAGATACTTGAAAATATCACTGAATGTTTATATTAGCATTTTCTATACACGATAAAATTTTGAAAATAATTTGACTCTTTTTGAGCTGTTTACGGACATTGTCAGTTTTCAATTTTTTTAGTTTTTTTTTCTATAAATATCAATAACATTTTATTTGTTGGGAAAAAAGCGTGAAAATTTAATATGAGGCTCCTGATATTTCGTTCTAATAGCAATTGAAAAATATTAAAAATACATATGCACAATTTTTTTTTATAAGCATTTAAAGTTCATATTTTGACAACATTTATTAAATTTATAATTTAATGATTATTTTGTAGTTAAAAATTTATAAAATTTTCATCTTTTATAGCTAAGGATTGAAAATTGAAAACAAGGCTCCACTTAATAGGTTATATATAAATTACTTTATTCACAATAATATCATCAAATATGCTCGGTAATATCATAGGCTGGCTGACCGTTTTCGCTCAGAATCGTTTTTCTTATACAATGATATTATATCATTGAATTCAAATTTAACACCATCCATTACAGTGACCCACTTGTAGCCTACTGTACAGCAGAGCGACATACCCCCTTTTTTATATTGAGGTTTTTCATTTATTTTATGTAGACATATTATTATTATTACATTATATTTTTCAAATTTGAGCTAATAAATATATATTATTACAACTATGAAAATATAAACATGGCGTATTACAATATAGGTATTATATGCGATCTACCTCTTACAAGGTAAACCGCATACGCGAGCAGAAATATGTCGGTAGTACGCATATGAGAATAGCACCAAAAAACTTTCAAATACAAGAATTCTCGAACCCTACAAATGGGTTATAAAAGTTAAGAATTAAAAATTATATTAGGTATTTCATTCTGGTGGTGGGGTGGTCAAGACCCAGGACCATTCCCCTCCACGAAAATACGCTGCACTGGTGCCATGATTACCTAACAATGTGAGAAGCGTACGAGTGACCATTGGATGGTCTTCCCGTACTTGAACAAGCAATTATTCTATGATAAACCACTCATCTTTAATAAAATCCTCGAGTGTGCAAATTGAGAATTTCTAAACCAGAAATTTAATTGATATACTAATATTACTATTAGAATTAGGTACCTGATTTCTCGGTCAAACATCTAGCTTAAAATGCACAACAGTACAACACGCCATTTTTATGATTTTACCTAGGTAATATAATAATATCTAATATGGCTATAGACTATAGTATCTTCCTAATATTATTATGAATTTGAAATTTGAATACAATACTTCCCTCGATCGGCGATCGATACGTCCGATCTACCAATTACACTTTGGTCGACGCGTCCGCTTATTGGGTGAATCGTAAACCGTGACGAGTTATCTATTTAATGATAACGGACACAACGTCAAGAAAACCGCAATATCAATGATGTTACTGTTTATCACGTCGTATTAACTATAATTCATGTGTTTCTTAAGTGTAGCGATATAGGTAGTACACGGTTTTGGCGTTGGGTTTCTTTCTAAAACAAGAGTCTAGGCGACTTGCAATTATATAAATATTCTTTTTTAATGGTTGAACGAAAACAACACAAAAATGAAAACGCGATTCTCGACGCTGGACATAATGTGTGTCGTCAACGAACTTCAAAAGTAAGTGTTTGTAACATAATAACATATTATATTTTATGCTCGCCATATTCTATTAGGAAAACAAATATTTTTTTTTTGAATATTACCTATGTACTATTATGTACCTACTTGTAATATTATATTTTAATGCTTAAAATGCAGGTACCTATTTATATTTGAGCGTATTTGAGTGTACCTTATTGAGATTAGTCTTTATTCATAAATACATTAATAGGGTTCGGTAACATATTTTCTATGTTATACTTTCAAATTATAGCAGACCTAAAAACTAGCCAAGAACCTTTTACACTAAACATTTTTAAGACATATTATATAAAATTTAACTTTGTGATACTGTAAAAAATATATGCATTTATTAAAATGTTTTTTCTGTATTTATGATCTAAAATAAAATAAAATAACCAACTTTACCAAATAATGAAAATACTATGTTGCATACTTATAGTCTTATATATACAGTGGACATCAATAATAAGACTCGCTTTAAGACCAGCACAAAGTGAGTCTTATATAAGCAAATGAAACCTTATAGACAAAGTGGGGAAAGAAACGAATAAAAAAAATTAATTTTAACTTCATTTTAGTTAAAACTTTATTTGATTTGACATAATATTACCTACCTACATATAAATTATATTTTATTAAAAAATGTCAAATATTATACTTATACATATTATATAGGTATTATTTATTTGTTATTTTTATTTGTGTTTTGTTACATAAACGTATTAAAGTTGATAGTGCTTCGGTGATGTACAGTTCTCGTCAACACTTCTAGACTCTTACATCCCCATTTTTGAAGGTGGCTTAACTATGACTTCAACCTCTAAATTGAAAACTGAATGTACACTAATAGCGTTTTCCACCACACTGCACCGACTGCACTGTTGGTGTCTGGTGCACATAATGTATGTTCCATCTGGAATACTGGTGCGCAGTGGTTGACATTTTTTATGTTTCACCTCATTACACTTGGCCAGTTTTTTGCACTGAGTGCATTGATAGTTGCACGAGCTCCAGTTGATGGTGGGCTTTATCATTTTCCTGATAAGTACCCAAAGTACCCATCAAATAATTTATTATCTTTATATATCGGTGATAAGTATTGATTTTGTGTTTCATCTACACTTGGACCAGCCTGCACCCAGGACTATTATCAGTGACCTATATCAGTGCAATCTGGGTGCAACAGTGCGGTATGGTGGAAAACGTTATAAAATAATTTAAATTGCAATAAGATGAATTGAAATCACTAAGACACTAATGACTTTTCAAAACTAATTTATTTCAAAATTATATCAAAAATGTCTAGGTATTTTCAAATAAAAATTTTTACAAACTTTGAACGTCTAATAACCAACTATATTTTAATGTATTTGGACAAGTCCAGACCGTTCCAAGCAATTTTGTGTCTTTTAAACGACTGAACCTCATAAGTTACCTCAATGTATTTATGTTAGAACAATTGCGTAATACATTATAATCATAATAAAAGCCAGTTTTCAATTAGTTAGGTAGATTACTATTTTAAAAACTAATTTGAAAGTAGTCCCTGATAAAAAATAATTGTATAATATATATTTATGAACCAAAAATACTAAGTATTTACCTACAGTATTGCATATATTTACCATTGTAAATTACAAGTTAAGTTTTGTTGATATAATATTATAATAAAACCAGTTGCCTTCAATGTGTGATTGTAATGATTGTATCATTAGTATTTAATTATATTTTAATTGTTAATATATTTTATAAATGAATGGTTTTTTTGTTGTTTTTTTTTTATAGATACAAAGGCATGAGATTACAAAGAGTTTATGACATTGATCATAAAACATATTTGTTCAAATTTCAACTTAACACTGATAAGTGTGTATTGTTATTGGAATCTGGTGTTCGATTACATGTTACTAATTATGAATGGACTAAGAACGAAGCACCTAGTAGTTTTAGTATGAAGGTATAATATTTTAACTATTAAATTAACAGCTTATGAATATTTTTTTTCATTGTATTATCACTTAAATAAACAAAAATAAGAATATATTTTTAAAAGTAATTTATCAATTAAAATTGAAATGCATTTTCAAAATGTATAGTTTTAGGCTTTAGCATTATTTTCCATAGTATAATAATCCTATTCTTAATCATTAAACAATCTTTATATTAATTGTTATTAACCTATAGTAATATACTATTATATAGATAATATTAATATTTAGATTTCATAGTATTGAGTTTTATATAAATGTTGACTTATCTAATGACGAAAACTAATTAAACTATAAATATGGTACACATATAGGTACCTTATATATGTACTGTATTTAAATATTTTGATTGATTTGAGATTAACTTAAGTTTTCTTTTAATTTTAAAATTATTTAGTATTTAAAGTATTTAAATAAATAATTAAATTTTAAAATTAATTAAATAAAGTATTTAAGTATTTAAAAAACGATGAATTATTTGTTATAATTAGTTAAGAAAACACTTATCAAACAAACGGTTGGAAAAATTAACACAAATGGGATTTGATCGAATTATTGATCTGCAGTTTGGTGTTGGAGAAGCAGCATATCATGTTATACTAGAATTATATGATAAAGGCAATATAATTTTGGCAGATAAAGATTATATTATGATAAATATTTTACGTCCGCATACCGAGGATGAAAAACAGAAGTAAAATATTTATTCGTTTTCCCTTAATGTTAAAATAAATTTAATTTTTTTAATATAATTTTTGTATGTTATTTATTTATATTTTAAAATTTTAGGTTTTTTGTTAAAGAGGTGTACCCAAATAGCAGACCAAAAAATCGACTTAATCCACCAACGGAAGATTCTTTAATTCAAATTCTGAAAACAGCTAAGCCTTCAACAAACTTAAAAAAGTTTATTTTTTCAAATTTTCCAAATTGTTTAGGTTAGGAATCGGTAGATAATTATTATCATAATCATTATTATTAGTAGTAATGCTATTAGTTTTTATTTAACTGTCTGTTATACCTAATTATTTTATATTTTAAATTTTACAGATTATGGAAATTGTTTATTGGAACATATATTAATAAGTGGTGGTTTTCCAACAAATACCAGAATTGGTAATGAATTTAATATTGATACAGATATCCAAAAGCTTATGAACTGTTTTTGTATTGCTGAAAAGTTCTTAGACAATATAACTACATTAAAAGAAGTAAGATATAATTTTAACTTATTTCAAAATATTTTTAGTGTATGCTTTCCTATCAGAATGCTTACTATAAACCATTTTAAAAATAATAAAAATAGTACTCTTTATTGTTGACACCATTTGCTTTTAGTAATAATTGATTAATTATTTCAAACGAAATATCTACCATACATTTAGTGTTGGTTTTATATGTTAATGTTGGCACTTACTAAGTACAGATGTAAATTAAATGTATTTGCTATATAGTGGTGTATAAAGGTTGGATTTATATTCACTAAAAATCTTTAATATATAATGATTTTATTTTGTTTGGAACAGGCAATATATTATAAAAATATTCGTTTAAAAAGCTAGATATATGATGCGATATCTCCTTAAAAATCCAAAATATTCTTCTAAAAATTTTTAATTTTAAACTTATTATGAATTAGTTATAATTGGTTTTAACAGATATAATTTTTAGTTTTTTAACCGAGTAATGAATGTATTAATTTTACAACAATTTGTGTTTTTGTTAGTGTTTTGTCACCTTTTGAGACAGTAAAAATGCTTTGATCTTCAACACTGAGAATCTAAAATAATTAAGAGGATATCACATCCGCATGTGTAGTCTCTGTCATATAAATGTACAACATAGGAAAAACTGTTTTGCGCAGGACAACTTTTCTCACACCATAATTGTCATAGAATTACCAAATTTTCACAACAAATAAAGAAAAATTTTATGTATTTTATTTTAATAGCACTTTTTATTAGGTACTTCACATCTAATCATTTTTTATAAGCAAATTAAAAAAACAATGTTTAGAAGGAAATAACTTATATTGTGTTTATGTTATTGAAAATATAGGCACGCTGTTGTATAGATAATTTCCTACCCTATGTGTACATTTTGGGGCAATTTAAGTCGGATTTTGATGACTTTTTTTTTATCTGAAATAAAAAGACTTCCTACAGCCCGCATCAATCTCTGATTTTGTATTTTATTTTAAATAATTGTATTAAAAAATTTGTAAATAATACTTTTCATCATGTATTTTTTTAGACATATTATAAAGTTTGAAAATAAAATATTGAAAAATAGAGATCGATGCAGGCTGTACAGTATAACCCTCTAGCAATAAAAAAAAATTATGAAATTTAGTTGATTCTGCAAGGCGGTATTGATATACCCGTTGAGTGTATTTTTGAAGACCAAATAGCATCGGCACCGGGTGCCTTAAGTATATTTTTCAGTGGATAAGTGAATCTATTTTATGCATTTGGGAAATCAAAATTTAATATTCCAAGTAGTTTTCAAAAGTGCCTCTAAAAACAAAATATAAATGAAGTAAATATGGGAATTTTTAAGTAAAATCAGTTTTTGACAAAATCGATTTTGAATTTGGTGTAACTCTTAAACAGATTACAGTAGAATCATGAAATTTTCACTGTATGTATTATATTAGCAATTTCTTTCACCATAACATTTTCGAAATATTGTGATTCTTTTTAAATAATTTATAGGCATAAGAAAATTGCGAGATTTATTGGTTTTTTTTTAAAATTATTATCAATAAAATAATTTATGCTGTCAAAAAAATTTAAAATTTAAAACATTGTTGTTATTAGTGGAAACTAAAAAAAAAAGTTGGGCGTAAATCATCAATAATTTTTATATGTCTTTTTTATGTGTCTAAAGTTAAAATGTTGATAAAATTCATTAAAATCACAGAAATTGACAAATTATTTCAAGTTAGAAATTCATAAACATTTTTCTATTTATATTTAAGTGTTTAAAATGTAATACTAGATTCCTTTAAAGTTTTCCTACATTTAACATGAGCAGAGTAAAATTTTAAATAACATAATTTAACAAAATTGCATAATTATAGAATATACATTTTATACTAAGATATTATTAATTATTATCACTGTTTACTATTTGGATCGTAATGAAATATATTGCAATCTTCTATTGATGAAATTAACATATAAAGTTTACAATCATCTGCAAATATTGCAGATTAATAACGAAATATGTTACTTAGACAAGAATATTGTCAGGCATATAGAAATATAAATTTTTTTATTAATAGCTTTAATAAATTATGTTTTAGGGTTTTATAATTCAAAAAATTGATCAACAATTGTTACCTGATGGTATTATGAAAGAACTGTGTACCAATCAAGAGTATCATCCTTTTTTGTTTGCTCAACATCAGAAATTACCTTCAAAAACTTATGAAAGTTTTAATGAAGCGGTAGATGAATTTTATTCAAATTTAGAAAGCCAGAAGTATGATGTCAAGTGCATGCAACAAGTTAGTATATTAATACAAGATATTGTGGTACATAACAACATAGATTTTATATTTTTAAAATATCAAATATAAATCCAATAATATAATTTATTATATATTATACAAGTTATCTAGTATTTATCAATAAATAAAATGTAAACATATTAAATTTCTAATGTATTTACAAAAATATAAATTTCAACTGACATCTTTTTTCAAATACCTCTCATTTTAAGAGATTATCCAGTACCATATTATTCCAAATTCTATTCTATTATAATATTAAAGTGTCTTATATCTAACCAAAGTGATACAAAATTCTCACTTCATATTTAAAAATAACATTACAATTAATTAACATTTAAAATAATATTTTTTTCAAAGGAAAAAGGAGCTGTTAAAAAGCTACAAAATATTGTTAAAGACCACGAAGAACGAGTTAAAAGACTTCAAGATACACAAGATGAACACAAATTCAAAGCTGAATTAATAACTAATAATTTAGATCTTGTTGACAATACTATACAGTTTGTAAGGCAAGCAGTAGCTAAACAACTGCATTGGGATGAAATTTGGGATATGATAAGACAATTAAATTTTGAAGATGATGGATGTACATATGCCATAGTAAAGAATTTGAAATTGAGTGTGAACCACATAACACTTCAACTGTTGTAAGTTTTTTCTAAAATAATTTACATAAATTATTAGTATTATTTTATTATAATGATTGTTGCTGTTATTATTATTATTAAGTGATCCTTATAATGAAGGAAACCAAAATGAAGAGAACAGTCAATTAATTGATATAGATTTAGGTCAGTCTGCTTTTGGAAATGCTGAAAGGTAAATAGAGAATTACTTTTTTATTTAATGATAAATATGTATTGATATTTATTGTTTCATATTATAGATACTATGGATCTAAAAAACAATCAGCTATTAAAGAGAAAAAAACCATTGACTCCTCAAGTACAGTCTTAAAAATGGCTGAAAAAAAAACCAAACAAACATTGAAAGATATGCAAGTTGTTGCTTCTATAAATAAAGTTCGCAAAACATATTGGTTTGAAAAGTTTTATTGGTTTATATCTTCAGAAAATTATTTAGGTAAAATTTTGTGTTTAAGCTTAGGCTGGGCCTACACTAGCGATTTAATTGTTTGATAAAATTGCCGAGAATTTAAAATACTAATTTATAGTGTTCGCCAATGATATCGTGGATATTTTCTTAATAATTTAAATATCAGGGCAATTGATTGTGAATTAGAACAATGAAGTTAACGGACGTTTTTAGACTATGTAACAATAACAGTAAAGATAATATTAAAGTGTCTAATAACTTAAATAGTAAATCCTCGCACATGGCGTTATATTTCAAAGAATAATTAAAAAAATTAATTCATATTTATGATTTTAAATACATCATAATAATAATATAAACTTAGACACCTAATAATTAATATTTAATATACATCCAATATATACTACATAACTAATTTTTTTTTTGTATTTGGCACACCTATTGATCATCAATGTCATGATCGATAATTCAAAATAATATAATTTGCCAACTCCACTAATTTACTTAAAAATATAAGTAGAATATTTGTTTCTTTTCACACCATAATAATTCACTCATTAATAATAATATGAATCATAATCATCTAATGTCGAATGTTGTGTAAAAAGTACCAAGTATAGAAAATCATTTCTTTTCTCACTTAGGTTACTTCTTTTAACTGTGGAGACGTCCACATTATAAAATTACTTTTAAATTCTAGATGGCAGTTTTTTGCTATCATAGTATCATTGACCAATTTCTATATTTTTTCCACAAACTTTGTACCCACGTGCTTCCCTATACCTGTATAGGTTTCCATGACATAGTAACTACCATACTGTACCAAACTACTAATTAGTTGGATTTTCTTCTCGTTCAGTTCACCGAATAATATAGTTTCATGTGATTTATTATTTTAATATGACCAACGCTTTCCATGCTATGTATAAATATAATAGGTTTTTCTCTTTCCTGTATTGTTGTATTAGTATGCACATTGCCCGTGACAAACCTTTATTACAGTTTGCGTCTAATTTTCTAGATATTATAATAATACACATTTTGCAAGAAAAATTTCTAAACATGTTTAGATAAAAATAAATAACCAAATCTAATTAAAATTTTAGTTTGAATTTTTAAAAAATCCATGTTTTGAGGCTTTAATATTTTTATACTACTCACAAATTTATTTTTATTTATGAAAATTTAATCCACCACACCACCTCTGCAGTAATAAATATAAAAATATAAACACTGTTTGATTTGAAATATAAACTAACCATTTTAATCCCTTGGCTTAAATAACTGAATTTTTAAATTTGACTTCCATTAATTCCTTTTATAATATATTTAGGTATTTTGTATTGGCATTACATATCTGTTTCATACATTGGCTAGCAAGATAATTGTTGGATTCAATAACACTTATTGTAACTTACCATAGTATAATTGAATTTTATTATATTTCTCGGCAATTTTATTTTCTAAATAAATTATTAATGTAACTAGGTCTTTATTTTTAGTTTTAATTTTTCTTATCAGTGTACAATATTATTATGAAAGAGTTATAATTAAAAATGTTAAATAAAAATATTAATCAGTAATTACATGACGTTTTAATATATAATACAGTAATAATGTATTAAATATATTGTGTTTTCATGTTTCACAGATTTTAAATGTATTATAGAAATAGTTAACTTTTTTACTTGGGATATATTATTTTATAGGTTTCTTTTTTATTTTTGTTCATATTTTATACAAGTACATAGTAGTTGGTACATACTTTATAGTTGATATTTAAGAAGATGTCAGCGCACTATTTGTTTTCTCCTTATAACCCACGTACAACATAGAAAATTGTACGTTCACAATAATGGTTGTAATCATAATAATTTTTAAAATTAAGGTGAAATGATCTCTTATAATCTAGGGTATCTGATAAGCGTTTTATTATATTTTAATTTTAAAGGGAGTTATCATCTACAATTTACAATTTTAAAGTACTGCTATCTATTTCCTGTTGCATTTTACTTTTCAACTAAAACAGTTTATATATTTTCTATTTGTGATATTTTCAAGATTTTATTCCTTTTTTTTCAAAATTGTGTCATTATTTGTCTAAGTCCAATATAATTATATTTAACTATTATTAACTTAACTATATTGTGACGCACTTGCAACAACGAAAATCTGATGTACATCAGATTATTTCAAAGTCACAACTATTAAGATTATTATTACTAGTAATATTTGTTGATATAATTTATACTATATTTAAAATATAGTATAGAATTTAGGAACAAAAATATAGGCTGCATACTTAAAATTATAAAGTATCATGTAAACAGACATATATTCTTAATAACACAGTACTTTTAAAACTTCAGTATAGTAACTTATCTTTTAGATTTTTTTTATGTTTTCAATGCGTACAATCACCGTTAAGATAAATTTGATAAATATATTATTTTTGCATGATAATTTAATTTATTCACCAAATGATTTATAAATGCATATTATTAATAGTGATTTACTATTAGAATTTTGTAAAAATAGATTTAAAATTATTTATTTTTTGTAATACTTATCTACTTTTTATTTCTCATGTTTAGTTATTGCTGGACGTGACGCTCATCAAAATGAAGTTATTGTTAAACGATATATGAAGTCATCAGATGTTTATGTACATGCTGGATTTAGTGGCGCAACTACTGTTTTAATTAAAAATCCAATAAATCAACCAGTCCCTCCTGCTACACTCAATGAAGCAGCTGTTATGGCAATTTCATACAGGTAGATAAATATTTTTCAAAATTACTATTCAAGATAAGAATGCCCACTCGACTGGCAAAAACTAGTCTATGTCATGCTACCCCTTCCATTTACAATGGAGGTGGCCATTGAAAACAAGAGTAACGTTGGTTGCCGACGATTGGTGCCTATTCACAGAGCACCTGGCATCGCTTGAGACAATTCAACTGTTCTGGTGGCTCTTTATGCATACGCAAAAGTGTATAATTTTATTCTGAATAGAGTATAAAAGCCACAATTTTTGTCGGCAAAGTGGAAAAGCCACTAACGGCAATTTTATAATTTAGAGTTAGCATCATCGGGCTGTGTAAAAACATATTCTCTTTCTTTAGTTAAGACAAGTAAAAAAATTGTGTTTTCTTATGTCACCAATTGAATACTAAATATCAAAAATAAAAAATAAAAACAAAGTCACCTAACATATTATAATGTGTTTTATCAAATACTAATAAAGCAAGTAAGTGAGTAATATTTAGCTGTAATCAGTGTCTAGAGAGTCACTGTAATGGACGTGTTCAATTTGAATTCAGTGATTTCAAATTATTGTATACAAAAACGATTCTAAGCAAAGACAGTCTGTCAACCTATAATATTACTAAGTATGTATATTTTATACTATTGTGATTTAAGTAATTTATTTTACTATTAGGCATTAGTATATCAGTAGGTTAAATACATTTTTGTCAAAAAAAGGGCAATTCAAAATGTCATTGTGTGTATATTTTATAATATACCTACTCTACAAGCATAAAGTACCCAATAATAATATTTTTAAATTGCAAAAAAATAACTAAAATTTTTATTCTTGGTTTTAATATATTCATTTTGTCCAAATTTAAACTTAACTTACATGGAACCTTGTTTTAAATTTCAATCTTTGCCTATCAAAATTGAACATTTTATACATTTTTAACTACAAAATAATTTGATAAGTATAGCAACTAAAATATAAAATATAATATTCAAATTTTATAGAATTTTGAAAATTGAAAAACCGGCACAGACACCCTTAAATGATTATAAAAATAAATTTTGCCTATGTATTTTTAATATTTTTAAACTGACATTAGAACAATGTGAGAGGAAAATTTGCATAAACAACTCATAATATTTCGAAAATTTTATCAAGTACAGAAAAGATTATAAGTGTATAAAGGATGGTTTTAAATTTTGATTCAATGATATAATATCATTATATACGAAAAATGATTCTAAGCGGTGACAGTTTTTTCAATGTGGATTTATTTTTATATTATAATTATTTTGTTATTACTTATTATTAATACGGTAACCGGTAAGTTGAATTAATATTATAAAATTACAACAGATTAACTTAAATCGTTATTCTTGGTTATTTAATATTTAAGTTCCTCCAAATTTGAACATAAAATAACTGTAAAAAAAAACTTAGTTTTTTTTTTGGTTACAGAATAACGTACTTACGAGGAACCTTCTTGTACATTTTTAATCCTTAGCTATAAAAGTTACATACTATACATTTTTAACTACAAAATCATTTAAAAATTAAAAATTTGATAAATGTTGTCAAAATTCTAATTTTAATCAACAAAATAAGAAAATCGCTACATGAGAAATCGTAGACATTTTATTTTATAAAGATAAGAAAACTTATGAAGCATCTTGTATTACATTTTCAAATCTTAAATTTAAATATAAAAATATTATGAATTTCTAACTCAAAATAGTTTGCACATTTTCGTGAATTTTAGGTATTTTCTCAATATTTGAACTTTTAATGCTTATAAAAAAAAATTGTGACTAGATCTATAATATTTTTCATCTGTCTTTTATAGAATAAAAATCTAAAAAATTGAAAACTGAAAAGGTCCGTAAAAAACTCAGAATAAGTTAAAATGTTTTGAAAATGTGATGGTGTATAGAGAATGCTAATATAAATATTCATGTATCTATTCATATATATGGTAATTTTACTATTAACTTTTTAGTGTGTACACGATAAGTAGATAACTTTCAACTTTAGTATTTTTTCCGGTGGGAAAATAAATTTAGTTGGTGCATTATGAAGGTCTGAATTTAAAATTCCCATTAGTTTTCAAAAAAAAAAAAAATAAGGAAAACGGAAATTATTAATGATCTTGGTTTTTAGTATACCTCCTAAAAAAATACCGTAGATACATAAAATTTACACCATATGCTAATTTTATCAATTCCCAAACTTTTACTATTTTGTAGTCAACAATTTATAAAATGTTTAACTTTTAAATCAAAGGATTTAAAATTTAAAACAAGGCCCCATGTTAATAGGTTATATATAAATAATTACTTTATTCACAATAATATCATCTAATATACTTAGTAATACCATAGGCTGACTGTCTTTCTTCAGAATCGTTTTTTTTTATACAATGTTATTATATCATTGAATTCAAATTTAACACCATCCATTACAATGACCCATTTGTAACCTAATGTATAGTAGAGTGACACCCGCTTGCCCACCTTTTTTTACATTAAAAATATGGTTTTTGTCAATACTGAAAAAAAAATGAAAAACGATAATTTATCATAAAAAAAAACTCAACATTGCAAACATTGAAGATGATAAATTTTAGTCCCTTAGTAATAAGAAATCAACTTTAGGGCCTTTCATTAAAAGATTTTAAATGAAATCAAAATATTCATTATACACATTAATATTAGAAAAGTTAGGTATGTAAACTGAACTGATATAAGGGTATCAGAAGGCAGTTTTATTATTACAAATGAAAGTTCAATTTTATTTTTATGGATTATTATGTAATTAGATATTAACGAGTTAAAAACGCCACCTCCAGTGAGTTTTTATAATGTAAACCTATATTTAAATTATGTATTATATGTTAATTTCCCACTGATTCAATAATATATAATTATTAATTGATATATTAACTGTGTTTCTGTTTTGTTGAATAGAAAATGAGCTATTTTATCTAATGCTGCACGTGAAGAAAATGGTTTCAAGTAATTTTTAACTAAAATGTTAACTCTAAAAGTCTTGTAAATTTACACCTAAAAATATACACAAAATATTTATAGGATAACCAATTAATGGTAATATTTGTGACTATGGCACTTTCATAATACCACTATTATAGTTAAAAAGTTACTTAATAATATTTCTAATAGATGCAAGAAATAGAATAGCTCATTATCTATCTAAAAAAAAAAATAGATACATATTAATTATTGATTTGAAAGGAAGATTGACAGAAGAATTTTAGTGAATAAATAACTTTAAGGCTGTTGAAAGCTGATTGTTTTTTTCATGCATTTAGACCAATATTCGAAACAATAAAATTTCCTCCGAAAGTACAATTTTAATTAAAAAAAAACTAACTTGTTAATTATTTATGTGTTAAGTAGAAAATTAGTTCATATTTCATTTTTTATAGTAACACTACAGTATAAGTTCATTTTGAAAAATAAAATAATTTTTTTTACTTTATTAATTTAACAATACAATAAATCCTAAATCCATTTCTTACAAAACCTAGAAAATAGAATAAGAAATTTAAATATGTTTCAAAATTAAAATCGTGCTTTCGGTACTGTGTGCATGTTTCTTTTACTTTCTGTGATTTTCATAGCCACATGAGTTGAAACTCTTTTGATCGTAAAATATAATGGCGTGTGACTAGAGTATGTAAGTTACAGGCTTCTAAAAATCTTAGCCGTAGTTTATCTTTAACACAGCCATACTGATGGATATGGAATATTGCCAAAATCTAACCCCTTAAAAAAGGCCTTTAAACAGCCTTAAATGTAGTTTCCCAACATTTAACTATTTTCCATTAGTGACTTTGTCTCAAGTCAATGTTTCATCAATTATTTATATTTTACTAATGTTTTGTTTTTATACACATATAATATTTTTATTTCTTATACATTAATCTTAATAGCTATCTATAAAAATGTAATGTTAAAATTAATAATTTATTAAATTAATATTGCTTGTTTCTATTTGATATCATTAAAACCTTTGTTCATCTAATACAAATTAGGAAAGCTCACTGTACTTTAATACAATCAATAAACTACAATTCCAAAACCATTTAAAAAGAATTTGGTAACATTAATATTTTGGATTGTATGAATCTATATTAAGTACTTATACAATAAATAATTACCTTAATAGACTTAATATCAACAATCATAATTAAATATTTTAATACAAACAATCATACTTAAGTAAATTGACTATGAACAATAGTTGAATTAATAAATATCTTAATATCAAAAATCGTAACTATTTACTGGTATCTAACAGACGGACGGGCACAATGGGAATATAAGGTGTTGTAAACTTATGTTTAGAAATTTAAAATATTGTATATTATTTAAATTAAAAAAACAATAAAATTTATGATTTTGTTTGTATTAAAACTAAATCAATTAAATTTAAATTTCAGTGTTTCTTGGACTATGAAAATTAATTTACAAAATGCATTTTGGGTGAAACCTGAACAAGTATCTAAAACTGCGCCCACTGGAGAATATTTGACTACTGGTAGCTTTATGATACGTGGTAAAAAAAACTATTTACCAGCAACTCATCTTATATTAGGTTTAAGCTTTTTGTTTAAACTAGAAGATAGTTCTATATCTAGGTAAATACTAAAAAAATATTTACATGACAAAAATAAAATTACAAATATAATTGTATTTAGACATGCAAATGAACGTAAAATTAAAGGTATCGAACATGAAGGCTTAGATAACATTGAAGAAAACAATGATGAATTTGAAAATATACCGAGTGAAAATGATAGTGATGAAGGTAGTACCTATTAAAACTTTTATAATATGAAAATAAATTAATTAACTATTTATCATATTATTTGATTTGATTACATTTATAAAAATAACTTATTTCATTATTATGTAGATCTAGAGAAAAATATAGAAACTGAAAACAAAGAAACCCCATATGCAGTCAATGATGATGGAGAAAGTCTAGAAGTTAAAACAAATAATAAAAATTCAGAAGGAGAAGAAGAAGAAAAAGAAGAAGAATTAAGATCCAATAATGAAACGTCAAAAAAGTAATGACATATTTATTTAAAACTTACCAATCTATTTATATTCCTAACGACTTACTCTTATAACGATGTCAGTGCACTATTTGTATTCTTCCTCTGACTCATGCACACCATACAAAATTTGTCTTTAGAAAAACCAATCTTGTGTTGTTACTTGTTAGGTTTAAAATTAATGAGAATGGGCTTAATGAATATCAAACGAAATAATATGAAGAACATTATCTTTTGTGATGGGCACTATATGATTTTTACAATATTTCTATTTTTATGAAAATTATGAGTATGTAAATATTTAATTTTTAATATACAATTTAAAAATTCAACGTATTAACATAGATAATATTCTGAACTTTAAGTTTGATAATAAGTCATTCACTCTAATATTAAAGTTAACAACTGTGGTATCACCTGTATAGTGTGATACGTGGTAAATCTACTACGCCTTACTCTCATACTCCCTAGTTAATGTCACTCTCTAAACTTAATTAAAATGGCACTATTAACTCATGAGGTGCAATTGTATGCGCTTGCCGATTCTACGTCTGTTCCTTCTAAGTAGGAATGACACAAAGATTACATATACCTTAGCATTATTCAGTTTAATACAACCTCATTGACATATAGTACGTATATCCCAGCACTGTTCCTATAAAAATTAAGAACGTAAAACGACTGAAATAATATTCAACTTGGGTTTTCAGGTCGTAAACACTTTTATTAAAATGTAAAACAAAAATAAATATATCACTTATTCAGAACACTTAGCCCGTACAATGATTATCGCTATCTACGATTGACGTACAATCATTGTACCTACGTCCTCCCTGAATCAGTCAGCAACAATGGGACGTTGTGCTTACGGTGACGTTATAAAGCAAAATATTATTGCTGCCTCAGCACATCTTGCTTCACTGGCTTGACCTATGTTAATAATTTACAGTTGAAAATATTCTCACCTATATTACATATATTATATTAAATAATATTATGCTGACGACTGTCTACAATATATGTCACAACATAAGAACAGTTTTGCTGAATGCAAATTCGCAATATTGAGCATGAATCAAAAGAGAAAATAAATGGTCCGTTAAGATCTTATTAAATATACCCCACAGAATACACATACTTAGTATTGGTCACTTGTCTTGCTTTAGTCATATTAATATAAAATAGGGCTAAATTTTTGCATTAATTTAAACCCAACGATAACACTGCAATAAAAAAAAAAAAGGTAATCCATCACAGGATGCCTGGCAGATGTAAAACATTGAAATTGTTGGTTGTTGAAAGAATTTATAATCAAAGAAAACTAAATAAATAAATATGGAATAAAATAAATATATTTTTCTTATAATTATTATTATATCAGTGTTATAGATGTAACAAGTATTCCAAACTGTAATGATACATGTAAATCTGTCGAACAATCTGATGCTGTATCTTCAGATAGTGATGATGATGATATCGAACTGGATGATGTCAATGATTTAGGTAAGACTTAGTGAAAAGTATAAAAAAAAACTTAATCTGTTTAGTCAATTATGGTAGAGTATTGATTATCATTACGTCCATTATCAGTGAATTAACAAAATGTATATATTCCAGTTTGTTTTATGAAGGTTAATATTATTTTATTATCCTCTACAGCTCACTTTTTATTTTTCAAAAAAAAAAAAATGTATTGGCAGTGCAGGAAAAATTAATTATTATTTATATTATTACATTTTATAAAAAAAAATTTAAATACCAAAATCACCTATTTTCTACAATATTATTTTTTATTTTAATATACATTTATACTTACATGCATTAGTTTTATTTTTAATTATCAGGACCCATTTTGGTTGAAATTAGAGTGAATAACCAACCGACAATCTACTGTTAATTATGTTGATCCAAACAGTTTTGATTTTTATAATTAAATAAAAACTGCATAAAATATAATTTTCCATTACATTTTATATTAATAATTGATTATTAATTAATTCACAGATAAAAAAAATGAATCTAATAAACCTCAAATTTTGAAACGTGGCCAACGAGGAAAATTAAAGAGAATCAAAGAAAAATACAAAGATCAAGATGAAGATGAAAGAGAAATGAGAATTAAATTACTACAAGTAATAAATATTATAAATTATAAGTATACCAAACATACCCACCTAAGTTATGAAAAAATGACAAGCCAAGTTAAAAAGATTTAGGTTTACTAAAAGATAATTGTACAATTGCTTTTAAAGCAAAATACTTGTTTATTTCCTTGTTTATAAGCCTTGAACTACATTTTATAGGATCTTATTTTTGACCATAAATTTAGAAAACAAATAAATAATTTATATTTTATAAGGAATTTAACTAAAATAAATTAGTAATACCAATTAATTTTTAGATTTTAAATAATTTTTAATTTTTAATTTAACAATTTTTGAAACAAAAAATATTTCGTGGTAGAGTTATATTTAATATGTTGGGAAATAGAAGCATAACAATAAGTGAAACACTCAGGGTTGGCTTGTTTGGTACAGTGAAAGCACTCAGTGTCACATGCAGTAAAGAAGGAGAATATTGATTAACTAAAACCCAATGTTAGAATGAGTATACTGTATTTCTTGATTCGTTATACTCTTACTCTCAAACAAGCTTTGTGAAGTCACACTGTAGTGTTTCATTTTTGTTATGATTTAATATATCAAAATTACAATTCATACTCATTTTTATTGAGACAATTTGCAATAATGTGTATGTGTTAGTTTTATAGAGGGTAATTAAAATAAATCAAAACAAATTAGGTATTTTTTTTCTGCTATGTCAAGTATACCTTGTCATAGAGTATGTCAATTGTAATTGATGTATTAAATTTGAATTATATGATAAATTGTATACGATTTTGAGCAGAGACAGTATGTTAGCCTATATTTCTATAAATATTTAATTGTATATATATATTTTTCTAGTAGGTACCTAATAAAATATATAGTTGATAAAATAATTTTTTATAACAACAAATCCCAATAATAATTGTTATAATATTATTTCATATATTAACAAAATATTTGTTTTAATATTTTGAAAATTTCATTGGAAATTGTAAATAATTTTATACACACAACACACAGTGACAGAAATATGTCAAATGCCCATGAATAATATTTTTTCAACTATTACAAAATGACAAAATCTTAATTTTTTGCTTAAACATACATACATATTAATATCAACATTTGAATTAGAAATGTATATAAAAAAAATGTTACCTTGTATTTAATAAAAACTTAGAGAAACCTTGTATTTAATGTTCAATTCTATTCAAAATTGAAAATTGTATAAATTTTTAACTATTGTTTTAGTCAAATTTTTAACTTCAAAGCCATAAAAAAAATTGTGCCTGTATATTTAGTAATTTAAATTATTAAAGAACGGTTATGACATGAGATGTTATATTGAATTTTCTAGCTTTTTAACCAAGGTATAATATTTTTTTAAAAAAACATAAGGACAATTTAAAATGCCTATAAACCATTTAAAATTAGTTTAAATATTCTTAAAATTGTATTCTGTATAGAAAGTTATAATTTAAATAATAGTGGATTGTTAAAAATATTTACGATTAATATTTTTAAAAAGACTAAAATTGATTAATTTTTTTTTTTTTTTTTGGGTTTGTTGGGCCTTTAAGACCATCCCGTCTCACAACCAAGCTTCCATCCTTCTCTATCCAATGATAGATTTCTCCAATTGGAGCAACCTCCCAACTGCTCAACGTCCTTCTTTACCACATCTTCCCATCGCATTCTTGGTCTTCCCAGAGGCCTTTTACAGGGTTTTGTTCAATCACTGCATGTAAAAGTGGATTTTGGCTCCTCCAAGCGTGGCCAGCCCATCGTAGTCTTCTGCTTCTGATGACCTCCAATATATCCGCACTACCATACAGTATTTCCAGCTCTATGTTCTTTCTTCGTCTCCACAGTTATTTTGTCTTTGACCGGACCATATATTTTCCGCAACACTTTTCTTTCAAAGACCATATTCTCGTCCATTTTTCTAATTGGCCATGTTTCCGATCCATACAATACAACCGGTCGTATTAAGGTCGTATATAATCGTTCCTTCATTCTTCGCGAAACTGTTTGTGTGCTTAGTACCTTAGTCAGTCCATAATAGCATTTATTCCCAGCTTGAATTCTTGCTGCTACCTCGTTTGCTACATTATTTTTTTCGGTCAAAATAGAACCTAGATATTTGAACTGTTCTACCCTTTTAAATTCATAGTTATCAATTCTTATGGACTGACAGAAAGGTAGATCCCTTCTACTCAAAAACATATACTCCGTTTTTCCTTCATTTACACATAGTCCTACTTTTGACGCTGTTTTATGCAACCTACTGAATAAACTCTTCAACCTATCATAAAATTCTTCCATCAATACTATATCATCAGCATAGGCCGGTATGCTTATTGACGTGTCTTGTTGCCTAATACCCTCGTTAGGTCCAATTTTCATGTGGTTATGATTTTTTTTTTATTTCTATTTTATGAATTATTAAAACAATTTTGTGTGTTTGCATGATTCAGCTTAAAAAAAAACTGGTTTATATTTGATAGCTTTAACTGCATTGTACTATTTAACGTACTTCATGTGAACTTCAAACTAGCCACTTTTTCAATAGTAAATAAAGCAATTAATTATGCCCAAGCATAATTTTATTTCAGTTGACAATTGTTATTGGTTAGCCTACAAATTTCCTATTCCTCTAACTTTGAAGTTACACATCTATCTCGTATGGAGCATTTTTATATAACCTATAAAATAATTTACATTTATTTTATTTTAGTCATCAATGAATGAAGACAAAAAACTGAAACGTGCTAAAAAGAAAGACAAAAAAAATAAAAAGTCTACAGACAAAAATAAGGCTGCTGGAAATAAAAAAATATTCATTAAACCTTTGCCTATGCTTCTTGAAGCACCTAATGATACGATTCAATTTGAAGAACAAAAGGAACCAATAAAAAAATCTGAGGATAATGAAAATTCGGAAGATGATGAAACAGATAAACAAACAGATCTAACAGAGACCCATATGTTGGATTCATTAACTGGTGTGCCATACGCTGAAGATGAATTACTTTTTGCTGTACCAGTAGTAGCCCCCTACACTGCTCTCACAAATTATAAGTAATTAATTTGAATATAACTGTTTTGAAATTAAACTAAATATATGTTTTTTTTTTAGATTCAAGTTAAAATTAACACCTGGAAACACAAAAGGGGTAAAGCATCAAAGACATGTTTGAATTTGTTTTTAAAAGACAAAACGTCAACGACCAGAGAAAAAAACTTGATGAGGAGCGTCAACGTACAGGATATTGCTAGAAACATACCAAATGGGGTTAAATTGTCTGCCCCATCACTCAGTAAAATTCTTAATAAATAGACAAATAATTAGCATTGTATATACTTAATTATTTCACAATTGTAACTAAAACTATAATTTCTATATTAGTACACCAACTGTTATATCCGACTCACATCTAAAGTTAATATAATAATATTAGGGTTCGTTGTTAATTTAGAAATATTTTATTTTGCATATCATGCTTATTTCTGAACACTATATTGTTAATTATATTACTTTTCAATTATAATAAATTCAATTTCAAGTAAATCATGAAATGTGTATTCTAGTTTGTTAAATAATAAAAATATAAAATAGATAAATTCTTCAAATTTCAGTTAACTGGATATTACCCAATTATTAGTATCAGTATAAAACAACATAATATAAAAAAAATATGTGGTTTCATCAATATAAGATGAACCAGATACCTTAATAAAAAAAAAATCTTCTTTTGGTAACATGTATTAATGTATTATAGGTTATAACTAAAGACCAGATTTAATTGCATTGAAAACACGCAAAAACTGCAAATTAAAATTGGGTAATTGCATTACAAAATACTTAAAAATTGTACAAGAAATTGCACTATAAAATCACTCATTAAAATTAAATCGCTAACGTTATACTCTATTCAGGTTAAGATTGTACCGCTTGTAAACTGTGCCACCAAACACTGTCTGACACTCTCCCTCCCTCCAAGGCAAAGGCTATACATTCTTTAAAATACCGGGCGTTGTCCGTAGTCAGCACTGTTGATTCTGCTGTTCGTACAGAGAATCATAAAAAAAAAAAATGTTTGCGTAGTTATTAAACAATAACAAAATAGGTGATATTTCGCAAAATAATATTATTATATATAAACAAAATATGTGTGATAATCGCAAAAGTAAATGTATATGAGTGAAATCAAATAAGCTACAGTGTGCTAATACAGTTCACTACCTATACAGCTGAAGTTTTGTGGTGGCAAAACTAATGCTATCGCCGGTGTCCAGCTTGTGGTATACATGTCGAATAAAAGGTGTTTTGGTCGGCCTAATGGTTCAATTTTTAACTTAATAGACTATAAATATGTATAGGTTTGTACAAAGAAAAATAGCTTTCTATGTGTTCCTACACTAGTTATTGGTAAGATCAATTCTGTAAAGTAGGTGTCATACAGATACTTAGTATGGTTGGGTAAGAAATGTATACTGCAGAATGTGAATACTGTTATATTGTACACATATAGATATATTTACAAAATATTATACTATATATTTGATATATTTTAATAAAATTGTATATTTCATGAAATAGAAATGCCTTCTTCAAAATTTGTAAAATACAAAAATATTTCCAGAGTTGGAAGTTGTACCTATATCTTATAAAAAAAATAAATATAATGGATATTTATAAATATTTAAGTCATATTAAATATGCAAAAAAAAAATTGAAATAAAGTAGGATTTAAAAAAGGTGGGCAAGTGGGTGTCGCTCTGTTTTATAGTGGGTTACAAGTGTGTCACTGTAATGGAAGGTGTTAAATTTTAATTCAATTATATAATATCATTGTACTTATTCAAAAAATGATTGTAAGCGAAGAGTAAGTCAGTCTATGATATATAACTATGAATATTTGATGATATTATTATGAATAAAGCAATTTATTAACATATTTACATGGCACCTGGTTTTAAATTTTCAATCCTTAGCTATAAAAGTTGAATTTTTTATAAATTTTTAACTACAATATCATTTTAAAATTTTAAAATTCATACAGTTTGTCAAAATTTAAACTTTAAATGTTCATAGAAATTGTTACTATATGTATTTTTAATATATTTCAACTATTATTGTAACAATATAATATTAGGAGCCTTGTATTAAATTGTCAAAATTTTTGACCCAACGAATAAAATTTAATATGACCAAGTATATTTGATGATAATATTGTGTATAAAGTAATTTTTATATAACCTATTTACGTGGAACCTTGTTTTAAATTTTCAATCCTTAGCTGTAGAAGTTGAACATTTTATAAATTTTTAACGACAAAATAATTATTAAATTATAAATTTGATAAATTTTGTCAAAATTTGAACTTTAAATGCTTATAAAAAAAAATTGTGCCTATGTATTTATAATATTTTTCAAATGCTATTGTAACAATATATCAGGAGCCTTACACTAAATTTTCAAGCTTTTTTACCCAGCAAATAAAATTTTATTGAAAACTGACAATGTCCGTAAACAGCTTGAAAAGAGTCAATAAATTTTCAACATTTTATGGTGTATAGAAAATGAAAATATAAACATTCATGTATCTACAGTTATTTGTATTTGAATTACAACAAAATAAAAAAATTGCTACATGAGAAATCGAGGGAATATTCAATTTTGTAAAAATATGATCTTCAAACGCTCATACAAATTTAATTTGTTTTGCTTGTAAACATTTTTTTTTTTTGATAAAGGTAGGCAAACTTTTGAGGAATCATGTGTTACATTTTCAAGGCTTAGATTTAAAAAGAAAAATTTTTATGAATTCTTAATTCAAAACAGTTTGCTAATTTTTGTGATTTTTCCGTATTTTGTCAAGAATTGAACTTTAAATGCATATTAAAAAAAACTGTGACTAAGGATTTTTAATATTTTTTAATTGTCATTGAAACAATATAATAGGATCCTTGTATTAAATTGTTAAGCTTTTTAACCTAACAAATAAAGTTTTATTGATATTCATAGAAAAAAAAAACTAATAAAATTGGAAACTAAAAATGTCCCTAAACAGTTCAATACAAATCAAAAAAATTGAAAATGTTAACGTGTATAGAAAATTTGAATACAAACAACCATTGAAAATTGCATGTATACGTTTATTTGCTTTAGAACTACACTATGAACCAATATCGATTTTGTCGAAAACCGTTTTTGAGTAAAAATTTCTGTTTTTCCTTAATTTTTATGTTGTTTTTCGCGGCGCTTTTTAAAACTATTGAGAATTTTAAATTTTGACTTCTTTAATTCACCAACTAGATTCACTTTCCCATCGAATAAGATACTGTTGAAGAAAATCGAAGCAGTTTTACTGCCCCAAACCGTGATAACATGTTCGTAAACAGCTCAAAAAGAGTCAAATTATTTACAAAATTTTGTCATTCGTTTTTTAATTATAACAAAATAAGGAAATCCCTAGATGTGAAATTGATATTCTCCAATCTTGTAAAAATTTAAACTTCAAACGTTCATAAAAGTTTAATTTGACTTACAGGTAGACATTTGTTTTTTGTAGAAGGTAGACAAACTTATGAGAAATCTTGAATTAAATTTGCAAATCACTATTAATTCCGTATATGATTATTGGTAAACGTAAAATTATATAAATATTCAAATGTATGGTTCGCGGATCCTTCGAGAAAGACTTATGTTGCAAGTTTATATTTACGCTGTACGGATGAATCAGGTACACACACCGTGCGACTATTGTGCGCTAAATCCAAAGTCATGCCGTTAAAAACTATATAATAGAAATTCGCTCGACTAAACCGGCTTAAAATTATCACACATTATCTCGAACCGGAATAATGAACCATGTAAATGATATGGTCCAAACACCCCGTTGCTTTATTTTTCACACCGGTTTAGTCTAGCGAATTTCTATTATATCATTACTGAGACTAGAACTATGTGTCGCGTTACTATTAGCGCGTATGCAATACCGTGTCATTCCAAAATAAATTACGACTAGAAATAGAGCGAAAATATTTTTGATCGGATTCTACTATTACTCTCGCTTGGATTTCGTCACCGTGCACTTAGTAAAAAAACATTTGTTGCCCACTGAGTTTGAGAGATTCAGGATTTATCCTGCGCTAGTGAGTGGCCACACTGGCCACACGTCAGTAGACATAATAATCCGGCTGACCTTATTATCGCGCGGGTGTGATGCATCACAAATTGCGTCTATGGAATTAATATATAAATTAATAACATCAATGTGAGCGGAGGTCCTTAATATTAAAGCATTTTTAATTTTTGATATTTCGCATAGGTATCTATACTATGCTTGAAACTGAAAATATCAAAAAATAGTCGACGCTTAGGCACAGATAAAAATGTTTTCACCTAAAAGTTTGATAATAAGTCAATTCACTCTAATATAAATACTAACAGCAAACTATTGAAACTAGTGAATGAAAATTTGCCATGTTTCGGTCGTACGTTTGTAAGTCAGGGACAACAAAAACACATGTACAGCAATGTAGCAAATAATATCCCACTAAAAATGCTAAAAAGCAGATTCTAAATAAATATACCTACTATTAAATCGAAAAATGATGGTGATCATGCTTAAAAAATCATCTAGTACATGGCAGAAGTCAATAATATATTCTTTAAAATATATAAATATCTACCTAATTTAAAATTAACTACAGTTTTTTTCAAGGGTTTTTATAGATTTTTTAATCAACTAGACTTTTTTTAGGTTTTGACAATATTGCAATAAATATTTTTCTAAACTTATAACTATAACCTTGATTGAATAAAAAAGCCTATTTGAAACAAAATATATAAAAAAAGCCCGAGTAAAACAGATATATTGAATAAAAAATAATTTAATTTTTTAAAAAAATTTGATTGTATAAAAATTCCTAGTTGAATAAAAAATCTAGGTTCCAAAAAATGGAAAAAATCTTGATTGAATAAAATATCTATCTTGACAAAAGACCTTTATAAAAAATCTATTTTGAATAAAAATGAATTTGTTGTTTTTGGAGGGGAAGGAAGGTTGTTCGAATTTTCGAACTAGGCGTGCGAATTCGTGCGAATTCCTTGCTAAATTTAGTTAATAAAAAATAATCAATTTTAATAAACAGTCTATAATAAATACAAATCTATACTTGATAAAAGAATCTATATTATACAAAAAAACCTTAATAAAAAACTGTATTTAATGAATATTATCTAAGTAGATAAGAAAAAAATGTTATTGATTACAATAGTCTAGTTGATTACAAAATCTATAAAAAAAAATACTGAGTATAACGATAAAGTTAATAAAAAATAATCAATTTTTAATAAACATTCTATACTAAATACAAAAAACCTTAATAAAAAACTGTCTTCAATAAAAATAATCTTAGTACAATGGAAAAAAATCTTAATTGAATAAAATATCTATCTTGAAGGCGTACGAATTTGTGTGAATGACCTACGTGCTAAATATCTGTATAGTTTGTTAATAGTTTTTCCTTGTGTGGTGGGGGGAGGCTAAACTTTAATGAATAGCGGTACAGTGAGAATGCGAGATATGTCGTGTTCGACATTCGTTGGCGGTGTGGTATATTATATTGATTATTGAACAATGATACAATTTCTAGAATTATCTAGATTCTAGATAAAACGGGTCGTTGCGAATTTCTGGTAGACGGTAATTACACTCATCGGCTGTCTACATTACGTACATCATCAAATGGGCGGCCAACGATATTGATCAGTTACTAATAAGCTAAAACATATTGTCATAATCACTTCGAAAATGCATTATCATACATTTTACTGTATACATTCATTTATAAACCACGGTCCACGGGAGAAGGGACGCTTATTAATAACTAATCATTTGTTTTAATTTTTTTGAAATGTTATTAGTAATACATTTGTAGGTCGGGTGGTTTATTTTTTGTACCTGGTACTTCGGGAGTTCGCCCCTGTATTTCACTGAAATAATGGTAGTTAAAAAAAGGGGTGTTAAA